>SMGT01016060.1:374798-392652 GCA_004794575.1 Lanistes nyassanus
GTGTAGTGAGGAAACCTCATTTGTTACTAAATGTTCTTCTGTAGGCAGTTAGTGTAGTGAGGAAACCTCATTTATTACTAAATGTTCTTCTGTAGGCAGTTAGTGTAGTAAGGAAACCTTATTTGTTACTAAATGTTCTTCTGTAGACAGTTAGTGTAGTGAGGAAACCTCATTTGTCACTAAATGTTCTTCTGTAGGCAGTTAGTGTAGTGAGGAAACCTCATTTGTTACTAAATGTTCTTCTGTAGGCAGTTAGTGTAGTGAGGAAACTTCATTTGTTACTAAATGTTCTTCTGTAGGCAGTTAGTGTAGTTACTAAATGTTCTTCTGTAGACAGTTAGTGTAGTGAGGAAACCTCATTTGTTACTAAATGTTCTTCTGTAGGCAGTTAGTGTAGTGAGGAAACTTCATTTGTTACTAAATGTTCTTCTGTAGGCAGTTAGTGTAGTGAGGAAACCTCATTTGTTACTAAATGTTCTTCTGTAGGCAGTTAGTGTAGTTACTAAATGTTCTTCTGTAGGCAGTTAGTGTAGTGAGGAAACCTCATTTGTTACTAAATGTTCTTCTGTAGGCAGTTAGTGTAGTGAGGAAACCTTATTTGTTTCTAAATGTTCTTCTGTAGGCAGTTAGTGTAGTGAGGAAACCTCATTTGTTTCTAAATGTTCTTCTGTAGGCAGTTAGTGTAGTGAGGAAACCTCATTGGTTACTAAATGTTCTTCTGTAGGCAGTTAGTGTAGTGAGGAAACCTCATTTGTGACTAAATGTTCTTCTGTAGCCAGTAAACGTAAGATGCTATGATGACAATTTTATTTAAAGGCCTAGTAATATGTTACACGGCGACACATTTTAACAACGCTGTGTACAAAGTTGCGGCCGGGCGTCTCCATGGTAGCATAGTACGGGTCATTTGCAGTGATAGAACATTTTTGTAGGAAGTGAGTTGTGATATCGTTCTGGAATTTGTTGAAAAGCTATTATGTCTTTCTGTAGGAGTGTCGGGAGATGCAGCCATGTCTTTCTGTAGGAAGTTAGTGAAGGATACTGACAGCTTGCTACATTGTTGTAATGTAGCATTTTTCTTTCCTTATGTAAAGAAAGTCACAGCTCCTTCTGCATGGTCGCCCATTCTGTTGTTGTTACCTTGCTGATGATGGCAGCAAGCAGTTTAGAGACTGCAATTCCAAGACACCTGAAAATCAGAAACAATACGCATACAGGTGTTGTGTCCGAGCTAATTGTCACTGCCGTGTCACTTCTCTACTGCTAGTGTCATGACAGGGTTAGTGCCAATTTCAGAGCCAGAGTATTTTGGGCATATATGTGTCCTCAAAGTAATAACACCGTCAAGTCACTCCCACGCAACTCTATGTCAGACTCTATGTCAGACGAGTTCGTAACGAACTAACCACTTCCGGTAGGGTTTAAAAGCCTGTCCCCCTTCCCCAGGGTTACAGCTGAGTTACGTCGGCTCGCTCCCCTAATGATGTTTAGCATGGGACCTGGAGCAGCCCCGGACCCAGCTGTCGTGCTCTGGCCCACCCAACCGTCTAGCTCTGGCCCACCCAACGGTCTAGCTCTGGCCCACCCAACGGTCTAGCTCTGGCCCACCCAGCGGTCTAGATCTGGCCCACCCAACGGTCTAGCTCTGGCCCACCCAACGGTCTAGCTCTGGCCCACCCAACGGTCTAGCTCTGGCCCATCCAATAGCTTGTTTGTAGCCGTCATCGTCAACATTTGGGACTCGTTTTATCTTTCTAAATTACTCGAGTTTTTTTTAATTCAGTTATTAATCAACCGACTATAAATTAATGCGAACGTGCTATGTACATGATGTATGAAGTCTGATTTCCCAGTGACAAGATGTCCGACCCTGTGTATGTAGGGGGGGAGCGGAGGGGGCTCTGTGGGCTTTTCACAGTAATAAAACGTGGATTGTGACTTGACGTTCGGTAGAAATGCTCTCATATCGTGTAATTCTTCTGCTCGTGGTGAATGTGTCCACTGGAAGGGAAAGCTGTGACACGTTTGAAAGACTCGCTCCCTTTAGTCCTGTAGATGTAAAAGTGTAGCTGCGTCCTGTAGATGTAAAAGTGTAGCTGCGTCCTGTAGATGTAAAAGTGTAGCTGCGTCCTGTAGATGTAAAAGTGTAGCTGCGTCCTGTAGATGTAAAAGTGTAGCTGCCTCCTGTAGATGTAAAAGTGTAGCTGCGTCTTATAACTGTCTTGTGGTACATATGCTACAGTCTTGTGCTGTAGATGTAAAGGTGTAACTAAGGCCTGTAAAGTGAATGAAGGACTGTAACAGTGTTTTCTGGAGTGTAACAGTGTTCTGTGGAGTTTAACTGTGCCCTATGGAGTGTAACCTGTCGGTAACTGACGCTCAAGGTGTGTCCCTAAAAGCAGTCATTCAAGTCATTGTGTGGTGCTGTTTAATCTGCGTGTGGTATACATAGAAAGTATTTATTCAAGAAGTGAAAGTCTGCGGGGGCTGTGCGAGGCTAGACTGACTTGAGTACTAAACGAGCAGGACACAGATCTGATCCTTGTGCTTTGCCACTAAATTTGTGTTCCATCAAACAAGGTGCGGGTAGATGGAAAAACCGAGAGCTTAGGGGTGGGGGCGGGTGGGGAGGCACGCAGCTCGTTCAACCAGCACAGACTTGAGGGCGGAGCGGGGGGGGGGTAGTGACGTCACAACCAAGAAAAACATGGCGATGCCCAAGATGCGCTAAAGCAGGAATTTGTTTTGCTGTTTGGGTGATTTGGATAGAAAAATAGGACTAAAGCTATTATGTGGCCACTTGGAAAGTGTGAGCGTCATTGAAGTGAAGTGTATTGTATTCACTTGGCAGACTAAATGTGGACGCTGAAGATATGATTTTGTATAAATGATCACCTGACATGCCAGATGGGAAAGATGTAGCAATTAATTATTGTCTCTTTAGTTTAGTTTAGTTTAGTTTAGTTTAGTTTAGTTTAGTTTAGTTTAGTTTAGTTTAGTTTTAACATTTTGCTTTTTCATTCAACTTCGTTTTCAGGATAAGGACTGGCTAAGGTATTTTTTTCTCAAATGAGGTTCTTTGTTGATACTAGCTGAAAGTCTTTGTTGATACTAGCTGAAAGTCTTTGTTGATACTAGCTGAAAGTCTTTGTTGATACTAGCTGAAAGTCTTTGTTGATACTAGCTGAAAGTCTTGTCTTTCCACCTCCCAAACGAAAGACTTTTTCGTACAAGCTTTATCTGAACGATACGGTTTGTTGATATCGGCTAGAAACTTTCCCCTCAAAATGCATGTTTGAAGAATGATGAACTAACACCTGATAACTTTGGTTGTTATGAAGATCAGTTTGAATGATTCATTATTTGAGAGTGAGCATGATACTGAAGTGCAGTTCGTTTGCAGTGAACATCGAGTCACGTGCTGACGTAGTCAAATGAACTGTGGCCTCATTAGCGTTCGTTTGCAGTGAACATCGAGTCACGTGCTGACGTAGTCAAATGAGCTGTGGCCTCATTAGCGTTCGTTTGCAGTGAACACCGAGTCACGTGCTGACGTAGTCAAATGAGCTGTGGCCTCATTAGCGTTCGTTTGCAGTGAACACCGAGTCACGTGCTGACGTAGTCTAATGAGCTGTGGCCTCATTAGCGTCGGCTTAGCGGTCGGCAGCGGACTTCGTGCCGCAACCTGTCGTCTGCTCACGAAGCATTCCTAACAATCTCGTTGTCTTGTACTGTTGTCCACGCTGTGTGGAGGGCTTGTGGAAAGAACTGACTGCTAGCAGCTAGAGGATGTCTCCATCCTGCGTTTGTCTCTACGTGTCTACGCGTGTCTATATGTGAATAACGAGCTAAGGTAACTAGGCTGTTCAGGGTGTCTACTTCCTGCTTGTTATTTCATGTCTATACATACCTGTACATGTCTATACATACCTGTACATGTCTATACATACCTGTACATGTCTATACATACCTGTACATGTATATACATACCTGTACATGTATAATCAGACATACATAGATGATCCAGGGCGTCCCAGAGTAGCGAGGCTTTGTTACTTCTACAGAAGCAGATTGTGATGTCACCAGTATAATAACACTTTTCTGTGTACTACAGTGTAGCCTTTCCCTTTTCACGTTACTCTTTGCATTTAGATGAGTGAGAGCTTGTGCTTGCGTGCGTGTACATGAATGGACGTGCATGTAGATGTGTGGCCTAATTATTACTTTATCAGTTTTTTTACTAGGAAAATCTGTTGCATTAATTCAACATTGTCTACTTCGGTGTTTGCAATTTTTTTGGAAATATTGTCCCAGCAGTTCTTCATGTCTAGCAGCTAGATTCAACTTGCTCATGCTATGTTGAGAACTGTTGCCCGTTACTGCCACCTGTGTCGTTCATTGCTGTCCGTGACACACTTGACACACGTTTATATGCACGACATTCAAACTTTCTTCCAGACACACTGTCAGTCGTCTGGGTTTTACTTATTACTCACCACTCGCAGGAATTCAGAACATAACAAAAGAGTGGCTTTGTTTGACTTTAGATCCTGATTATTGCATATCACAACTGCAGTCCCCAGTAATACGCAGACATTACTGATGTGAACATGAGAGAGCGACAACATGCACACAGATCGATTTCTCAATACCACAGCCGGCCACCACAAGCACACTGTAGCCATGCCGGCTGCTGTCAGTTGACATTCTTGAGGTGAACAATTGACATTCTTGGCGTGAACACTTGAGATTCTTGGCGTGAACAGTTGACATTTTTGATTAGTTGACATTCATGGAGTGAACACATGACACTTTTGAGTGAACGGTTGACATTCTTGACGTGATAAGTCAACATTCTTGATGTAAACAGCTGAGTTCTTGGCATGAACGGTTGACATTTTCGAGTTAACAGTTGACACTCCTGCCGTGAACAGTTGACATTCTTGCTGTTAACAGCTGACATTATTGATGTGAAAAGTTGATATTTTTAGTGAACAGTTGGCATTCCTTACGTGAACAGTTGACATTCTCGAGTGAACAGTTTACATTCTTCACGCGAGCAGTTGACATTATTGATGTGAAGAGTTGAGTTCTTGGCGTGAACAGTTGGCATTTTTGAGGGAACAGTTGACATTCTTGGCGTGAACAAGGCCCCATGTTCAAGAAACCCGAAAGGTTACTTGTTCCAGAATAGCCATCATGACAGAAATAAGTTTTTGGAATTTCCCATGCACGAACACCGAATAGCTTATTTTTCCCTCGTTATTCGGCAGTAATTCAGTTCTTCGGTCGTCCGATGATCAGAGCGCTTATTCCATGTTCGCCGAAACAGCGTTTCCAGAGACAGAAAATATCCGCTATTTGAGAATAAATCAAGAATCGCTTACACCAGTGGGTCTTGTTTCTCCCGAGCGCACGTCCCAGTCGCCTGGTGCTGTGCGATACTGTGACACACTGTGTGACACAGTCAGTAAAAATATGCTAGTGTTTATGGCGCCCAGGACACATTAGTAACCCTGCCACAATTAAGCTCACTGATGGCGTGCACTCATCGGTGGCGATAGGCTGCTGTTTGTGACAGCAAACTACTGAAGGATTCATAACAGTCTATTTTTCAAAAACAGTAAACAAACGAACCAACGCATTTTAACACGCACATCCCGACACAGATACTTTTCAAACAAATGTGTACAGCTCTCTCCCACCGGCATATAGACACCCTATGCCATGATCTATATCATCACAACACATTCTCACTTTGCTGGGTGTCGATAGACTGGGACTGAAAGGGACTTGTTTCTACTGGATGTTAGAAACTGTTCTTGTCCTAAGAAAGCTGTTTGTGATGCATTTGACTCCAGTCTATAACGCTGCTTTGAGACTAGAATAAAGATGTTTAGCCGCTAGTCTGATGGATTGTGTTCTGTGTAGGAGATGGAACTTGTGTGTGGGAGGGGAGGCCGCAACGTGTTGTAATAACAGATGTGAGGCGTGCATGTAATCTGTGTGTGACGTGATTTCGAACTTGGATGAATGTAATCTGTGTGGCGTTATTTCGAACGTGTGTGTGAATGTAATGCGTATGAAACGATTTCTAGCTGTTGTTAGGTTCATACCAGGTTGTTTCCTAGTCGTGCGAATGAGAATTTGGGATTGAGACGTGTGCACTGTCGCACATGGGAACAACACCGGACTGGAAAATGCTCAATTTTGTCACCCGGCAATTTGTAGCAATTATCAATATAACAATTAGAGAACATGTGCTAAAACATTGTCGTAAAAGAAAGCCTAGCATAAATATGTATGCCCAGATTTTTGTGGCTGTCAGTATCTGTCAGTTCAGGGGAGTTCTATAAATATTGCAGGTTCTTTGCAAACTGATGGCGACTGTTCTTGTCGGTTTGACGTCAGAAAACGGGGGCCGCTGCAGGCCGATGCATATGCTGCTTCACGTTGTCATTCCCAGGTATTTTAGCTGGGGATGCTTTTTAAATCCAGGGGTGTGGAGGAGCGAGTAGGTGGGGGTGGGGGCGGGGGCGGGGTAGGCGGAGTGTTGGGGGGCGAGGAGAGGCGGAGTGTTGGGGGGCGAGGAGAGGCGGGGTGGGTGCACGGGGTCTAGCTGGGAGGGGGGCTTGAAGGGGGTGTGTGTGATTCGTTCAAAACCAACCTTTATTCAAACAAACAAAAAACCCGGGCAGCACCAGGCCCCGGCTAGTACCAAACTAAAAATCTGTTTGTGCAGAGGCGCACCTTCATATGCCCACCCCAGGGTAACGTAGCATGGTGTCAGCCTGTCATAGAGGCTTTTTGTCAAACGCAGATAGTGCTGCACGTAACATCACACATCACAGTGAGGCCAACCGAACATGGCAGTGACATAAGACGTCACACATCACAGTGAGGTCAGGTGGACATGGCAGTGACATAAGAGGTCACACATCACAGTGAGGTCAGGTGGACATGGCAGTGACATAAGAGGTCGCACATCACAGCGAGGTCAGGTGGACATGGCAGTGTCATAAGAGGTCACACATCACAGTGAGGTCAGGTGGACATGGCAGTGTCATAAGAGGTCACACATCACAGCGAGGTCAGGTGGACATGGCAGTGACATAAGACGTCACACATCACAGTGAGGTCAGGTGGACATGGCAGTGACATAAGACGTCACACATCACAGTGAGGTCAGGTGGACATGGCAGTGACATAAGACGTCACACATCACAGCGAGGTCAGGTGGACATGGCAGTGACATAAGACGTCACACATCACAGCGAGGTCAGGTGGACATGGCAGTGACATAAGACGTCACACATCACAGTGATGTCAGGTGGACATGGCAGTGACATAAGACGTCACACATCACAGTGAGGTCAGGTGGACATGGCAGTGACATAAGACGTAATTTTACCCTTGTTGTTAGTTGTGTGACAAATATAATTAAAACTTGATTGACACCGTGTTGAAATGACTGGGAAAAAAGCATTACCACCAACTTCACTGGGGACTTGCGCATTCCGTGAAGATCTCTCTATTGTACTAGTCGCCATCTCGTCCACTTTAATCAGCTCGCGGAATTCCTGTCCGCGCTGTGACTGACTACTAATCATGTCGTAGAAATCGCCCCACTTCCGCCTTCTCCACTCGCCGGTCCTGAAGAGTGGCGCGAAGTTTCTTGTCAACCCACTCCCACACTCACGACCACCGGCACGTGCATGCGCCGGGCGCAGTAAGTAATGAGAGCCAAGGCGGCTCGCTGCACCATGCGACCAGCTGCCGTATCAAATGACCCTGACGCCTTGTTGATCTGGCATTCAGCAAACATTCTCTCTACTTGCCTCCTTTCCGTCCCACACTCCCCTCTATTTACCCCTCCGCTGTCCAGAGCCCAGGACTGGCTAATGTCAGCCATGTGTTTCGACGCGGAGAGCGCATGCGCTGGATGTGACCGGACCAAAGTGAACAAGAAGCAATGGGGGCCACAGGAGAGTGCGCCGTCTGCTGGCAATTCCCTGGATGGAATGGAGTTGTCTCCCCGTCCTCGTGGCCACTGAAGGCAGCGCGCACTTCCGCAGCTAGAGGGATGGAGGAAAAGATGGGCTGAGAGAGGGGTGCTCTCCCTTTGGCCCTAATTCCATCTTTATGCAGCCTCATCTTCCCCCCGACACGCCCCGCTCCAATGAAATTACTGTGAACAGCATTCGCCTCACAAATTGAATTTAAGGAGTCGCGAGCGCCAGGCAACCGCAAGTACCGGCCCCTCCTCAGTGGCGCCCTCCTCGCTCTACAGCGTGCGTCTCTGGCCGTGGACAAACGCCTTCGTGTGTGTGCGTGTGCGTATGTGCGTACGTCTGGGAATTTATGACAGAGGTGGGGGAATGTATGAACTATTCAATATGATGAAAGGCCACAAAACCTTACAATTTAAATAAAGCGAAACTGTGTATGCTGTCAGAAACATTCATTGTTCACTTAAGTATCTCCCAGAAAGTAGTGCGTTAACGCCCTAGCCAAGACAGATCCAATGTGTAACCGGAAGTGGTGAGCAACACTCATGTGTAAACGGAACTATACAAGAAAACTACCGTGTAACCGGAAGTAGAGAGTTAAACTCTTCTGTAAACGGAAGTACACAGAAAAACCACCGTGTGACTAGAAATAGCGAGGATGATTTCCATGTAACCTGAATTACTGAGAACGTCCGGGTAACCTGAAGTAGTGAACTCTATGGGCGATGTTTAGCAATTAGTAGCAGAGACCACTAGGCGGCGCTGCTAACAAAAATGCCTTCCGCCCTGACTGCGTATTTTATTCTTTGGTTGTTGTCCGCTCCCTGTTCACGACGGAAAAAGACATGAAACATTTTTTAATGGTGATATGAATCTGGCTGAACTACAAGAATAGAATAAAAAACGTGATGCGAAGATGGCAATCTGACTTAAAAATAAGTTTTGATTTAGCAGCAAGTATAGTACTGGCAATCTTGTAAAATTTACAAGTACGTGAGAGAGCAGACGATAACAATTTTTAGATCTTTCACGCAATCTTGTTGCAATTTCTCTAGCACAGGACTACTCAATTGTTTTCTTCCTATGTAAAGACTGTTTAAATCCTTTCTATCAAAGACCGTTGCCGTATCACTAGAACTAGAAGATTATTCACTATTTTGCAAAAGCAAAGAAATTTCTGCCAAAGGTTTTTCGTAACTGCAATGACATTAATTTTGCTTATATCGTTTTTGACGCGTTTGAGACTAAGTTACATTTTTTCGGTTTGGCAGGTATGATGACAATTTAAATGGGTCCTTTACTTGTGGAGTAAGTAATCCTAAGTGCCTCTCGCTGCGCCAGAGGAACAGCTAAAGTAAAACTGAATTTTAAGCTAAACTCATGTGCACGTTGTTAAATAGCTTGTACACATCCACTATGTTATAAAATCCGCAGTTGTTATATTGTATTTGTTATGATATGGAAGGAGATGAACATTGTCTCCATATAAATATCTTACTTTAAGTATGCCCCTTTTCTAATCCACTCTTTCCAACAAAACCAGTTTTTTACCAATCCGAATTTTGTCTGTACAGAAAAGAGGTTTTAAGATAAAGTCTTTTATAGTATCAACCTGTTTTTTCTGTCCAAGTCATGGTATGCATCAAAAACATCGCTTCAAAAATCTGCTGATTGAAAAACTGACCAGCTGAAGATCCTACTTTATTCAAAGAGCAGAGAATACTATTGGTATTATCTTTCATCAAAAAAATTATGAACCCATGTCAATTTTAAACCTGAATAAATTGTCGAATGCCCAGCATCCCAATACCTTCTTGACTCACATGCCGAGTTGATGCTTTTCTGTTAATTCTGTCATTTTTCATGCCCCTAACAAACTGAAATACAGTTTTCTGCATTAGCTTGACAATTGCATCTGGTGGATCTGGGAGAACTAACCATAGTTGAACAAGTTTGGATAGGATTAGTGATCTTAACGCTGCTACTCCCCCAAGGGGTGTTAATAGTCTTTTGAGGCAGGTCTTAAATATCATTTTTATTTCTATAATTTTGTTTAAAATTTACTTTGAGACTGTTCTTTAGATTATGTGTAAACCACATGCCATGGATCCTGAATGTTTCAGCATTCCAGACCATCTGTAGATGTGGCATGTCTTTCAAGGGTGACTTTTTCGTTCTCCTTAGCCGCATTGCACAAGATTTATCTATATTTAAAATGAGACCAGAAATTTTACAAAAGTATTTACATTTATTATAGCTTTTTCATTCCCTGCCCACTTCAAGTGTCAGTTCTGTGCGATCAGCAGATTGCAAGATTTTGTTCTCAGTGTAAATTGTTTTCAGTAATACATTTAATTTTGGTATTGTTTCTGAGCAGTATTGCCAAAATTTCAACAGAAAACAAAAACAAGTAAGGTGATAGAGTGTCCCCTTGTCTCCACCCTCCTTGTCACAACTAGGGAGATTTCTTTTTGCTCTTGACGGGTCGTCTCCTATTCTCGCTCACACGACCACCGTCAAGAGTGTGACATATGCGTAGGTGGAACTATCACTGTATTACTAAAATTAATTGATGTGATTTCTTAATCATATGGCCTAGCCCCCACCACCTACAGTCTCCCGTAAAGAACAACAAAAGACTGTAATACAGTGAACACAAAAAAGAAGAATGTATTGTTGATATAAACAGCGAGTAGTTACAAACAAGACAATATCTGATACAACTCGTTTCAACTCTAGGGGTCCCGCAATTTCCTTCTGTTTGAGCTAGGTCTACTATAACATCTAATGCCAACCTACATCACCCGCCTCGCCATTAAACACAATGACAAACCACGTACCTCAATCTCGCCTTTGCTTACGAGAAAAGAATGACAACGTGATGCACAACACTCACAGAACACAGCACTCGTTCCCGAATGCTTCTCACAGTCTGCACGACAGTCTGTACGTTGGAGCGCTCCTTCCTTGGATATGTTCACCAGTAGATACCCTGAAGACCTCTTGAACACCTCCACGTAACAGCAGACTTCGATGCTGACGATCACACACGCCACAGAGGATATGACGTTTTCCAAAGGTTGACACACAGCACCTTGAGCTCACCCCAAGAGCTCGGTTACAGACAGCCTCCTTGTAAGGCTGGACCTTCGCCCCCTGCTTCAGACGGTTGTCTTGTCCGCGGTCTTCGGTCTCCCTCCTTTACGTTCTGCAGTCCTCTCCCGCCCGGTCAGCGTAGAGGTTTCCCTCAGCAGAGGAACACGTGCTGCTAGAGTCTCACACCAGTCTGGAGGTATCCAACACCCTCGCAGAGTCCCTTGCGCTATGCAACTGGTCTACTCAAGCCCCGTGCTGTCGCTGCTAGACTTCCACACGTCTAGTATAACGAGAGACCTCAATTCTGCAGCTGAACCCTTCAGCCTTCAGCAGAGTTGTACCGCAAGACACGTACGTCTCACCACAGCAGCTCTTCTTCACAGGAGTTCAGGCTAACAATGCCCTCACTGTAGAGTTGGCTGAAGATGTCCTCTCACAGGATTCTTGGGCAAAAGACGTTCTCTCACAGGAGATTTGGGCAGAAGATGTCCTCTCACAGGATGTTTGGGCGGAAGATGTCCTAACAGGATGTTTGGGCATAAGATAGTTTGACTGTCTAAACCAGTCCTTTTATTCTAAACTTTTGTCCATTGATTCTTTCAGTCACATGCACGTGGTCAACAAGATAATTACATATTCAACCAATCAGGCCAGAGACAGCAGAAGCTACACCCCGTGTCAACTACTAGAACACGCCCCTAAGTGGACACCAAGAGTGGACATAGCTACCCCCTCCCCTTCCTGGTTGTTTACGCCCATCGGCCACATCAAAGCCCCCGGTGCTCGATACTACGCATCAGCAGGTTCCTCCAGATACGTAATCCTCCCCTGTCCAAGTAACCCGCACCTGGCCTGGCTAACACCTGCACTGATCCCTTCCCAGCTGTGCTTCAGGGTAACCACCATGTAAAAGCGCAGAACTACTGGAGCCAATCAAATGGCGAGCTATATTTCGAAGGTCTTTCCAGGGGCGGGGGGGGAGGGAGGGAGAGGGGGATGTTCCGGGGAAGGGGAAGGGGTGGGGTTAGGGTGGGGGCTAGGAGTAGGGGATAGGTGGGGGTTGGGGGTGGGGTGGGGTGGGGTATAGGCAGTAAAGATCTTCCAGGAAACTGCAAGGTTTTCAGTGGTGACCCCACGAGATTAGCATATTTTACATAAGACTGTATTTTGATTGGCTCCAGTTATTCTGTGCTTTTTCATGCTCAACACCTTGCCCCTTGTGTAACAGGGTCGAGCGGTAGCGGGTTCTGTTACTTTCTCAATTGTGGGAATGGCTCTATCATCCCTCCACTCTGGACACAGCAACACAAGACGTCCTCACAGCTACATGGAAACTTTTATTTCTCTCCCACCTCACTGTGAGAGTACAGCAACTAAAGACTACATCCTTCCTCGAGTGGCTACCTCCAAGCGCTCCATCTGAATGCACTACTCCAATCAACTCTGACTGAACTCGACTTCTACATTTCTTCTCCTCTTTTTAAGTACGCTCCTCGCACATTGTCGCTGACCTTTCGCCCTCGCCTCCCGCCGAGATGCTGGGTCCCCCCTTGTTCTAGAGCGACCCTGACCCCCCTATGTCTCTAAGTGGCCCTACCCTTCACTGGGGAAGCCTGGTCGCACCTAGATTACGTCAAAGGGTTACGTGGCCTCGGACAGTGAGTCCTTGGCCCTTCCCTGCACAGATACCCTTTGTTTCCCACTCTTGAGCAACAGACGACCAGTAAGGTGCATGATGCTACTATCCACGCCGTGCCGACTAACAGGGAGTTCAGGGGCCGGTCGGGTGGGCGCCAGGGCGTTACGTAACCACCACCCGGCTACACTTGCTTCTAGGGTCAGCACCCGTGATCAGAAGTCTGGGCTGGTGATGACGTGAGCGATCAGGTGGCGGCTTGAACAAAGTATACTGGACCTTAATTAGGGCCTGAGGGTCGTGGATGGGTCACACCAAGAATCGATGGTGCAATCTCCTTGACCCACCAGACCTCAAAACGTGACACTCCTTGTAAAGAAAAACAGAGTCATCTTGCCATTTACAGCCAGTGTTGAATTAATACTACTATAATACATTTGTATGAATTTGCAAAAGTTTTCTCCATGGCCCTACACACAGAACATTAGACATAAAATCCCAGTTCAGCGAGTCAAAGGGCTTCTCAAAAGTGAGTAAAACGAGCAGACCAGGTTTGTTTGTGAAGTCCTAGACAATTAAGTCTTGGGCACTTCATAATATTTCGACTGAGAACTCTAACCTGTTCACGTGTTGTGAAAAATTGGATAATAAAATGATGCAGACATCAGACTGGTTATGTATTTTTTAATGTTTTGCTAATACTAAAGATTCTGAATTCAAATGATTACATTTAACTAACTCACCAAATTAGTGGTGGGCAGTTTCCTCATATAGATGTATATATATATATATGACAAAAAGTACAAAAGTTGTTATCCTACAGACCAACATTCTAGAGAATAAAATTGGTGGCGATAACCCTGTCAACGATTGTATATCACGTATATACTTGATCTGCAATCTTTTCATCGCCAATTTCATTTATATTACACAATGGACACAGGCTTTCTTTTCTGTGTATGTCGCGGTGTCTTAACTGATGGACAGGCAGGGAGTGACAACTGGAAGGGGAACAGGCATCTTAGATAAGATTCAAAACAGAAATTATCTTTAAGTATTCTGTAGGTCACGCACATAGCCAGTGTTCCATATAAAGGAAAGACCAAGCAAGTAAGCTTTGTACATGTCCTGTTTGGATCTTAATTTTAATATTATGACAGAATTCTCTTCCATCATCACATACTTAAAAAAGTGTCTGAAAAACAATAATGGCGTTAGTTGAGACGTCAGACAGGCAATACGTTACCAGTGGTGCTTGACACATGTCAAGGCGATAAACATGCTACGAACCCGTTTTTTCACACTTCATGAAAATACATACATCATTCCATTTTTCACACGTCAGTAGAATGAATACTTAATTAATCTTACTATCACAAAGGCCAGGACAATAAATACGCTACTGTTGACACCTCTGATGACGATCAGCATATTACTTGCAGTGAACACAGGAGGAAAACAAACACTTTAATCGTGCTGTTAACGTCACAACCAAAAAAACAATTTTTTGACGCTACTTAACACGTCACAGCGATGAACGTGCTGCTAAGGGTAAGTGATGCATGCCATTCTCTTCTTGGTCTCAGGAGCATGGTTTCCATGGAAGTGCGGTGGAGTGCAGTCTTCATGTCTCGTGTTTGCCAGTCGGACGCAGACCTTCAGAACATCGCAGTGTTCACTTTCCCCGTGTTGGTTCGCTTGCTAGATTTTTCCTGAAACCCTAGCCCTGAATGTCACGTGCCTTGTGTTTCACTGACATTAATTTTTTCATTTATATTTATTTTTTAAAAGATAGTTTTGTGTCGGCATGCAGTGCAGGACGACACGCCATCTCTGGGAACCGCTGTTTGCACAGGATTGTTGCCATGGACGCCTGTACTCGGCGCAAACAATACCGCGGAAAATCCTTCTCTAAGGCGCCAGGCTGTGACGTCACTGGTCGCCTGCTGCTGACAGAGGAAGCGAGCTGTGAAAAGACTGTGGGGTGATGCGTGTTTGGTCATCCAACCCACTTCCCGCTACAGCTTTTCCCAACTGAAACTCTACAGTTGTTTCTCTCTCTGATGTCAGCACGTTTAATGTTGTACAATGATAATTCCAGCTGAATTTCACTTTCAGCGGTCAAATAGTCTGTGTCGGCAAAGTCTGAAAGGGGCCGACTGTGTTTTACTGTAAGCATCACAAGGCTGACATGCTACCAGGTTGGACCTTTCTGTGGCTTCACAAGCCTGGTTTTGGTTCCTGTGTTTACTGGAGACTGAGGGGTGGGGGCGGGTTCCAGGGTGGAGTCGTATCGCACATGTTGTCATGAGGCGCACAGCTCTGACATTTAGAAAAATCAATACTCCCTTTAAGTGCCTTGCCTCACTTGGCTACAAATACTTCAGTCAATGGTTGGCTTTATTTTAATGTCTGGACGAACTTAGCTGCTCTGCGCTGAGTGTAGAAAATGTTCAGAAATGCATGTAGTCAGATTCCTCTGGTGTTTGAGTCAGACTTGCAGCTAGACCATTACATCATCCGGTCTGTAAGTGGAAGGGTTAGTTACGTCTTGTCACTGTAGCTGACTCTACACTGCTGCTACATGGAATGACTACATCCGGTGATCACTTAAATCATTCGCAATAGAAACCACTGGTTTTCTGGCCCCGTGATTCAATTTTCGTTCTCTACCGTATGTGGCCGATAGCCATCTTTCTCAGAGATGCATGCAGCAGTTCTCAGGCACAGCAATCTACTTTAGATAGGTTTTAACAGCCTCTCGTGCACGTGAGCCAAAAAAACAACACTTAATGCAAACTAAATTTTACACGATGCAAGGCAACATTTAATAAAACATGATTTCAACACTCAGGGAAGTCTGTGTGGGGGGTGGGGTGGGGTGGAGTGGGGTGGGGTGGGGTGGGGGTGGAAGTAGCTGGTGGCCAGGGAGGGCCCAGAAACTGGAAACACTAGGCCCAAGACAATATCAAATCTCGTGACGGCGTGAGACTCAGATTAATCAAATCAAACAAGACACAGGGACCGTAAACTAACTAGTGCCTGGCGCAAAGAGACTTTTTTGTGAAAATCTCTCTTGTCTTTGCCTGCTGCAGAGACGCCTCTGTGGAGGTGTACCGGTTGCGCCCCCTTGTGACAAGCCAGGGCCCTTAACTCTCTTTGTCTGCCTGTCACAAAAGCGCTTGCGTGGGGACGAGTCTGGCGTCCCCTTGTGAAAACTGTCCCCGGTAGTCTCCCCTTCCTCATCACAAACTGAAAGCCTGGAAAACTCCACCCCTCACAGGCTGCTCTCCCTGACCCTAGAAAGAGGCCTTGACATTATCATGACCTAGCCGCACCAGTTTTCCTCAGGCTTCAGCGGAATTTGTGGAGAATAATGTATCCACGCGACTTTGACTCCACTCGCTGTATCAAAAATTCCGGTTTGGGAGTCGCCTCCACTTCTGTAGAACATAACTGTACCATGTCGGCGGTTACTATGACAACTGCAACAACAAAAATCGTCAAACCTTGTCACCACTGGGAAAATTTCTTTTGCTCTTGACGGGTCGTCTCCTGTGCTCTCTCACACGACCACCGTCAAGAGGGATGACATATACGTAGGTGGAAGTATCACTATATGACTAAAACTTAGCGCTGCCAGTACCTTGTTGGGATTGTCCATTGACGATTTTATAGCGCTCTGTTCTCATTTGTTCTTTGTTAAAACTGATTAATATGACTTCTCAGTTATATGGCCGAGCTCACATCACCTACAGTCTCCCATAAAGAACCACAAACACCGTAATATACTGTCGTCTTGTTGATATAAACACCGAGTATTTACAACCAAGGCAATATCTGATACAACTCGTTAAGTTCTAGGCGCCCCGCAATTTCCTTCTGTTCGAGCTAGGTATACTATAACACGTAATACCACCCTACATCAGCCGCCTCGCAATTACACAATTATAAACCACGTACCTTAATCTCTTCTTTGTCAGTGGTTGATGAAGGTTTGGAGCTTACTTGTGGTTAAGGTCAGTCTCCAGGTTTCCGAACCATAAAGCAAGACTGCTTTCACGTTGGTGTTAAAAATACGAATTTTGGTTTGTTGTGAAAAGGCTGTGGAGTTCCAGATGGGACGTAAGGTGTTGAAGGCATGCCTGGCTTTGTTTATGCGGCTCCTGATGTCCTCATCTGCTCCTCCATCCTTGCTTACTACGCTGCCCAGGTAGACAAACTTGTCCACGTCCTTGATGTCAAGTCCTTGCAGCTGGATTTGGTCTTGCTGCTGATTGTTAATCCTCATGGTTTCTGTTTTATTGGTGTTGATCTTCAGGTCAGTTTTTGCTGCTTCCTCTGACAGACGTGTGAGTTTCTGCTGTGCATCTTGTTATCTGTGCGACAGGAGGCTGACGTCATCTGCAAAGTCTAGGTCCTCCAGGATTTTAGTGAAGGACCAACGGATTTCTGTGTTGGCATTTTGTGTACAGCTCTTCATAATCCGGTCTACTACCAGCAGGAAGATGGTTGGTGACAACATGCAGCCCCGTCTCAACCCCGTCCGCACTTCAAAAGGCTCTGTCATTTTTCCTTTATGCACAACCTGGCATGTGGAGTTGTTGTAAAGTTGTTTGATAATGGAGATGAACTTTGGTGGTATCCCATAATGTGCCATAAGCTTCCAGACGACCTCTCTGCACTGTCAAAAGCCTTCTCAAAGTCTACAAAGATTGTGTAAAGTGGAGACTGCCATTCCAGTGACTGTTCTATGATGATGCGCAATATTGAAATGTGGTCCGTGCAAGATTTGTCCTGCCTGAAGCCTGCTTGCTCATCTCGCAGTCGTTTGTCTAGAGCCTCCCTCAGTCTCAGCAGCATGATTCGTGTGAGTACCTTAATTGCTAGGTACAGAAAGGAGCATGATATGATTCGTGTGAGTACCTTGCTAGGTACAGATAGGACCATGATTCGTGTGATTACCTTGCTAGGTACAGATAGGAGCATGATTCGTGTGAGTACCTTAATTGCTAGTTACAGAAAGGAGCATGATTCGTGTGAGTACCTTGCTAGGTACAGATAGGAGCATGATTCGTGTGAGTACCTTGCTAGGTACAGAAAGGAGCATGAT
>SMGT01016060.1:405662-424864 GCA_004794575.1 Lanistes nyassanus
GGGGGGGGGGGGGGTGTTCACATGCATTCGCTGCTGGTATTGCTAATAATGGCTTTGTTAGCACTGTTAACTCATCTACTCATCAAGAACTGTGTGGCATAACTGAGAATGTTCTACGATGTGTCAGGTACTCACGGCGAGAATCGACGGGAACAGGAACAGTCACTCTGGCTTTTGCCTGAAATGTCCGCGGTGGCGCAGTTGTTAAAACGCCAAACCCTGTGAATGCATATCGTGATAGTTTTTCTCACACTCTTTGACCAAAAAAACCCCCAAAGCCCGGCAATATAGGACAGCACAAGAGACGAAAAAGACAGCACAAGACAATAAGATCGAATAAAGCGAATTCTGACAAGTCTTTGGAGTTTGTTTGTTTGTTTGTTGGGGGGTGTTTAAAATTAGCGTTCGCCAAAATCCACGAAACAGGGTGAACAAGGCCCGTGTGGGTAGGATGGCATGCAGAGACCCTGTGAAGCGATTAACTGTCAACCACTAGTGTCAGTGGAGTCAGGCTAAGCTATTTTTTGAACTACTTATTTCTAGGCCCCAGAGAGGTCTGCCCGGAAGCCCCATACATCATGCTAATCTCCATTATGCATCGTACATCACATTTACCTCCTCTAGGCGATCCGCTCACGTGACTGTGTCTGGGGAAAATGTTTGTCACAAAACTCACTTTTCACCCACTGGCTTTCACCTCAAGTCCGTTCTGGGGAAATGCGCGTTTCTCTCCAAGGCGCCAAAACTGTTCGTTTTTGCAAGAAATGAAACAGTTAATGGAAAACGTCGTGCACGGGTCCTCTATTTCACCCAAGGGCCCTTCAAACCAAGTCCTGTCTTCCTGGGGTTTTCTCCCCTTTGCCAACTGTCTCACGTACTGCCCCTCTGACTGCCACAGATCTTGTTTCTCTGTTCCCCCTCCCATTCCCCCACCCATTCCCCCCCCCCCCATCTCTCTCACTCTTCTATCTCTCTCCGCCTCTGTCAGCCTCGTTCTCGTCTGAGCACATCCCAGAGGAGAGTGTTAGCGATATGGGTGATTAAGGAGCGAGAGGTTGTTCTGCACGGGGGCATTGGGAAAATAAGAGCGGGCTTGTGTAGCAATCCATCTGGCTGTGCCGCTTTTCCCGGGGGACTGGCTGCCACGACCCACACCGCCTGAAACATGGACCGATAAGTAAGGCACATGTACTGAACGGTTCATGGGTAAACTTTGCACCCCCTCCACACTCTATATCTCTATCACCACATAGACACTATATCTGTATCACCACATAGACACTATATATCACCACACACACACAGACATATCTGTATCACCACACGGACACTATATCTTTATCACAACATAGACACTCTATATCTGCATCACCACACAGACACAGACATATCTGTATCACACCATGGACATTCTATATCTGTATCACACCATAGACACTCTGTATCTGTATCGCACCATAGACACTCTATATCTGTATCACACCATAGACCCTCTCTATCTGTAACACACCATAAACACTCTATATCGGTATCACACCATAGACACTATATCGATATCACAATATAGACTCTATGTCTGTATCATACCATAGACACTCAATATCTGTATCACACCATAGACACTCTATATCGGTATCACACCATAGACACTATATCGATATCACAATATAGACTCTATGTCTGTATCATACCATAGACACTCAATATCTGTATCACACCATAGACACTCTATGTCTGTATCATACCATAGACACTCAATATCTGTATCACACCATAGACACTATGTCTGTATCACACCTTAGACACTATGTCTGTATCATACCATAGACACTCAATATCTGTATCACACCATAGACACTTACACACTTTATAGCTGTATCTTGTCCTTGACACACGGGCAAGTAGTCAAAATTCATGCATTCAGGTACAATGATAGCAACAAAAATGAGGTTGACATGAAGTAGCATGATCTGTCCTTGATAATGACATGCCTGGCGCACAAAACGTGTCCCTTCTAGCCTGCTAAAGTCGGACAGTGGTTTTCACTCGTGCAGCGTGAACAAAATCAGCAAGACTAGAACTTTCCTTGAGAACAGAGGGCGCCACCCACTAGCAATAAAAGCCTATGCTCGTACACTCCCAGACAGACCAGCTGCCAGCAGCAGAAGAATGACAAGACTGAACGCTACAGATCGGGAAAGAGCCATCGGATGAGTGCAGGCTGGAAACCGCACAAGCGTCATCGCACATGCACTGGGTGTGGCAGTTTGCACAATATGTCTGTGGGCTCGCTTTCAAGTCACTGACAACATTCGGGATGGAGTCAGACGTGGATGACCTTGTGTCACGACCGCATGACAGGACAGTCAGATCTACCGCGACCACCTGTGCCAACCGTTCCTCACTGCTGCAGAGACGGCCCGAGTCAGGAGCTGCCATCAGCCAGCAGATCGCGTCGCCGGTTGTCTGAGCGACAGCTGTACTGCCGCGTCCTCCATCAGCCACGCCGACGGCTGCACTAAAGTATGGAGGAGGCGGAACGAGAGGTAGGCCAACAACGTCCTGCAGCACGACCGTTGGGGAGACCCCAGCATCATGATGTGGGGTGGAGTTGGTCTCAACCATCTCGTGTTTCCCCCCCCCCCCACTTCGCCTTCCAGAACATTGGCCCTGGATGAAGAAACGGGGTCACAGCACAAGGCTGTGGACCAGATGCTGAGACCCACGTCATGCCACACTTCCACCACCATGGCAACCTCACTTTTCAGCATTTCAGCATGTCCGCCCACACACAGCAAGGCTCATCGCGGCCTTCCTGCAGCCGAACAATGTTCATGTGTTGCCTTGGCCCTCGATCAGCCCAGACCCCAACCCAATCGAACGCCTATGGGACGATCTGCAGAGAGAGAAAGAGAGCTGAACGCTGTCCAGCCGAGGCCGACAACAGCTCGCCAGGTGGACCAGGCCCTCAGGCAGATTTGCGCAAACATGCCTCTGGTGGTGGTCAACCATCTGCTGTGTTCCATGCCCGCCAGGTGCCAGGCCATTTTATGTCGACGCCAATGGGGGACACACCCGCTACTGACTTTGGACTCTGAATTCGGACGTTGGGGATATTCTGAACACTTTCTCAGTATGGCAGATGAACACATTGTGCAAAGGCTCACTGTACCGATTTTGTCGAAAATTGATCGAGTTAAACCTGTTTGAATGAAAGGACAAAATTCAAATAAAATCGTTAACTCCCTCAGTTTATGTTTCTTTTGGTTTTCAGTATAGTTTGGGGGGATATTTTTTTTTTTGGGGGGGGGTGGTATTGGGGGTAAGGTATATAAACCATTGAAATAACTATCGTCTATATATAACTTATGATTGAAAATGCTTTGAACTTGCTGGGTGTTAGTGACTGTTGTCATAAAACAGAAACGTTATTTCCCTCTCAAGAAAGAACATAATTTCCCTCCCAAGAAGGAACATAATTTCCCTCCCAAGAAGGAACTTAATTTCCCTTTCAAGAAGGAACTAGTAGGTGACTGCCATGTCCCTTAAGTTGCCATTGATCTTAACTCTTAGTATAAACACATTCATCTTATTTTTGACTCTGTGTGTATGCTGGGCAGGAGAAGGTGTTGTGTAGCTAAAGAAATATTTATTTCAATGATTAATATAGAACTTAAAATGGCAAAAACAAATATTAAATGTTAGTTTCAGCATTTGGAACTTTTAGCAGATTGCATTTATCTTTTTCTTAGGGTTTTTGGGTGTTAGTCTTTGAACTGTCACTAGTGATGAATAGTTTCTAGCCAGTGAGAGGAACAATGAAGGAGAGCAAGCGATTCAGGAAAGAGAATGCAGAAGAATATGAGTTATGCTAAGTATGACGCTACGTGTTGGGAATGAAGTCCATAAGATACTTAAAGTATGCAACATAGTTAATACTATTATTGTCTGATATTTCTTGATTGCTGTGATCCAAAGTTTGATTTCATGCTGTAAAATAATTTGGTGGTAGAGATTTGTATCCAACCTGAGCATGGGGCATTTTGTGTATTTTTTTTCAGGCATTGTTGGATACAGTTCAGGAATTTGTGTGTCTGTAGTCATAAGTTTTCATTTCTTACTCATAACGTTTTAATGTACTCATAACATGAATATTTTAAGTGAATATGTATGAGTTAGTGTGGAGTTTCTGTTGTGGGATTGCAAAACAATTGAAACTGATTTCTTGAAAGTTGATCGTATTGAAGTGACTGGATTGAATTGAAAAGAATTTTGTGAACAATTGCCATCCTTGATTAAACAAGAACGAGTGTCCACTTTTAGAAGAACCTGTGCTGTGCTATAGTGTCGGCAGTGCACAGGCAGTTGAAAGTACACACTTCGGGTACTTGTCTGTGTGAATACGTACATGCATGAGTGGTCTGTAACACAGTGAATATTGTAATACTCTGGTTTGTCGACGTTGTCTGACACAAAACTACTTCCACGCTTGCTGATCAGTCCCGTGAGAACAAGTCACCTTAAGGCCGCTAATTGCCACAAACTGACACCCATGGTCACGTACGTCATACAGGACTTGAGAAGGAAATGTTTTGGGGACAATTAACATGAGCTGCATTGAAAGAAAGTTTCCACTTAATTAGCTGCAATACTGTGTCAAACAAACCACACATGCAGACACGAACGCACACACGTACACGCACGCACGCACGCACGCACGCACACATTACGTGTTGGGTGAACGAATTTTTCTCCAAATTGATTCCACAAAGGTGATGGCCCTGTACTGTACTGTGACGTCACTGACATTGGGGACTGCTGTAAAGTAGCGGAAGATGTGTAAGCAGCTTCTTAGAGTTACAATAAGGGTGTTCTGCCGTCGTTGAGGATAGCCATGTGGTCAAAGTTTTGGGTTACACAGCCGAAAACAGGGTAGTTCGATTTCCCTAATTTTCATTTTCCCCTTTTTTCTGACTTTGTTCGGAGTGGGGTAGGGTAGGAGTAGGGGTGTGTTGGGTAGGGTTGGGGTTAGTCTATACACTCTGCACACTTTACAGCTGTACAAAGGCTTGCCACTTTATGTCTAACTGTACCACGCTTTACAGCTGTACAAAGGCTGGCCACTTTATGTCTAACTGTACCACGATTACAGCTGTACAAAGGCTGGCCACTTTATGTCTAACTGTACCACGCTTTACAGCTGTACAAAGGCTGGCCACTTTATGTCTAACTGTACCACACTTTACAGCTGTACAAAGGCTGGCCACTTTATGTCTAACTGTATCACGCTTGGGGGCGTCAATGTGGAGATTTTGCAAAAGACCGTCGGTAAGATTTCTGAGATTTGCATTTAGTTTAGTCCGGGGCCACCGTGCATGCTCAGTTTTGCAGTGACGAAAGTGGACATTTTGAGATGAAATTGCTGTGTTTATGAAAGTCTTTTGTGTGATTTTTCTGACATTTTCTCAGTCGAGAAAAGATTTCCCTTATAGGCTTCTCATCCGCAACGTAAGTGGGAATTTAATATTTCTTCCCTGATTTGCAGTTTAATAATTTTGTATCTCACTTCGTCCACGCTAGAACACAAAATTATTTCGCTTGTCCACTTACCTTCCAATTTTCTGTGCCCTCTTCATTATCTGCCGACACAGCTCCCTCTTTCTCTCCCCCCTCTCTTCCCCCCTCCAACATTTGTTTTCCTGTACCCTTCTCCCCACCCCTTTCTCCCACCTCCCTTGCTCCACCCCTCTTTCTTCGAGACACTCCTCCTCCCCCCTCTCCCTCTTCCTCTCTTTCTGTTCTCCCCTTCCCCTTTCTCTCGCGCTTCAGTGACTGTCTCCACGCAGTGCACTGAGAAATGTTCCCAGTCACAGACCTGTGTGCACAGAAGTATGGCGCAATCCAGACCCGTCCGCGTCACCAAACCCTGTCACGGTCAGGTGGGCATAACTGCCAGACAGGAAGTACTTTCAGTCACATGCTGTGACAGGTAAGAACAGGGATGGACAAGTTCCAAAATTGTCACTACCCCTAGTTCTTTGTTTCATCGTTTGGATGACAGTCTCTGTTGGCCACACGTTGATAATACTACAGATAAAATTAGTGTGCGATAGTTACAACCACATTATCTCAAGGACGCAGTATTGACAATTGTATGATTCTGTGCACAAATGAAAATCAATAGACAGCCTGATTAGGCCTGTGACCAGATTGAATGTGATGAGAACAGCTTTTCATGTGCTAAACGTCTTCATGCATGTTGTCTACATTACTGCTCGGCTAATGGCACCGAATTTCCACTAATAGTACGTTCTGTGCGGGTCTACTAACCTGCACGTCAACTGCGCACATTTCCCTCTTTGTCTGATAAGCATAAGTCATCTAATCACATCCTCTTCTAGGTTAACAGCCCACACATTATTTAGCAATGTGTTCCTGTATTCGTTCATCACATTTTCCTCAAGCTCAGAGCCTGATTATGCCCTTCCCGTCCCCATAATTTCATTGGCCAGAATGGAAAGATAGATAAAAAAAAATGTATAGAGAAAGAGTTGGAGGGAGGGGGTACAGGGAAATGAAGGGCAGGTGACAAAAAACTAAGCAGTTTTCAGCGACGCATAACGCGCGACATCATAGGGGCGGGCAAAGTACCAAGGGAGGCAAGCGAAGGACAAGAACAAACGGAACGAACTGCTTCCCCTGCTTCTGCAAGAGAATGTATGGAAAGGCCCAAGTACCGTTCCCACCAAGTCGCGCTGTTTCATTGCTCAGTCAGGTACTCCCTTCACCTCCCACGTTACACATCATCCACGTGGTAAATGCATAGAAACGTCGCCTCTTTTGGTTTTGCTTCAGTGACTTAATTTCCCCCATTTTCACCACCTGCTTTGTTCTGCAAGTTACCCGGATGTCTCTGAAGCGGAGGCGTCTGAAAAACTGCTTTTATATGCTATTTTTTACCTGAAATTTCTGCCGTACTATACCAAAGTTCTGCCAGGTGTTCTTTTACGCTGCGAGACAGCGGTAAAGCTATCAGAGCATAAAAGGTATCTGAAACAGCGAAGAATCTGACAAGCACAAGAAAAGGGTGAGTCTCAACCCTCCAGGACAAGTCAGGAAAACGTCTCACTGAAAAACGAAATCCTCAGACAGCACTGCACAAACCACAGAGTCACAGGATGTTCGCGAGGACGTGGAGGCAGCAATCGAATCCCTGAAAAAGGGGAACTCTGCTGGAGTAGGCAGCATCCCAGCATAACTGGTCCAAGCCAGAAGAAGGCAATAATTGACCTCCTCGCAGCAATCGCCAACAAGATCTGACAGACACGAGAATGACCCACACCTTAGACTCTGATTTTTCACACTTCCCAAAAAAGGCAACCCCAACAAAGTACTTGTTTGAAAAAAGGCAACTTCAAACCATGCCAGGACTACCTTACCATCAGTCTGATCAGCTGCCCAAGTAATGTTACGTTGAAGAACATGCTCAACAGACTACAGCCAGAAGTCAAAAAGGTCATCACAGACGAATAGGAAGGATTTAGAGCAGGGTGCAGCACTACTGAACAGATCTCCAGTCTGAGAAATCTGCATGAGAAATGCCTCCAACACCAGCAGAATCTCCACCACATCTTCAAAGACTTGAAGAAAGCTTTTGACAGATTGTTGCATGCAGCACTGTAGGCAGCAATGAAGAGGTGCATCAGAATCAAGTCCAACAACCCAGAATCAGTCCTTGAGTCCACTGTCACTGACGAAGGCTCAAAGCCAGAAGTACTTGCCAGAATAGCACAGACAACTGCAGCACTTACAAACCTGGAAATGGCAACATCACCCTGTTCCAAGATGAGGTTAATGTGCGTCCTAGTCATCTTTATCTCTGTGTCTATGCTTGTGAGACACAGACCCTGACAGCTGATCTGTAGAGAATGATTTAAGTCATGGAAATGAGATGTTTCAAAATGTCCTTTATACCTCGTACAAAGGCCACATCACCAACAAGGAAATACGAAAGAGGATGCAGCAAGCCATTGAACCATACGAAAACCTGTTGACTAGCGCGAAAAAGCTCTTACTAAAATGGTGGGGCCACAGGTCGAAATCATCAGGACTTGCAAAAACCATTCCAGAAAGTCCTACTGCACTATGGGCAGTGCTGGGAAACTTGACAAAGCACAATTTTTTTTTTGTTTCTCGTCTTCAACGTACGGTCAAAGGACAGCTCTACATTGCTTCAGTCAACATAAAGTCAAAGCACAGCTAGGTGCTTCTATAATAAACATACAAAGTACAGATCATCATCATCATCATCATCATCATCATCATCATCATCATCATCATCAATCATCAATCATCAATCATCATCATCATCATCTAGTATTTATAAAGTGCCTATCCCTCATCTAGGCGCTAATAGACAAAGTACAAACATGCACAAGCACACACACACACACTCGCGCGCACACACACACGCGCACACACACATACATAGATGTATTACTGTATAAACACTGTGCCCCGTAGATATATTACTGTATAAACACTGTGCCCCGTAGATATATTACTGTATAAACACTGTGCCCCGTAGATATATTACTGAATAACACTGTGCCCCGTAGATATATTACTGAATAACACTGTGCCCCGTAGATATATTACTGAATAACACTGTGCCCCGTAGATATATTACCGAATAACACTGTCAGGCCTGCGTGCACTGGACGGACCTACAGAGGAAGTGACGTGGAAAAGGATGCATGAATATGACAGAAACTTGACTCATAGTTTGGAACTGCTGGGCAAGTTTGCTCAAGAAAATCAGAAAGAACAGATGAAACAGGCTGCTTATCCCAACAAATAGGCAAACAATAGAAACCTGAATGTGGGTGAGAACCTTCTCGTGTTACCTGGAGCCCACAATAAATTGTGAGCGGTGAGGCCAACCCACCATCATGGAAAAACTGAATGGGCTAAAACTACAGAGGTAAGATGCAAACCATGCAGCTAATCTACAGCAATGAGCCCCTTTCCTAATTCCGGAGTGCGCATGCGCTATTTGGAAACCCAGAAGTAGGGATACACACGCAAGGTCTGTGCTGTGACAACCTGCCTCCTGCCTTATACTGCCGAAGTGTTTTTCTATGTACTTGTGTGTGTTTGTTGCTTTCATTTTGCAGTGTTTTCCTATTGTGTGAGTGTTACGAAGGGAAAAAATGATTTTGTTGTGTTTATGACCTGCTGTAGTCATTGTCCGAGAGGGAAAAATATAACAATATTACAAATCTTTTTCGTGTTTCCCATGGGGTTCTCTGAAGGTGGATTGCTGCAGTGGGACGAAACACTTTTTTACACAAAAATATTCCAAAATTAGTAACATTTTTTGTCAGGAATTTCAGTGAATGACCCCTAACCTCTAGCCTTTGTTCCAAAGTTCCAAAGCCTATACTGTAGGCCCCCTACTAATTCAGCACGACGGACTAACAACAGCAGACGGTTGAAATATTTAATGGACAGTGAGCTGAGGACAGCGCTGGGGGGGGGGGATGGGCTCAGAAGTAAATAAGACATTATTTGCATACCCAGCTGCACAGTCAATATACAAAATGAACACTTTTGCTCTCTCTCTCTCTGTGCCCCTCATCTTGTAACTGTTGTCTCTCAAAGCTTGTCAGGCGCCGTGAGCCTACCCCTCTTCAGGGCGGGGGGCCACGCAGTATAAATCCACATTTGTTATGACATTTATTATTCATTATTCACACACACAGGGGCGCACCTGCGAACCCGCACTGACAGATATGCAAACACACACGCAAATACCCATGCACACCCGCGCACCCCCCAAAACAAGAACGCGCAAATGCACCTTCCCCCAACCCTCCAACCCCCTAACCCCCAACCCCCAGCCCCCAGCCCCCACATACGCTTACGCACACTCAAGCGTTTCTCTCTCTCTATCTCTCTCTCAAACGTGCACCCGAGTACCGGGCGTGTCAGCTAATAAAGCGAAGACAGCCACAGACCTTACATATACAGAGACTTCACTCGGGCGATTCTAGTCTGCCCAGTTGCGTCCGATAACTCTTCACGGGAAGAGTTATCCAGCATGACTAGGGGTTATGGAGCAAAACACGAGCTCTAGTACAGTATCGGCTTCCAAATTTAAAAGAATACATTCTTCGGCATTTTGTTCAGGAGCTAATTGTACAAACAGAAGAAGCAAACCAGAATGCAAAGGAAAGACGTTTCACGTGTTCAGCGAGCGTATTGACAAGTTCGCGCTTCCGGTACCGCTTGGCGTGATACCCAAACGGCGCTGGAGGCAAGCTTGTGCCAGTCGTGATCGTGAGTTCCGGTTTGCCTTCATCCTCTCAGCCAATCAGTGCAGTGTTTGGTTTGTTCTCAGCCTCAGGCTGTTCTATTATATTATTTTTTATTATGTCTAAACAAAGACGCTGGAGACACGAGTCGGATGTTTTGAGAAGCATAAAAAACGATACAGTGGTAATACATCCAATGAATGTGCCGACAAATGAATGGAGTGACGACACAAAACGTTGGCCTCGGGTCATACGAAATACCGAACAGCCACGAACAGTCACCAAAATTCATGGTTTTAGATCTAAATAAAAGGTTTTAAAGGTATATCCAGCATCAGAATGCACTTTCTGAATTATCTGATGCATAATATGTCAAAAGCCGACACTTGAGTACGTACATTTTACAGATTTGTGTCAGTACTGTTATCGTCTGCTCGTCCGCCGTGTATAGGTTTCATCAGCTAGACCAGCATTCCTTGCGCGGTCCGTCGCATCCGGCGGCAAACAAATCGGCGCGTGTGGTTGTCAGGGTTTAGACTGTGGATAAAGAAGTTAGTCGCTGCCTTCAGACATCTCGAAAAAAACCAGTCAGATATTTAGATACGCTCGACAATGTTTCTAGGGATCGTTATTTCGAAAAAATAGCCTCGATGAATGGCCTGGATCCTTATGAAATTTCTGAAAAGTGCTGGTCTGAAGATCTTAGCCATTGCCGCCAATGTCGTACATGCATATGGTCAACTATCTGTTGTACGAGAGAAGTGCTTACACCATGGAGCAATTTCTTAACTACAAAAGCTGTGTTGGGCAGTGGTTTCACTATGAATGTGTAAACCTGAAGCGCAAACCCAGAACCAAACATGGGTACTGCCCTGACTGTGCCTTAGTTTTACAGCTTGACGTGTGAGCAAATAAATGCATGCATTTGTGCACAGATGTATTGCCTCCGTGGATATGGATGTTTGTGTGGTGTAAGATTATCGCTCTGAAAGATGTCAAATTCATCAACCAAATTGTTTTACTTTTCAAACTTTTATTTATTAATGCATACAAAGGTTCAGAAATAGATTCAGACATTAGGAGCCACAGATTCATTCATGTTCACAAGAGCAGTACACACAGTCACTATTTTATCTAGAGTAGTGACATCTCCATTTTGGTGACAAGATCAAGAGGCAAAGTAGCATTCTGGAAAGTAAATTTGCAGCGCAAGTTTCCAGTTACACGTTCTATGTGAATACTTAAATTGGAAATGCATCTTTGTGGATTCAACCTCATAACCAGAGAGCTGATTCTTGCTTCTTGTGAATGCAGGTATTTTCAGCTCGGCTCCCATAACCCAAATTGCCTCAGAAATGTCAAATCCCCTGTCAGCTAGAACAATATTACCCGGAACTAGATGCATCAAGAATGAACAGTGCTCTACCAAGTATTTATCACTTGTATGGCCACCCCAACCCACAGACAAGAATGGCAAACCACTATGAGGTGTGATTCCTATCAAGTACTTGACTGTACTGTGGTGTTTGTAAAAAGAAAAAGTTTGAGCCCGAGCAACCAGATCTGATGGCCGCTCTATAAGCAATTCAAAACAATAACAACAGCAACTCTACCTCTGAAGTATGTTGGCTGTCATTCGCAGCTGTTCTCATTCAGGCCATATAATGACAAGACGAGCATAAAGAATATGAATCATTTCCATGAAGACATTGTATGCTGTAGAACGAGACACACCAAACGTGTGCCAGGTGCTGAAGGGGTGTATTGAGCCGCAAGCAAATAAGTGTCAACATCAGCATCTCCCATTCTGAAAGCAGTCTCCGTGATAGGGCTGTGTAGGGTATGCATGGTTCTATAAACAGGTAAAGTTCTTCCAAGGCATCAAAGGCCTCCAGACCAGTATAGTATACAAGATCTGAAGTGGTCTCCTTTAAAGGCATCCAAAGTAAATTTATATGTTGAAAGTTTTTCTCTTGGGTGACCAGTTGTCTTGTGAGGCTGTTAAGTGTTAATGCATTCCTCTAGAAGTTTGATGTAGTCTTTTGACATCTCGGTCTGGGTTCCTATCTCCACTGAAGCATTGTAGACCTCTGACATAAATGGAGCATTTGCTAGATCCTGCAAGGCGTCACTTTCCTGCACTGCAACAGGAGCAAAGTCCAAAACTTGTTCAATTTCCTTCTTTTGATTTCTAGCTTCTAATCGAGATCCTCTCGTGTCAGTCTTTTTACCAAAAGGATGTCACAGGTTCAGTGAAGGTACCCAGTCTGGATCACTTGTCATGTGTAGTCTAGCAGGATTACCTGAATACACCGTGTGAAAACATTTAGAAATAAATTATTAGTTTGTTGAATCTTACTATATGTCAACGAATCTTACAAATCATACTTCAATTTAAACAATTCAAAGCTCCACTTTCCTGATATATTGATACAAAAGAATGTGATTTTTTAACAGTTTAAAATCATCTTTGATGCCAAGATTATTCCACTACACTGTCTCGCCCTTATAGCCTTCCTTAAAGGCAATGAATCAGAAAAAAATTAGTTTGAATTTTGACTTGGTCAGGTAGGTGCAAGTAATGTGTCTTGAATTTCTTTAGTTCCACCATTAGATTACCTGTTGTCTTTTACTCTTTAATCATAAAGATCGACATCCGTAAATTAATAAACTGCTTAAACCTGTGCACCATATTTTATTTCTAATCAGTTCCGACTTACTACTGCTTACCTGACACAAAGTGATCGGAACAAACTCGATGATGCGGCTTAATAGAATTGAAAGTGATGTCTCGGCGATTTATCTGGGCCACCCATGCTCTCCGTCTTTGTTCACTCAATTCAGTCATGAGAAGGCCATCAGTAAGCCTCAGTGGTGGAAATCGGTTTTTGACTTATCAAACATCAGATAATTCAGAAGTGCGTTCTGATGTATTTCGTATACACGGCGGACGAGCAGACGATAACAGTACTGACACAAATCTGGAAAATGTATGTACTCAAGTGTCGGTTTTTGACATATTAAACATCAGATAATTAAGAAAGTGAATTTTAATGCTTGATATACCTTAAAACCTTTATTTAGACCTAAGACCATGAACTTTGGGGGCTGTTCGGGGGTTCGTATGACCGGTTCACAGGGGCACTCGCCGTGCAGAAGTGGTTTGTGCACCACACATTGCGTAAGACGCCACGGATGTAAAACTCTTCTGTTGTTTTTACACCCGATAACTGAGCAGGTGTCACCACCACCACCTTTTTGATATTTTTTTCTTCGATTTCTAGCTGGAATGCGAGCCGCTTGCGAGATGCAGAGATCACTTAACTAGCTAAGCGGAAGTGAGGATCACGAGCCTCGAAGTGGCTTGAGACATGGCCCCGGCCACAGTATCCTCAAATGGCGTGCGGAAACTTGTGTTATACTATAGTGTTTATCTCTGAACTCCATTTGCCTATTAACTTTATTAAATTTCTTCATAAAGGTGCAGACGCTGGGTTTTCAACGCCAGGAGAAAAGACCTAGAGAATCTTTCAGCGGCTGAAATTCGATCTAAGGGGTGCATGCTTTGCAGTGCAAGAAAACGTTTAAACTGGAATGCTGTGCCAATTCTTTTCTCAGTTCCCAATCCCCCCAAAAGAATATTGCAAAAGACCAAATCAAATGTGAATGAAAAGCGATTCTGACATGCTTCTGAAGGAAGTTCTGAACCAAGGAAAAAAAAAGACAACAAAAGAATAATGAAACAGGTATAACTAAATTTCCCATATCCATTTAAGCAGTTAGGATATGTAAACATATAAGAGGCTAAACATTGACATATTTTTTTTAAAACATTTTCATGCCAGTCAGTTTATTATTTCCAGTAAATTGTCAGTTCCCTAGTGTGACATAAAATAATAACATAAAACTTTTCATATTGAGAGATGACAATGTAATCTCTTAAAAGTGATTGTAATAACTTTATTATTGGTTGTTTCCTAATAAAATATGGCATTGTGTATATTAAAAAATATGTAATTGATGAATGATTCAATGATTTATAGAAAGCAGTAAAATTTAAACATCCAAGGTTGTTGTTGTTGATTTGGGAGGGAAAGTGCTTCCACCTCGCGGTGATTTTGCACTGAAGGGGAGGGGAAATAGGTGAGGGGAAAGGAAAGGGGTCTGCCGTTTGGTGTCCTGGACTGGTGGAGGCTATGTGTGGTCCCGCTGGCTGGCCTTTCTCCTGGTGCACTGATGATGGCTTGAGTAGCTGGAGTGGTGGAGTTTTCGCTGGTCAGACCTACCGCCGCTGCATTCCTACATTCTTTTTATCTCTACCGCTAAGGTGCTTTGTGTTATATTAGTTTACTTTGATGTAGTCTGTTTTAATTTTAAGTGTTTTACTGGTATCCTCTGTCCTATAGCTTATTTGCATATAAGGTTTTTGCTGTACTGCTATATATATATATATTTTTTTAACAGAACTACTGAAGGTTAGGCATATGTAGGAAAGTTGCAAAAAATCATACCACCAGCCTTGCTTATAGCAGTGGAAGAGAAACAACAGCTAGCAAAAATGGATACTTCAGGGGTAGAATGAACACAATCTTTTAATGTGTTGTTTTCAGATAGGTCAGTAAAATATTCATTGAAGAGTTGGTTTGATGTGTTAGCAGATTTGTTTTAATGTCTGGAGTCACAGACTAAGGCATTGACCCATTGTTTGCTTTGCATTTGCAGACAAGTCAAAAACAAAAATTTATTTGCCATTGGCATTACTAATCACTCTGAGGTGTGTGTTACAATAATTTACACTAGGAAGTTTTTGAACAGTTTAATATAAGCTGTTACACCATGCCAGTATGTCTATTTGTCATGATGTCTGCAAATATTTACAGTAAGGTAGGTAGCATCTGATTTTTAAAAATGCATTTTGGGCTGTTGTAAATTATCCCATGTTATTCTTCCCATACACAAACTCATGCAGTGTGCTGGATCTGACGGTATGGGCAAAAAGTCTGTTAAAATAATACATTTCAATAGGATTATGTTTTTACAGTAGTTGGAGAATTTGCTACACAGTTCATTTATCTGCTTGTCTGAAATATGACAGTTATGCACTGGAACTAACAGGAAATGTAAAATGCTAAATAAGCATGTAAATGAATATTTAGTGTGTGTGTGTGTGAATTTTTTTCTGAATGACTTCTTGGTGTGTGCATAAACAAAACGGGTGACTGCATTCAGGACACAACAAACAACGAACAAGCAGCAAATAAGAAAATACTGTGGATCAGAATGACTGCCCTGCTTCTGTATGGCACATACTACTGTATATAGCTTTTACCATACCACACTTCCCACCACAAGCAGAACAGAATTAATAAAGTAGCGCGACAATCATTAAAAGCTTCATGCTGGTTTCGGCACAAAACCCCTAGATCACAAGGGACGCAACTCTAGAAGCACGAGTTGCTTCCCTCAACTGGGCAGATTTTCTTAACAAAGCGCGAAGAAGGAGTGAAGTATCTGTATATGTAAGGTCTGTGAGAGAGCTAACCTTTCTGCTTTGTGGGGCCACGCTGCCAGTCTTTGTGGGGCCACGCTGCCAGTCTTTGTGGGGCCACGCTGCCAGTCTTTTGGAGCCACACTGCCAGTCTTTGTGGCGCCTTAGCTTTCAGTGCGCTTCAGGTCTAATGTCGTCCTTATGAGTTTGTCAATCCGCTGTCCACAAACAATAAAAAAAAATTATGGATGATGAAAAAAAAACTAAATTCGTGCGCCAAGTTGTGAAAGTTGATCTCGTCTAGACACAATCATTGTTTGTGGTAGCAAACCAGTCGACATACCGATTCATTACTCCGCACATCCCAACCCCTTCCGTAACCCCTACCCCTTTACTGACCCCAGACCTGCAGCCCCTACCCTTCCCTAACCCCCATCGTACCCTTCCTCCCCTCAGAAACACTCTCGGCCCCCTCCCAGGGAAACATGGCCCCCTCCCCCAGAAACACAGTCCGAGTATAGAGCTCGCCATTTGATTAGCTACACACATCAGCGGCTTTTATGTTTTGGCTTGTCAAGCGAGGCAAGGGAAAGTACTCTTCATACTAAAGGGAACTTTGGTAATCTCTCTTTCACGCTGATGGTCGTGTACACGTGTTAAAGGACTTAATATTCGTCATATTTATTATTTCATTTATATATACATCTAGGTACAGGGTCGAAAGATGCACACACACACAGAGCTTTATATACTAGATGTATAGACTGTGTTTACACCACCAATGATAAAAATATCATGGACACCATTACCTCCAGAACATTCTTGTGACAGAAAAATGCGTCATGCCTGACGTCGCCCGGCTCTGACGTAAGTGCTAACAAACGCGTGGAAGTTCGGAAGCTGGTCAGTGTAGCAATAGTCTGTGTAGGGACAGCAAGCTGGTCAGTGTAGCTAGTCTGTGTAGGGACAGCAAGCTGGTCAGTGTAGCTAGTCTGTGTAGGGACAGCAAGCTGGTCAGTGTAGCTAGTCTGTGTAGGGACAGCAAGCTGGTCAGTGTAGCAATAGTCTGTGTAGGGACAGCAAGCTGGTCAGTGTAGCTAGTCTGTGTAGGGACAGCAAGCTGGTCAGTGTAGCTAGTCTGTGTAGGGACAGCAAGCTGGTCAGTGTAGCTATAGTCTGTGTAGGGACAGCAAGCTGGTCAGTGTAGCTAGTCTGTGTAGGGACAGCAAGCTGGTCAGTGTAGCTAGTCTGTGTAGGGACAGCAAGCTGGTCAGTGTAGCTATAGTCTGTGTAGGGACGGCAAGCTTGTCTCAGTTACAAGTTTGAAAGGATGGGAAGTTCGTGGAAGTGGGACTACAGAAAGACGTGGTACTGCAGAGACTGCGGTAGATTTTGTCCCACATGCTGCGGACGAACTTGTGCCAGTTGTTGTGTACGAGGCCAGGCGGTTAACGCCCCGGACCAGTGAGTAGTTCTTGATCGTAAGCATTTTACTGAAAGTCCACAAGATTTCACTGTGACGTTGCCTGGCATTAGGCTACTGTACAAGACCATAAAACAATAAGAAAACTTCCTTGATTAGATATAGTAAATATATAGAACTCGGGGGATCGACTGTCTGACGGTAAGTTGTGGTGTGGCAGGACTTGAAGATGACAGGTCGAGATGTGAAAAGTTTCAGTGAATTTGTTTTTCAGCCAAATGACAGCAGTGCGTGGCTGATGTGTGGGAAAATGTAGTCCCCATCCAGTCCCGGCCAGCAGAAATTATTTTGTGGATTACCGAAAGAATATTAGGAGAGAAAAGAGCGAGAAACAGGACATTCTGCTGGTTTCTATTTATTTTACTTATTTGACTGCAATAACTGGAGCTGTGAACTGGGCAGGATCGAGGGGTCGCCCCTCTGGAGCCAACAGTAAACATGAAGTAAATCCGGGGATGCGATGCTACCTTTTCATGTCATCTGATTCTAAACATCTCAACTCTTTGTTCTCATCGTACTCTATCCCGCTATCGTTTGGAGTTGCCTTTCTATTTGATTGCCAGGCATGTAATTCTGTCGCTCTACTATCGGGGTACCTGTCAATCGTTACCTCCCTCCAGCAACCAGACGGCAATGGGCTGCATGACGTTAACCTACTGCATGAGGTCAACCTGCTGCATTGCTGTATGACGTCAAACTGCTGCATGAGGCCAACCTGCTGCGTGACGTCAGCCTGCTGTATGATCAGAGCCTGCTGCAGACCCACAAGGCTGTCCACAGAGCGCGATGCGCTGCCCATGTGCCATGGATTCAAGTCCAATGGGCTGACATGGTAGTCAGGGACGTCTTGCCTCTGTCTGGGTCTAGCTGATGGGTTTGTGTGCGGATGGGACCGGGGCTGTGGCTTCCAGAAGCGTGCTTTGACGGAAGGTTGGTGTTGGTGTTGGAATGCATCTGCAGAAACGACAAGACGCCTTTACTACCACAGAGCACCTACTACAAGACGCCTTTACTACCACAAGGCACCTACTACAAGACACCTTTACTACCACAAGGCACTGCTACTACAAGACACCTTTACTACCACAGGGCACCTATTACGTGACACCTTTACTACCACAGGGCACCTATTACAAGACACCTTTACTACCACAGGGCACCTATTACAAGACACCTTTACTACCACAGGGCACCTACTACAAGACGCCTTTACTACCACAGGGCACCTACTACAAGACGCCTTTACTACCACAGGGCACCTACTACAAGACACACCTTTACTACCACAGGGCACCTACTACAAGACACACCTTTACTACCACAGGGCACCTACTACAAGACACACCTTTACTACCACAGAACACCTGATGACCATAGGACTCCCCTCTACCACAAAACAGCTCTCTGCAGAAGGCACCCCTCTAGCACAGGGCTGGCAGCCTAAATGCAGTCTGATATGACAAGATCCTGCTACCGCTAGTCACTACCCCTTTCCACCAGACTGGCTCTGCTGCGATATTCCAGGACAGCGCTGCCTTGATAGAATGCAAACAATGGTGGACATATTTGTTATTAACAGTTTCAGTGCCAGTCAACAGTTTTGTGTCTTTGTAATCTGGGGCTGAGGATTTTTTATGGGGTGGCAATTCTGTCACCAATGCGTTTACTGACGTGATGATTTATTGTCGGATGATTGATTTACAAATTGGAGATTTTACAGTCATATGGTTCCCTTGTCTTTCTTTGGCTGCTTGACACAAGTCTTAAAGAGTTTTTTTAATTATGTCGCAGGATGCTGCCCCTAATAGAATCACCACAGCAGGACAGCAAGCAAGTTCTTTACAATTGCCAGGCTAAGGTAAGCTTTCTTCTTGTTAGTACCCAGTTCTAGGCATCTCTAATACTGAGGTAAGCT
>SMGT01016060.1:425666-453166 GCA_004794575.1 Lanistes nyassanus
TTTCTTCTTGTTAGTACCCAGTTCTAGGCATCTCTAATACTGAGGTAAGCTTTCTTCTTTTTAGTACCCAATTCTAGGCATCCTTGCGGCTGGTGTAATGGACATAATGAATCTTACAATAAAATGCAATCGCTGACATTTTCCGAACCTTTCTCTCTACACACACACACAAGCACGAACACACACACTTATCCACACACAGTGACACACATACACACACACCCTGTGTACTGCTGGCCTACTGGTACAGAGATAAAATCACCATACACACTTTATGCTGTTCCTATTTTTATGCTTTTTGCCACACTGTGTACAGGTGCCCTGTGCACCACTGACCTACTGGCATGGAGGGAAAACAGCGCACATTACAGACTATAATCGCATTCTCCGGAATCCGCAGCTACAGGAAGTAAGTTCACGGTCTGTAGCATTTCTGAAATGCTATATTGTTTCCATTCCTTACTGGTTTTGTACAGCAGTCTTGTTTCCACTTGCTGTTGTGGCTATTTTAATGCTATTTTTGGCCATTTCTAACTGAAAAAGTGCTACATTAATTGTTGTAACGTTCAGCTGGCAAGTCTTGCAGGTTGTTAGGGAAGATAACCATGTGTTGGCTGCATAATATACGTTTTCAATCTCACCACGATTTTCACTCTGAGCTCCATGTTCTTCATCCTTTCTGCTTTGTTGCATTAATCAGCAGGAATTTCCCTTTTGCTATGTGGCGTTATGTGGCACTAGCCTTTGCTCAAGTGCGTGTTGTCTGCTGTCTGCTATCAGCTGTTTTCTGCTGTCTGGGGCTACCTTTATGCCAAATATGTCAAAAGGCCCATAACAAGAATTAGGCGAGCCATTAACGTATGAATATGTGACTCAGGTATCGACCAAGCCCACGTTTGCAGTGAACCCAGAGTGGTTGTCGGAGCGCCACAAGGACCTGGTGGTCAAACCCATCAGTCGCCCTGCTTGGCCCTGGGAGCAGCCTCGGTATGGTTTCAACGTGCAGATCCCCATCACATACGTCTCTCCAGTTCCGGTCAGTGTGGCCACCTCAGGCATCTGGTGTTCCATACATCCATGGGGGAAATATTTCACATTTTCATAAGGAAGAAATGCAGTGAGGGGCTAAGGGATTTCAAGTGTGTCAGTGTTTCTTAATCGCGAGCTGTCATAACTGTTAAAGTGACATTCCTTAGATCCAGCCTAGCTCCAAGAATGGCAGTTGACTGGGAACATGTTGAACTGTCTGCATAGCTTGCATGTGTAAATGCTGTGCATGATGTATCATTGGTAATATATGTATGTGATGGAGCGGGTTCGCTCCTGTAACTTTTCTCTCTCTCTCCAAACCAAGGAAAATACTTTGTCACAGTGGCCTTCTACATTTTATTTGAGGCCACCGCTGCTGCTGCGCACATTCCCGTCTGCCCACGTGGCGCGTTACATTGCCTGTACTGCCTCTCCTCTGGCTCCACCCCTACCCTGAGGCGTCCCTTTGTTTGGCCCACACAGGGCTTTTACGAGGTTCGGGCGAGCCACAACGAAGGCATTACCAGCTACACCAGCAGACAGCGGGTGGAAGTGCCGCGCGTAGCACATTTTGTGTTTGTCACGCGCACAAACCTCAAAATAACAGACCTAAGAATATATTTACAGAAACATTGAAAATATGCGATAAATAGAGCGCGCTCTGCTCTTCCTGTTAGTGTTAAGGAAAGTTAAGTAGAGTGAGAAGGAAATAAAGATAATTACGTTAAAAGGCAGCTTACCTAGCTAACGTGAAGAGAAAAAGATAAGAAATATGCCTACAAACTAACCTAATCTATTAAGATGTTTGATGAGTTTAGTATCTACTGAAAGAGTAATTCGAGTAGAATTCGAATATGTTAGTTGTTAGTATCTGCAACTGTCCTAGAAGTAGAAACGCTTAAAGAGAGTGAGCCTAGCACAGCACGCGGTAAAAGGACACAGTGCCTCACAGCCACGGTTCGCTGGGCACCACTCGACCTGGGCCCCCCCCCCCCCCCCGGCGACGCTGTGGCTGTGAGCGTGGTGGCCAAAACCGTCTCCGTGATGGCTGCCACCCATCACATGTAGTTCAGGTAATTCACACAAAAACTAAATAGACATTTGTTTTAATGGTGTACCTCAATGCCTGATGTTTACAGGTCATGGAGATGAGGATCAAGTCTTTAAAGGAGACAAACATCGACAACATGGAATCAGAGTTACAGCCCATCTCCTACCACCTTAGTCTGGGCAGAGATTTTAGATCTAGTCCTGGACACTTGCCTGTCCAGCCCATGTAGGACAACACCTGGTCAGTTGAGGGCTTGTGCAGCAGTGTCTCCAGAGCTGAAACTTGCCTCACATGGTTTTTAATAAAGTCAAATCAAAGCAACAGCAAAGAACTATACTACAGCAAAGATTTCACCCTATTTCTATCACCCCTTCCCCATATTGGGCAACCCACATCCTCTACTAACCAGTGTCTGCATGTTCAGACAAAACTCAGTTTGTTGCAGACAGCTACTTTCTGTGCAGTGTTTTGTGCACTTGAAGTGTGTGAGAGTACAAAGACAAGCCTCACATACTGCTGTCAAATAGCAAACACCTCAACAGTACCATCCCTTTTCAAAGGCTTGTCTATTTCAAACAGCACTAGTGTTAACTGGTTTTTTTAAACTGAACACTGTGTTTACTTGTCAAATTTCAGACTAGGCTAGCATATTCAGCAATGTGATGAACTTCATGGGCAGTCACTATCATCTGATAGCAACAGCAACCCTCTGGTATTCAATGACTCAATTATGACACCATTTAAAATTATGAGAACTTCATTAGAGTGAAGCATATTAAGAACATTAAAATGAGGTCTTCCAATTGATTTCCATTCCTGCAGCAATGCAGGCATTAGTTTGTGTGGTGATTGTCAGATGACAGAAATATTTCACACTTCACAAATGTGCGAGTAAAAGATGTGTGCAGCATATTTAGCTGTAGCCATCAATTTATTTCGTGATTTTACAGTTGCCCTAACTTACGAAAGGCTTTAACTTTGGAGTCAGAAAATGTCAACAGCCAATCATAAATTGATATAAATGCGCTCAAATAAAGAACTTTTGAAAACATATTTAGAAAAAACAAAATCCTTGGAGACATTGATTGGCATGATACATGAACACATATGAAACAAAAAGAAATGCTACTTAAAAGAGGCATTTTAAGACGACTAATAAAACACTCAGGCATACCTGCCAAACCCTCAAACTGCCAGACCAGCAGTACAACAGCACCAGTAAAAGCATGCCAGATAAGCACCACTGCTGGCAGGATGGGTCTACAAGGACCAGTCATGGGCAAGCTGTTCTTATCATTGGTATGCTTCTCATAGCTGCCTTCGATTTTGCACAACCAGCCTGAAGGGAAATACACTGGTCTGGTTGTCCACACCGGCAGAAATCTTACCAGGCCATTACATAATAAAAAGCATTCCATCAGACCAACTTATTCCCCACTTTCCCCATCTCTACACTTGTAGCTCCCAGATCCTACTGTCATTGACCAAGTTGCACCCATTGCTGAAATTTACAGACTTCTGCCATTTCAAAATCAACAAAAATTCCATTTGATTCTGGGATGGCCACATCCATGGGTTTTTCCTTTTTTGTCAGGTGACAGCTGACATTGGGAACTTGATTTGTTTTGAAAATACACCTTGGTTCAATTTGAGATTCAATTTGAAACAGAAATACAAATTTCTTGTTCTAAATTTGGGTTTCTTAAGCAATACTTACCATGACCCAAAGTGCTAAATTCCCCCGCATGGGGGAAGGAAGGCAACGCTTCCGGTGGCAGATTAGTGATGTGTGCAGACGGTGTGGACCCAAGCGAGCCACCAAGTGCAGTCTGGCGTGGAGAAACGTAGCCAGCTTCTCATCCGCCATCTCAGTGTGAGCATCTGAGACCACACCCCCTTCCGACTCTGCGAGTGTTGACTCAGGAGAGAAAATGGGAGAGTGGACAGCAAAGCCCCCTCCGCCAGGCAGAAGAGCGCAAGTGTGCACCCCTGGCAACCGACATTACAGTGTTTGCTGTCTGTGTACTGCACAATGTTTGACATCTTTATTCCTCCTCCTAAACACCCCATCTTCAGTGTGATTGCATTCTTCACAGTGTTGAAACATTTACTCAACATATGGCACTGCACAGCTAAATAATTCCAAACACAGCCTGATACCAACCAACAACAGGGTGTTGCAGCATTCAGACCCCTCTACATGTGACATCAATTTGGCTTGCTACACAGCATCACAACATTCACACCATACAGACCCTCCACACATAGTATCAATATGGCTTGCTACACAGTGTCACAACATTCACAACATAACATACAGACCCTTCCACATATGATATCAACATGACTTTAGCATCAAAACATTCACAACATTCCCAAATCTACACTGAGTTATGTAACATTAAAAGTGTGTCCAAAATGTCATATCTTCTGTTCGTATCTGCATGGACTTTTGTTGGACTGTTGTTCACATTTTTTAGATGGGAGTGAAAAACATTATAAAACCATGTTTTCAGCACATCCCAAGAATAATATTAGCTAGAAAGAAGTGATATTTGTGAGCAATAAATACATGACTTTATTGGAGCACTTAGGCTTGGGACATTTTGGGGGGGTAAAGCACAGGGTGGCGAGGCACTGGGACAAAACATCCAGCACTCATGCGAACCTTCTCTGTGTTGTATTAGCTGACGAATGGTACAGTTACGAGACTAAAGGAATGTTTTTGTGTGGGCTGGTATGTATGAAGGAATCTTTTTTCCACCCATTTTTGTCAGCTGACGACTGGTACAGTGACGGCTGAGGGAACAATTTTGCACGGTTCGGTCTGCAGGCGGAGAATGTTATTTCTGCTTTTTAGTTGATGGATTGCATGCTCAGTTCAATAATTTAGTTACTAAACCCATGGGGCTAGTGAAAATTTTGGAACTTCCAGATCTCTGGTCATGAAAAACCAGGTCACTTTTTCTGTTTTGTTTTAATGCTGCACATGACAGTTTTAGAGGTCGCTTGCTAAAACGAGGCCAAAAAAGTGGTTGACATGTTAATGGCAAACTGTAAACATAATAAATAAGTTGCAAAATAGTTTAACTCCAAAATGTCATACTGTGTTCTCACTAAGTGAAGGCTTTGCAAACTCACTGTGCAAACAGCACAGAAAGCTTTGGTGATCTAGGGGAGGAAACTAATAGTTTTGAACAGCCGATTCTCTCTACAGCGTTTTGCTTCAGTTAACTAGATCTCACACGTGCAGATGCCTGCCTTCTTGGCCAAACATGGATTCAAGAGACATTTCTGATGAAAATGTCAGTGCAATGTCTCAGAAGGCAATCTTTGGCAAGTAAAAAAAATGTAAATATATCTTTGGTTGACCAGAAAACACTACATGATGCAGCCTGTATGTTTGGAGAACAAATATTATGACAGCCTGTTTCAACTATTTCATGCAATGTGATTATTAGGTGAATTATGTCACCAATCCTTATGATAGACTTATTTGGGCTTTTCGCTCATGATGGTTCATTTATATTTTTAAGGGGCATCAAATTTACAAACTAAATCTATGGAATCATTCTGATAAGGAAATTCTTATTTTTTGAAATTGTTGTTTTACATGATGTGTGAATGAAGTTTATGCTGTTTGTGCTTTGTTATTATTTTTTGTTATTGTTTCTTTTCTAAAGTCACCTAAAATCATACGGGTAAAAACTAGCAGCCATTCTATGAGACCCAACTGAGTTGATAACAATGTAATCATGCTTATTAAAATCAGAAGAAGATTTTATTACAGCTGTATAGTATCGTTTACTATTCAGGAGAGGCAGCCACATTTGTACTAAAACTCAAATAACTGTGGAAGGTTATTCACTAAATCTTTGTCATCTTTTAACACTATCAGTTAAATAAACATTTTTAGCTTTAAAATTTTATTTAATAGTGTTACTATCAGCATCATGTGTGAGCATGCAGGATGCAGTCGCTTATTTTGTTTCAGTGTTACTACCACATATGAATTTGCAATGTCCAGTCACTTATTTCCTTAAATCCTCCCACCCCGCCATGGAGCGTCACATATCAACAATCACATATTCCAAATAGCACTTAAATGGAGACGACAACAAGAGTACATCCATCCACCAAGTATTATAACATGGCAATATGAATAGCAAACAAATCATCATATATAGTGTTGCAAAAAAGCACTGAGAACGTTGCAATACTGTCTTAACACTTAACAACATAGCAATACAATCATTGTTGATTGCACTTAGAAGCATACCTATAAAAGAACTGTACTTAGCAACCTAGCAATACAGTCACCGTTCATTGTCCTTATAAATACAATCACTGATCGTACTTATTAACATAGCAAATACAATCACTGATCGTACTTATTAACATAGCAATACCATCACTGATTTTGCTTATTAACACAGCAATACAATCATGATAAATGAAAATTAAATGATGTGCCCTTAGCAAAGCTGCCTACTGTTCCCAGAATAATTCAGAAAGAGGAACTGTGGACAAGGATTATAAACACCCTGGAAATAACAGTCCAATGATTACAGTGGAGTCCGCCTACAACGAAATTCAAGGAAGTCAGAATTTTGTTCATTATATCTGAAGTTCATTGTAAGCCAAGCAAAGTAACATTACATCACATATATTACTTACTGCCATCTTGCACAGGCACAGCAACTATTTCCATGCAACAAATGTACATGTATTTATAGTTCGGTTTGCATCCTTTTCTGAGACGATGAGTCACCTTGTGGTCTTTGTTGAATAATTGGGTTTGATAAGCAATTGGCAATTTCAATTATGGAGCCCAGAAACACTGAAGATTTTAGCGTCAGTAAAAAGGGCTGCAGGAATGGACTATGCAATGAAACACCATCGATAACCCCAGATCCACCAATGATAAAATCACCATTTATTCAAAAACACACTTATAATGTGTATCCTGTTTGCTCATAATGGCACCAGCAAGCAACAAAACAGATGATTTGGGGCTTTAATTAGCCAATCACAGCACATTAAATTTTCCTTCACAAAGCCATCTTTCATTGGAACTCTACATTTGTCTATTTGACCCCCTAGAATCATGCGATTGTAATAAGGCCTGCCTTTTTAACATCAATCCCTTGTGCTGTTAAGTGTGATTGTAATAAGGCCTGCCTAACTTTGCAACATCATTACCTTGTACTGCTGAGTGTGATTGTAATAAGGCCTGCCTAACTTTGTGACATCATTACCTTGTACTGCTGAGTGTGATTGTAATAAGGCCTGCCTAACTTTGACATCATTACCTTGTACTGCTGAGTGTGATTGTAATAAGGCCTGCCTAACTTTGTGACATCATTACCTTGTGCTGTTAAGTGTGATTGTAATAAGGCCTGCCTAACTTTGACATCATTACCTTGTACTGCTGAGTGTGATTGTAATAAGGCCTGCCTAACTTTGTGACATCATTACCTTGTGCTTTTAAGTGTGATTGTAATAAGGCCTGCCTAACTTTGACATCATTACCTTGTACTGCTGAGTGTGATTGTAATAAGGCCTGCCTAACTTTGTGACATCATTACCTTGTACTGCTGAGTGTGATTGTAATAAGGCCTGCCTAACTTTGTGACATCATTACCTTGTGCTGTTAAGTGTGATTGTAATAAGGCCTGCCTAACTTTGACATCATTACCTTGTACTGCTAAGTGTGATTGTAATAAGGCCTGCCTAACTTTGTGACATCATTACCTTGTACTGCTGAGTGTGATTGTAATAAGGCCTGCCTAAGTTTTGCGACATCGTTACCTTGTACAATAATCCCTTCTTAGTACACCCCCACCCCCCATTACGACCTTCTCCTTGGTGCAACCAAAAAATCTGTGACCGATAGTATTTCTTATATAAAAGAAATCTGTATTACAACCTATCCCCAGTTCTAATTGGGGACGGCTATTATGTTCTATCAAATTCCTAATTTTATGACTGGAGTGACCTTCCCTGGTGAACAGCTTTGCAGGATTTTAAACTATGATGTTTTTTGTTGTTGCCCCACGAGGTTAGTTAACTGTGAATTATTGAATCAAGCACGCAATCCATCAACTGAAAACAAAAATTCCCCACCTGCAGGCGGGACCACGCAAAATCATTCCCTCAGCCTTCACTGCGCCAGTCATCAGCTGACAAGCAAAAAAAAAAAAAAAATGCAAGGATTCCTGTATACGCGCCAGATTGTAGAAAAGGCATTCCTTCGATCTCATAACTGCACCATTTGTCAACTGATGTTCCAAAATCTCTTTGATTGTAATAAGCCAGAAAGACTTGTTGACATGCAGATGATTTGGTTAGTTTTGATTTCATTCTCCCATTCCACCCATGACATTGTTACTTTGTACTCCTAAGCGTGATTGTAATAAGGCCTAACTTTTATAACCTTAATTTCATTGCAACCAAGTTCGTAGTAGGTGGACTGCACTGTATAATCTTTTTGGATTTCCATGGGGCACTTCCCCCCCCTCCCCTGACTTATTATTGGGACTAGTTCTAAAAGTCCATGACAGTAGCCAACCTTGCAACATTAGTAGCAGTAGCAAAATCATGCCGACCACAAAGTATTATGCTCTTTAAAGTCCTTCAAATGATCTCCATTGTAACAAATACTGAGACATTCTCACTTGCATTTAATATATACATATATATATAAGTAAAAGTGAACACATCTGCAATTGGTTGAAAGGCATACCACTTGTTAATATGCTTGACAGTTTAAAAATGACTAGAAACAAAAGCTGTCAAAGCTGAAATAGTAGATGAACTGCACCAAAAACAAAGTACACAAAGTTTAACTGTATGAATGCAGAGCACGCAAGCCTTGGTAAAGACGATTCTCTACATGTGCTGATCACCCAACAAAAAAATCTCCTTTGGTAATTTCACACTCACTTCCAGGTGTCACCAATACACACTCGGTTCCAAAGGTCAGCACAAATCTGGCAGCCATTCACATTTTCAATAGATTGAGATGTACCCATTGTGAGCCAGTCAAAAATATGTTGAACAGATTCTTAGTAACCAACACTACACTTCTTCTGTTAGGACTCCCCCGTTTGCTAGAAGTGTGCAACTGCTTATGTAGTTTAGGAACTCCATGCTGAGCCCTTAACACACATCTTGTGTAATTTCCACACTGGTAACTGAACACACCAGTCTTTTAAAGTTTCCATGCTGAACACCCCAGGCTAAACAACCAGCACAGATAAGTGCAGGCTAAAACTCACAACTGTACCCTGATCTCACCACATCTCATCATGCAATTTTACACAGGATTCACCTTAGGAAGTGAACCCTCCTCAACGTTAAAACCTGCTGAGACTGTGACAAACTTGCTGATGTTTGTGGTTTGTGACAAATGTATAAGTTTCAGGAAGTATGCACGACGCTAGAACCCTGTTCCACATAAAAAGTGAGTCAAACCAAAGCAATGGTCACCCAAAGAAGTTGCAGAAGAGGAAGAAAATGCTCGAGAAATATGGGAGGAAGAGTGGTCTCCTTCTGATGTTAAGCCGGACTCCCCATATGATAGGGCAAATTCAAGTGTGTTGGTAAGTTGTTTAACAGCAACAATGGGTATCTCATGGGTCACCATGCAGTGAGAAAAGTATGGAGCTGGCAGTGGATGCTGCCAAGGCATGCTGCAGAGTTTGTTGTGCTGGCTAACACATCTCATGCACTGACACATCCGGCTATAAATCCCTGTTACAGCAGATATCAAGCTGCTAGTACTGGGAACACCGAAGATGAAACCAGAAGACCTAAGGAAAAAACCCTAGCAACCCAGTCCTGCAAGAAGATGCCACATACAGAGATTTAAACTGGACATGGGATCCGGATCCGAATCCCGAATCCCAAATCCCTGCATCGGTAACAACTCATAACCATGCTATAGCATCACTGTGAACAAGCATCGGGGTTCAAGTTGCCAGACAGGATGTGTGGACAGTCAAAAGGTGTCTGGATCAGAGAAATCTGTTTGCCCTAGGAATGGAGAGAATTTCTAGTTCCCACCAAGAGGGTCAGAAGCTGTCAGAATGCCAGAGCATATTGAAAGAGTCTAGCAGGGTATGTAAGGAGCATTGAGAAAGGCAAGTATGGAGCTGGCCGTGGATGTTGGCAGGGCATACAGCAGAGTTTGTCGTGCTGGCTAACGCACCTCATGCACTGACACAATAGGGCATTAATACAAGCGGATCTACAAGAGACAGATGCATGGCACAGATACAGGAGACCGGCATGGTCATCATGCAGACTTCAGACTTCAATCCCTGATACACGAGATATCAAGCTTCTAGTATTATAGCCGAGCTATGGGAGACAGATATGGTCACTATGTGTACTTCAGTCCCTGATATACGAGATATCAAGCTTCTAGTATTAAAGATGGGCTGTGGGAGACAAATATGGTCACTATGTGTCCTTCAATCCTTGATATAGCCGAACTACATGAGACAAATAGGAGTTCAGTGCTCTACACACTACACAGTAGCTTTATATGGCGATTGTCAAGCTACCAACCCATTAGAAGGGAGCAATATCATACTTACACCATGTTGAGGAGTGACTGTTTTAATATCACCCTCATTATTTAGAAGATTCACAGATATCGTGGACAGCTTCAGATTTGTAAGCATCACTTTGCTGCACACTACTTACTCTGCTCCCCAGCAGCTGTCTCCATCAGCTATGGACTGTATCTTCAGTCTGTTCACACCAAATAATCTAGGCAAAAACTGGAGTTTTCCTCCAATCTTTAACTGTGCAGGGCATAGAGGAGGCAAGTCGTGTATATTTCTTACAACACCAAGGGAAAAAATGTATCTATTAACAAGAGCACATCAAACCAAAAAAAGTAGGGGCTGCCACTGTTCTTAGCCACATTGTTTTGCTTTGTTTTTCAAAGGGGGTTAGAAGCTGCCCCTTCAAGTGATGCATATATCTGTAGAGGACAATGCTTTATCAGCTACTGAACAGACCAGTTTTTATCTGATCTTTCAACTTTTAATGGGCAGCGTTTTGCCCTTATCTTCAGCACTTTATTAGCCACTTCATGGACAGTGTTTGTCCTCTCACATTCAGCATTGTCAGCAAGTGGGCCAGTGTTTGTCCCATCTCTAATATTCAGCACATTATAAGCAAGCAAGTGGGCCAGTATTTGTCTCTCTTACCCCAGACTGGTGTATTTTATGAGCTGGTCAACCCCTCCTCCCTCCCTTATGTCCACCTGTACTCATGTTCATCACTATTCATTCTTGTCTTTCTTCTTCCCTACAGGTAACCTAGGCACTGGCACCTTGCTGGCCACTGCTGCACCAACATCATAGGTCTTTCCAGCCACCCAGCGTATGCTGCCGACACCAGCACTAAGGGCTGTGCTAGCTGTGCTGTACATACCAGAAGTAGCACGCCACATGATCCCAGGTGCTGGCTGACTGGAGGCATCTATGAAAAATGAAAATTTCCAGCATTTAAAATCCAATTCATGAATGCTCAATAATAAAGTGTTTTCCAACAATTGACAAATATATCAGACATGGCAAAAACTAAAAAATAATGAATGCCATTCAATGTTACTGTAACTTAGATGGGGGAAGTTTACACAACATGACTAAGTACATTGACAGAGTGGATAAAGTTCTATACACCAACAAATATACCCGAATGGCAAACATTTTTTTTTTATGAGCTTAAATGTTCCAAAAGCTTCTGAGCTTTATACAGAAATACGGCAAAATTACAAATGACAGTTTTGTTAATAGCAGCTAACAAAAGAGCAAGCTTAAACCTTGATGGGAATCTAGTGAATTTAGCAGGGATAAGGTCTTTTCTCAGAGGTTCTAGAGTCGGGCAACACAAAACAAAATGCACCTCGTCTTCGACACCTGTATGGCACAAGCGACAAACATTCACAACGCCATTGGTCGTATATCTGTTTCTGTGCTCTAAAATTCCATAAATACCAAGTCTAAATTTTACCAATGCATTCATAACATGTCTATTCATACTCATGTGCAAATATGCTGCTGGTTCAAATGTTGTTTTAAAAACACAATACGGGGCCCTGGCCTCGTTGGAATAAAAATTTCGTTTTGTTTCGTTTCGTTGTAACTTAGATGGTGTTAATATTCCACTGACGGCCTTGCAGGTACAGTGCACCTGCTTTAACACAAGTTTTAGAGGACAAGAAAATCTTTCGTATTTTAGCTAATTTTCACCCTAACCAAATTGGATCAAATGTGATCATGCTAGTCAGTGACTCAGACCAGAACCCTATTAACTATTTCTAAGCAATCAGGACTTGTGTTGGGCAGACTGCACTGTATTGTTAGATGCTAGAACCTAGTAAAGCCAGCAGTTACCTATTAGAATAAATACTCAATATACAGATGTTGCACTCCATTTGCAAAAGTGCTGCCATGATCAAGTGCCACCACATGGTGAGCACCTAGAAAAAATGGCAAAATTCTGCTATCATTCTGCATTTGAAACATTTTTTGCAAACCAGAGCACCACACAAAATTCTGCTTGGCAATCAGCTCTTCAAAAAGCCAAGGAAATGCACAGAATTATCTTTTTTTCGTTTTGCCAGAGACAAGGAAATTTAAGCCAGTAAGTTTTAGACACAGCTTGTTATGAATCGTCTATCATAAACAAACATGGCGACATGGAAAATACATGATGGACAATGGTTGGTTTGTATGAGGCCCAGATTTGTACATATCGGGTTTTATGCCCATGTATTTTTTTTTAATCATGTTAATAATTTTGGTCATATGACACCACATTTCCCTGCACATTTTGTGTACCTGGGTCTGAGTGAGAAAGAAAATCTCAAGAGACTAACTGCACAAGAAGTTAGATCCTGGCGTGTTAACTCGAGACCCCAAGCTTGTGCATATGCATTGCTTTAATTGTAGCTTAAATTGGTTTTCATTCTTTCCAGATGCCACATTTAAAACAAATAATAAAAATGTTCTAGGCATAAGACTTTGGTGCAGCATGTCATAGACTGTATAATCTAAGAGTTTCTAATAGCTAAGCTCAACAATATTGAATGACCTCCCCTACAAAGTGCTACAGGAAGGCCACTACAGGCGCTGCCCGATTCTGGCTTCAATTTTGACCTACTTGATAACTCCAACAAAGGTGCTGGCAGCGCTCAACATAGCCGTATGCAGACGCATGTGACCAAGGGAGCTTACCGTACCCAAACACGTAGCAAAGAGAGGGCCAAAAGATAGAAACTTGGCAGATCCTTGTTTGTGTACAGTGCACCCTCTTAGTGTTAGATGCCACTTTGCTATGAATGCTCAGAGAACAAACAGGAAGCTGGGAACTCTTAATTCTTACAACAGCATGCTTAACTGTCTAGATGTTCATATCACCCACTAAAGTGGTCACACTACTTTCTTTAATAAAGTGGTCATGCTACTTTCTTTAACACTAAAGTGGTCTCGCTACTTTCTTTAATACACTAAAGTGGTCACACTACTTTTTTTAATACACTAAAGTGGTCACATTACTTTCTTTAATACACTAAAGTGGTCACACTACTTTCTTTAATACACTAAAGTGGCCACACTACTTTTTTTAATACACTAAAGTGGTCACATTACTTTCTTTAATACACTAAAGTGGTCACATTACTTTCTTTAACTCATTCGCTACGTGTATGGGAAATAAACGATACAGCATAGGTCACGTTTACTAGCGAATACGGGAAATAAACGATGCAACTTTGAAAATTTATTTACGGGGAATCGCTAATCGTCTAAGGTAAAGAACTCCTACATTAGAAAGCTGATTCATTTCTTCACGAGTTGCTTCCCTTTTCTGTGTTTAAACTGCCGCGACTGGTTTCTGGTAATAACTTGAAAGATGTGTCCCTACATGTGGTCTGTCACTTGAGAAATGCTAGATTTACTCTTCAAATTACACGCTGAAGAGCAAAATGACATTGTTTCGCAAATTTACTATGATAAAGTGGATGAAGACAAGAGTATTTGTGCCTTAAAGACCCAAGAAAGTGATTACGAAGAGAAAAACGTGCCGGCACGTGTAGAAAAACAATGTCGTGACACTGTGTACAAGGAATGGCGAAGGACTTTTTGATTTCTTCAACTTCAGTTGTGTTTCCATCAAAGGATTTTACAAATTATGGAACAAGGTCCAAGACACACGGTAAGAAATGAGTTTTCTTTATTTATTGTAGTTCGATAATATGTTTAAATCATTTTTCTATTGTTTTGGGGGATTTTTTAATGAATTTTTGAAAAAAGGCGAAAAACCCTGCGGCCACGGGGACGGTTCGAGCTACGAAGGCTGCGTCACGATTGTGTTAATACACTAAAGTGGTCACATTACTTTCTTTAATACACCAAAGTGGTCACATTACTTTCTTTAATACACTAAAGTGGTCACATTACTTTCTTTAATACACTAAAGTGGTTAAATTCCTTTCTATCACACATTGAAGTGGTCATATTCCTGTCCACAACACACTAAAGTGGTAACATTCCTTTTTATCAGATTTTGTATGCATGGCATAAGACTGCATGGATGGCCCAAGACTGTGGGTATGCATGCCATGAAACTGTGGGTGTGCATGGCATGAAACTGTGGGTGTGCATGGCATGAGACTGTGGGTATGCATGGCATGAGACTGTGGGTGTACATGGCATGAGACTGTGTGGATGGCCGAAGACTGGGTGCGCATGGCATGAGACTGTGGGTGTGCATGCATGAGACTGTGGATGGCCCAAGACTGTGGGTGTGCATGGCATGAAGCTGTGGGTGTGCATGGCATGAGACTGTGGGTGTGCAAGGCATGAGACTGTGGGTGTGCAAGGCATGAGGCTGCGGGTGTGCATGGCATGAGACTGTGGGTGTGCATGGTGTGGGTGTGCATGGCATGAGACTGTGGGTGTGCAAGGCATGAGACTGTGGGTGTGCAAGGCATGAGGCTGCGGGTGTGCATGGCATGAGACTGTGGGTGTGCATGGCATGAGACTGTGGATGTGCATGCCATGAGACTGTGGGTGTGCATGGCATGAGACTGTGGATGTGCATGCCATGAGACTGTGGGTGTGCATGGCATGAGACTGTGGGTGTGCATGGCATGAGACTGTGGGTGTGAATGCCATGAGACTGTGGATGTGCATGCCATGAGACTGTGGGTGTGCATGCCATGAGACTGTGGGTGTGCATGCCATGAGACTGTGGGTGTGCATGCCATGAGACTGTGGGTGTGCATGGCATGAGACTGTGGGTGTGCATGGCATGAGACTGTGGATGTGCATGGCACAAGACTGTTGCTCGGCATGGCATGAGACTGTGGATGTGCATGGCATGAGACTGTGGGTGTACATGGCATTAGACTGTATGAAATTGTTGATGCATAGATGTAAAGTAGGCCAAAAGACAACTGCTCCTATTAAAACAACTGGTTACCTGGCTTGTCATCTGTTTTTTTGCTGGAATAACTGAGTGATGAAGATGACGAGGCTGGTGCAGATGACAGAGGTCTGTCTCTCTCTTCAGCCTCACTAGCCTCAGTAACGAACTCCACCTGCTGTGAGCGAGGGCTCTGAAAGTGAGGACATGAGAACAGTCATCATTTTAAAATGCAAAATAGTTGAAAGATTCTATCAGTCTATTTCTTCTCACAGGTGTCTGCTATCTACCATGCAGAGTACATCAGAATACTTCAAGCAAGCTTCTAGTATTTAGAACCACTGTCCTTCACAAATCTGTCAGATAAATTAAAAATAAAACTCTTCAGTCAAGTCTAATGGAGGTCAGAGTGAAACAGCAGGAACTGCTTTACACCAGCCAACAGCAATCGTAGTCATCTTTTCTAAAACACTAAAGTGTTTTTCCTTATTCCACTTGTAGCCCACTAAACAGCTTTACCCTTGCAAGTCCATGCTGCAGACAAACATTATGTCATTCAACAAACCTTGCCATCATTATGCAAGAAAACTGTTGCATCCAAAACAAGATTTATGCATTACACTTGTACAGCTTGTCATGGACCCCAAGCTAGGTACACTTACTTTGTAAATGCAAAATTTGACAGATTCCAAAACTCTGACCACTGTCAGTGTCGTTACCTTGTTGTCATAGATCGCTCAGGCATGGGCACTCCTTTCACACCTACAAGTGTCTGTTGCATGTTCTTCCTTCATTCTCATGTTCCACAATCACCACAGATGCAAAACCCACCCAACACCACAAGTAAAATGGACCCCCCCCCACACACACACACACCCCATTCTTATTTACAAATTCATGACCAGCTGAAATCTCCCAAATTACTCCAAGTGTTTGGAGCAAGGGCCTAATCTAGTCACACAACATTCCTAACAATTATATCAACACTTGGTGCACTTTAACCAAGTTTGTAACCTCACAGAAATCAGTCCATACGTCAATCAATAGACCAACCACTGTACCCACTCCTTAGTTTTGTACTATGTTAGACAAAACAACCATACGTTCACACAAGAGGAAAGAAACAGGCGACTGCAGCTTGGGGTCATAAAGGAGCATGGAGGGTGCACGCCCAGCATCCTTGTCAGCTAAGTGATTTTCATTTGTTATTTGTCGTCTGTATCTGTCTGCGCCATCCTGAAGAAGGCGCCATGCCCTGAAACACTGACTTCCTGTCTAAGTCTTGCTTGGCCAAGTTCTTTTTGTTGTACATTCACACACAAATGCAAAGTGTAAGATCAATCCCATTCATATCAACACTCTACAACTTACTAAGAAACATCTCACTTGAAGACACAGGCACTCTTCATTCACTTCTCTTTCGTTCCCTCACATTCGTAATTAGATTTGGAGTAAACAGGATTCCACTGCTATTGTACTAGTTAGAATTTTTAGATGAATGAAAGGTGATAATCTCATCACTTCTGATTGTTAACAAGTCAATATTTGCTCACTGTCTCAGTTTCAAACTGCACTTTGGGCTTTGCTTTAAGATCCCTGGTCAAGCATAAAGTTTTATCAATGCTCACCTAATCTACCCAGCTATGTTCAGTCAGTCAAGTTCTCAGAAGTAGAATAACCCATAAGTTCATGCATGTATTGGTGCTTACCTTGTAAATACAGTAAAGCCTCCAATACACGACTGAAAAAAACAGCCAAAATCAGCTCTTATAATGGAGAGGTCATATAAAAGAGGACTAGTTGCACTGAACCGCTAGTACGTGGGTACATGTACCATGATGGATGGGGTGAGAAATAAACACATCTGCATGTGTGTTATCATGCCAGTCAACTGCAATGTGTTTTGAAATTATTTTTTATTTACGACTGAACTACACATTAAAATAGTTTTTTTGCATCTCAAATACTGAGATCACACATTAGTGTGATGCAGCTCTCTACCTGCTACCTACCCCTTGCAACTTGCATAGTTTACATTGGGTTAAACATTTCAAGCACTGACTGCTGAATCGGTCAAAACAAACCCTTGAACATAGAATACGAAATAAGACTTTCAGGAAAAATGACAACAAAATCTGTAAGATAATCTATTTGTCTTTATATGAAATGTTGAAAAGAAACACAAGTCATATATTGTACAAAACCATCACTTCCTTCAGTCTGTTAGGCGTAAGGTCGTAAATGGATGTCGGATGCAATATTTATTGCCAATTTCTATTTGTTGCTTCTTTGTTAAAAGCACTTTCAATCTCTTTTCTAGATTTAAAAGTTCTTTTGAGCTTTCAGGGGATTTGGGGTCGACATTTAGCATTCTCAGTGAACATCTTTGAAAACGAAACTCTGCTAACCTTTCTCTACTCAACCAGAGAAAGTCGTATATTGTGAGAAACCCACCACTTTCCTAGGTTGTTGGTCTCCGTTAGAAATGTTTGGGTCATATGCTGGAGGAGGTCTTATAGGGGAGGTTTTACTGTTTAGGATCTGACAGACTCCAACAATCTGGCCACTGTCAATGTCTTACCTTGTAAATGTATGATCTTACAGAATCCAGCAATCTGGCCACTGTCAACATCTTACTCTGTAAATGTATGATCTTACAGAATCCAACAATCTGGCCATTGTCAATGTCTTACCTTGTAAATGTATGATCTTACAGAATCCAACAATCTGGCCACTGTCAATGTCTTACTTTGTAATGGTAGGATGACAGACTTCAACAATCTGGCCACTGTCAATGTCTTACCTTGTAAATGTATGATCTTACAGAATCCAACAATCTGGCCATTGTCAATGTCTTACCTTGTAAATGTATGATCTTATAGAATCCAACAATCTGGCCATTGTCGATGTCTTACTTTTTAAATGTAGGATCTGACAGAATCCAACAATCTGGCCATTGTCAACGTCTTACCTTGTAAATGCAAGATTTGTTAGACTCCAAAAATGTGGCCATTGTCAACGTCTTACCTTGTAAATGCAAGATTTTTTAGACACCAAAAATGTGGCCATTGTCAACGTCTTACCTTGTAAATGCAAGATTTGACAGACTCCAACAATTTGGCCATTGTCGATGTCAACACCTTCTTGCACAGTAGAAGTCAAACAAGTTCTTCAAGCTGATGTTCTCCTGATTTTAAGTAATCTGTCCCGTTTTCAAATCTATGGTTTTTCTGATATCCAATCTTCACTTTAACTTCAGTTGTCGAGACTGCACAGATTTAAATACAGTGAATTTCAAAAGATGCCCAGCAAAATAACAGGTTATTGAACTCCCTTAAAGTATGCTCAAAGTCTAATGACCACAGAAATCAAGGACTGACAAAACTTTCTTTTTTTTTAAGTTTCAGGTTATACCAGTCGGGCAAATACGTTTGCTTTGTTACAAAATCCATTAATTAAAATCAAGCACGTGGTTGAGAAGATACTGATTACTGGCCAAAGTGACTGCAAGCTTTCACACCATGTCCACCAGTGGCACGAATACAATAAAAAAAAACACTTCCTCGTAGACCCAACAAGATGGACAAAGGTTTGAAGAATGTTCTGACATTCATGATGGAGCATTTATTTCCTTGAACTACATTGACCAAAGAAGAAAGTGAAGTCCACACTGGAGCTCACTCAAGCTGTACACAGAAGGTACCATGATGCCCAAAGACAAAGATGAACATCGAGATGCAGTTACATTTCACATACACAGACATTAATACATTTTACATGCATAAAGAGGTGTTATTACATTTCACATACATAGAGGCATTATTACCAGACTTACCAGGGATGGGGTCATACATATTTTGTTAGAAAGGTGTGGTAGGGGTTGAAAAGCTAGAACACTGCACTTTGGGTCACAGTAGAGTCCTGTGACAAGAAACTTGTACTTTTGATATAATACAAATAGAAGGACAAATGGAGTACTGGAAATGAAATATTCCTAAGTAAATCACCAAGGACGTGTCACGCACAGTCTAAAAAAAAAGACTATAAAGTCACAAAGGGAATTTTTTTTGTGCTCTCAATTATATCAGCTCTGATACCATAATGTGAATGCCTATGCAATTCTACATAACATCCTAATTTTGTTACATTCTCTTCTCAGATACCTGAGATATTGCTGGTCAATGGTACGCACTCATTTTGTGATTTGTGCGACTTAGGATTTACACAGCTGTTTTACAAAACCAAAGACAAAATGACTTACTACTTTTATATAAACATATATATATATTATAAATGCCTAAATATTATACATATACATCCAAACAAGTCAGGAAATAAGATATGTTTAAATTAGAAAGAATTATGCACACCTGGCTCCCTGCTTGAGGGAACCACTGGGAACCTAAAGCCTTCTTCAGTGTTGTAATTACCAAATCTAACTGAAAAGTGACAAAAAGTGTACAACCCCCCTGAAAAGATTGTTGTAAATAACTTTCATGGAGTTGTACAAAAGAAATATTTTTGTGTAATAAAAATAGGGTAATTAAAATGGTAAGTCACATGAGACCGCGACTGGAAGTCTCGCGAGACCGCGACCGGAAACGTTTCACGCCACGGTTTTTTGTTTTTTTTACGTTCTCCACGTTTTTTACGTTTCGTCACTCGACGTTCGTTGTTCTTTCTTTCCCCTCGCGTTTTCTTCTGTCGAGTTTCTTTTCTTAGTTCTCTTTCTGTTATCCATTTTGGTTTTACCACGTGCACGGGGCCTGTGTAGTAGGAGTAGTGTATCGAATATATGGTTGTGAGGACAGCGTTAGCTAGGGGTTTTTTTTTGCAATTGCTTTTGTGAGAATTCTTGTTCCTTTATTTTTTATGTCCATGTCTGTTGTTAGTATTATGTTAATAAATGTCATGTTTGTTGCTATCACGCGTCTGTAGTTGAGTAGGTTGCAATTTGGATGCCTGTGTGAGTGAGTGCCTAAACCAGGATTGAGCCCACGTAAAATAAATTCTTTTGTAACTTCCAATGGCGCACACTGGTAAATTTGGGATTTGCCATTTGGGCCACGTGTGTGCCAGTTACAAAAGCAAATAACTATAATACTGGAAATGTTCTCTCTCATCAGCGACATGAATAATTGTGTTTTGGTTCTTCTAAACCTTATTGCAGTTCTTTCATAAGCTTTTTACAACATCTGCAGCATATCAACAACAGCGGATAACATCAGTAAAGAATGAACCACCCAAAAAATGTTTTTTTAGAGTGGATAAAAGCTACCAGGGTACAAAAACACAATTCAGAATTTTGAAAACGGCATACAGGGTAAAAAAAAATTTTCAGTTATCTTTATCTTTTTGACGAATTACGTCATATCAACAAGAAGTAAACAAAGGCTTACGTTTGAATGTCTTGGTTGCAGTATGATAGATTTGGTGAAATATTCTCAACATCATCAATCTCCTCAATATCCTTACCCGACATCCCAAATGACTTATCTTGTGAGTAGAAACTGTCAACTGTGAGCTCAGAACTGCTCATGTTTTCAAGATATTCAACTTTGAAAGCACTGCTCGAAACAACATGGTCGCAACCAAACGTGAAAAGAATGAAACATGGTACAGTCTCACGTCATGGTGATTTAACAACATAGGACACTTTTTACATTTAAGTGACAAATTTTAAAACTTTAATCATTTCTAATGATAGTTTTTTAATGAGACAGCTTAGCTTAATTTAAATAGAAACCAGGTAGCCATGGCGTCAATGGTAGGACATCAAGGGAGCAAACTGTTAAGAGTTAAGTGATCATACAACACTAAACACTAGACTACAGTATACAGTATGTACATTTAAAAAAACAAGAAGCAAAACATAGACAACATGATTGAACAGTCAACTTATTCCTTTAGCAATAAAAATAAGTGCCATCTGAGCTCAGTTTGTGTGGTTTTTGCATGCAGCAAAGAAAAAGTCAGAATTGTGGGATTGGTGCCCCTTGCCTAACTGTGAAAAGTGCATATCTTCTAACGGTCTTCACGGACATGGCTGCCGAGAAAGATCACTATGTCCTGAGTGTGCTGCTAGAGCAATCAGGGAGTCAGTATGTCCCAAGGCTTCCTTTGTTGATATGACACTAGCGGTGATGGAATAATCATTATCACTTTCATCACCATCATCTTGTCAGAAAACTCTCCTTTTGCATGCTCGTAACATGGCCAGGGAAATAAATAGCTGTGCAGCAGACCATGTCTTGCAACCGGGACCTCGACAGCTCTGTGGTTAGAATTATGGACTAGCATGTGGAAGGACCGTGTCTGCTATGGACAGGCAGAGCATGCAGTCAGGACCAAAAATCACTGTCTGCTGTTTGCATCAGACAGTGTGACCGATGTTTAAGGGGGTTTGTCTTGAAAACTGATCGATGCTCGGCACAGGGTTGGGTAAGTAGCAAAGGAGCATGCTATAAATTGTATTTTTCTAAAAATTTGAGTAGCAATTACTTTAGCCACTACAAATTTCTCCAAAGTAGCAAAAATGTAGCTAACTACAATTTTTTCTGTAGCTAATAGTGAAATGGTTTCACTACAGACAATTTGCTACATCAGCTTTGACTTAAAGAAAACTTGAGCAACGGTGTCCCTCATTGACTGTCACTCAGTCGTGATTCGCCTGTGCCCCTTTAGGTCTGTTGAAGGAAGCTTGAAAAACAAAGATCTAGGACTGCCAAGAGCACGGAGGTACAGAACTCGGCAACAGAAGAAAGGGACACCCTTGTTGGCACAGAGCAGCCGACCACCGCCAATGGAAATACTGTGGTACCAGGCTCACAGGAGGAGGGGGCCACTGCCGCCTCTCGCAGATAAGACGGGCAGTTGACGGACTGTTCTCTGTTCATGCACACGGCCACAATAACACTCCTGCTCCACATGGAAACGAAACTGAGCTAGTAATACACAGTGACAACTTGCTGGCGTGGATAGAACTTATATATAGTCCAGAATTTTTTTTTTTTGAATTGCTAAAGGAGTAATAATGTTAATACACATACACTTTTCTTAGCCCCCCCCCCCCTCCATACACACACATCCATTATGTTTATACAATAATGAATAAACTCCCCCATGAATTCCTCTGGAGCTTTGGGTGTGCATTTGTGAGACTGTTTTTCATATGCTTTGCAAGATCCTCCCAAAATGGGTTATGAGCTTATGTTTGCATGTTCACTTCCAAGTCTATGAATACTAAGTATTGGGTACACGGTCATAGAAGTCTGTATTGACAATTATGTTACCACTGAGCTCGCCACCCTAGCTTTGCTGTTGTTAGAAATACAAATATATCACACATTTGAAACCCTCTATCTTGATAAGTTTTGTACATTACTAATTTTTTAATCCTAGTTATAGTTCTCTCACCATAAGAAACGTAACAAATTTTTTTCAAGTAATGTAAGATGCGTGAGAGATCAGGGAGAATCAAAAAGAGGTAGATTCACTTATGTAAGAGTCTTGATAAAAACAATCATTCCATAGGTTAGATTTCTTTATACACATTTCGATGTACATTCCATTGAAATATAATTCAAACATATCATCTAGTTCTGTAGAGAAGTTTACACCAAGAACTTTGAAGATGTCTGGGTCTCATTGAAAGTCTCAGTCTGTAATTTATCTTATGACACTTTTTGAACACCCTAACCAGACAACCTGGCTTTTATTAATAATCTTTAGACCAGACATTGCAAAAAGGTATCCACAGCTCTTATAACCTCCCTAGTAAATGACAGTTCATCTCCACCCAAGAACACTGTTGTATCTGCAAATGGATAAGAGGTCTTTTGGCCTTTTAAATGGATACAGTAAAACCTCCAAAATATGACTTTGAAAAAACAGCCAAATTCAGATCTTATAATGGAGGGGTCTTGTAAGGGACGACTAGTTGCACTGAACTGCTAGTACATGTAGGTTCGTGTACAGTGATGGATGGGGTAAGAAATAAACACATCTGTATGTACATTATGATGGCAGCCAACTGCAACATGTGTTTTGAAATTGTATTTACAACTGAACTACACATTAAAATAGTTTTTTCCCATCCCAGTTACTGAGATCACACATTAGTGTGATGCATCTCACTACCTCCTACCTACCCCTCCCAACTCACACAGTTTACATTGGATTAAACATTTCAGGCAATGACTGGTGATATCCCGTTCTTCCCCATATCGAACTAGATAACTGGCTGTGGATCTCTGATGCTGTGGATCACAGATCTCCGAGACTGGTGTATGTTGCGTCATGTCACATTTCTCACAACAAAGAAGCAATACCTGATCCCTGCATGCCAAAGGCGACACATGAAAGACGTAAAGTCTGGACACCTGCGGCTAACTTAGCTTTTGACAGGCTGGAAAGTGTGAATGAGACATAACTGTGTCTACCTGACCTTGCGCTTACTGAACGCGGCGAATCGCCCGAAACAAACGCTTAAACATAGAATACGAAGTAAGACTTGCAGGAATGAATTACAACAAAATCTGTGATATAAGCTATTTGTCATACTGTGAAATGTGGAAAAGACAAGGAAGTTGTATATTGTACAAAACCGTCACTTCCTTCAGTCTGTTAGGAGTAAAGTCGTAAATGGATGTCGGATGCAATATTTATTGCCGACTTCCCTTTGTTGCTTCTTTGTTAAATCTTTGAGCCCACAGGGACCCGCAAAAAAAAAGAAACCGTTGAGGCCGTATAGATTTACACGTCTTGAAAAAGCTGCCAATTAAAAACTACCACACTCCCAGTAATGTATTTAACATATTTAGAAAGATCTATTCTTCTGCATCACAACGGAAACAATACTTTAAGTTTAAAGTATTACTACTTACTATTTGGTCCCAAATATAGTCCCGTAGGGACCCGCAAAAAAAAGAAACCGTTGAGGCCGTATAGATTTAGATGTCTTGAAAAAGCTGCCAACTAAAAACTACCACACTCCCAGTAATATATTTAACATATTTAGAAAGATCTATTCTTCTGCATCACAACGGAAACAATACTTTAAGTTTAAAGTATTAAATACTACTTACTATTTGGTCCCAAATATAGTCACTCTTCGCACACACAAAATGTGAACGACGGAAGTAGACCTACACTTAAACCATGTTTGGCAAGCCGAAACTGTTTCCGAAACTCATTTAGACAGTGCAGGGGAGACAACCGATGATAGTCATAGCGCTTTACAATGATACCAAGTTTTTACTTCCCTTATACCGTTGAACGCGTCGGGGAGATTTTAAAGTTGCCGCAATTTAGCTAGCTGTGCTGACGCAAGGGTCGGCAGGCTGCCGCAATTTAGCCGGAGCCAATGGGGTCAAAGAGTTAAGAGCACTTTCAATCTCTTTTCTAGATTTAAAACAGTTTTTTGCCCTTCTCAGGGGATTTGGGGGGTCGACATTTCTCAATGAACATCTTTGCAAAAAAGAAGTCTGCTAACCTTTTTCCACTTGACCAGGGAAAGTCATGTGCCGTGCAAAACGGCCACTTTCATCAATCAGTGGCTGGGTTAAGGAGGGAGTTGTGGACAGTTCAAGCACCAGATATTGCCGAAACCTTTTGTGTGTAGCAAAACAGTGGAAGTGACCTATGAGTGAAAAGGTGAAAGCTACTTGTACTGTTGTTTAGACCACAGTGTATCTTGTGCCACTTATATCACATTAGAGCTTGTTATCATTTGTGCATCTTCCTGTTCCTAGAACACAGTAAAAGATTTTGTGATCATATAGTCACTTGGAGTACGGAGAACGCTAGACTTTCAAAGATTGCACATCAAGTGTAAAGTCATCACAAACATCATATCACTGTTTCGGTATGGGAAATGTGAAACTCATAATAATACAGATTATATAGCGTGGTATCCAGGCAAGATGCAGGGCGCGCTGCACTTTACACTACATGGATTAGAAAAAACAAAAACGTTACACAGTCAAAACCTTTACAAAGCACACATCACAACAATGGAAAAGCAATAAACACAACCATAAAACAAAGAATGAGACAACAAAACAATGAACGTAAAATTAAACGAGTAAAACCTATTTAGAAAAAGTATAAGCACAAAAAACAACCAACAGCAACAATAAAACAGTGCAGACTAAAGTACTAAAAACATAACAAGCATAACAACATTAACAATTGACCAGATCATGCTGATGAAGTGCAACTTTTTTGCTTTTAATGTTGCTGCAACTTCCTACAACATGGTGATGAACCATCTTCTATACCTCGGCTCAGGCTCATTCTTGCCCTTATGTCACGTTTAGGGTATTCTGAGTTTTAAGGAAGCTTTTTAGTGACAGTTTCATGTTACCTGTAAAGGCAAAATCTGGTTAAGTGTAAATGTAAGTGCTGGCAGATTTGAAATCCGTGATGTAAGTTTGCAGGATTTATACCATAATTGTTAGTAAAATATTTGAATTTGTGTGATTTTGTGAATGGGAGTTTTGTATCCACAAGTTACACTTCAAATGCTTTTTCTATAAAAGTGTATGCTATACTATCAACAGATTTTTCAAAATCATCCATACGTAGCAAAGAAGGATGCCTAAAATATCCTCCTTCTCTGTCAATATATCACGTAACAGTCTAATGTTTTGTCTGATATATCTTTCCTTAATAAATCCCTTCTTACTTTTATGGATTATATATGGTAGTACGTTCTGTAGACTATGGTGGGCAGCACAGACTGAAAAAAAAACCAGTGTGGAAAGATCTTATTAATCGTTTGCAAGAAAAATAGGAATGTTCCAACTGAGCTGTGTAACCCTTAAAAAAAATAAGACACACATTTAAGAGTTTTCTACAAACACACATGAACATCTTACTATGGACACATATTAAAATATTAACTTACAAGTTTACTGCAGTGTAGTGGTACAATGCTTATGCCTACTATAGTGGCCAGTGTTCAGCTGTTCCATTTCAATTTTTGTTGTACTGAATGTTAACATGCCATAAGAACCAAAAAACTTCCCAAAGTGAAGATTATAGAAGATTATGGCAGCTCCATGACGCCGCGCCTATAGTCACCTCATAGGGGTCATTGCATTTTATTTTTTTAATAGTGAATCAGCTGTATCTATCTCTATATAGTTTTTCTGCAATTCTAAATGTGATCGTAACCCTACTCCATCTCACTGTTAACAATGACAATGTAGGGAGACCATGGCGAGATAAGACGTGTGTGCACGGCTATTATATATATATATTAGAAGTATCTTATACACATTTTAAAGTACTCATAAAAAAGCACTGATTTGTTATGGATGCAGTGACGAGGCTCCGTCCTGCAGGTTCATTCCAGGTTTCCGTCAAGCCTATGTTAGCTTGCTAAAAAAATTTCTTACAATCCAAATAAAAAAACAGAGTGGCTGATGATGTTTTCTTACTACATTTTCACACAGTCTGCCTACATCGGTACATAATGTATTTCTTGATTTGAATGGTTTTTACCATTTGCGAACTCAAGAACGCAGTCCCGTTATTACTAGTTCATGTTTTGGTTCCAGTCTTTGCTATCACAATACACTGTCCACGAGCAGACTACTTCAAACACGCAATATGGCATATAAATTACTGTTTTGTATTTGTAACGATTTGTAAGCTGACGTGGACAGAAACTTTTTCCTAGTTTTCCCACTCGCCAAATTTCCTGACATAAAGTCTGCTTTTTTGTTTTTGCTCCGGTCTATCATCAGTCTGTATTTGTTTTATCTATTTAGTGCTGTGTCACCATTTTCCATTATTCAATAACGAAATACCAAGTTCCTTTAATTCACATCTTACCTCGGTATTTACCAGTCCGATCTGCCACCTTGTTTTGATGTCAACAGTGCTCGCTGTGCGCCAACTACGAAACAACTATTTTTATTGGACATTTAGGAATCCTCAGACCAATGAAATTTCGTTTGAGTTC
>SMGT01016061.1:2006-23095 GCA_004794575.1 Lanistes nyassanus
AACGTGACCTATGCTGTATCGTTTATTTCCCATACACAGCGCGAATGAGTTAAACTAGTTAATGTGAATAGAAAAAGATAAGAAATATGCCTACAATCTAACCTAATCTATTAAGATGTTTGATGAGTTTAGTATCTACTGAAAGAGTAATTTGAGTAGAATCTGAATATGTTAGTTGTTAGTATCTGCAACTATCCTAGAAGGATATAGAAACATTTAAAGAGAGTGAGCCTAGCACAGCACGCGGTAAAAGGACACAGTGCGTCACAGCCACGGTTCGCTGGGCACCACTCGACCTGGGCACCCTCCCAGCGACCCTGTGGCTGTGAGCGTGGTGGCCAAAACTGTCTCCGTGATGGCTGCCACCCATCACAAAAGCAAAACGTTTAACAAAGAACAAAACATGCTGAAGCAGAAGGTGACGTAAACTTCCTGTGGATGCTGAGAAGCTGAGGGTGCCCCCGTTTATGTACTGGGTAGGAAAGTCCTTGTTCATCATAGGGAGTGTAGGTGTTGATGTTTACATTCGAATAAAGATACATTTGTCTTCATTGGCATGACTAACTACAAATCTGTAAAACCCAAAGCTCTTCTTTTGAAACTATGCAATGTGTGAAGTGTGCACGGGCTAGAGTTTCACACAGCATTGATTTGCTCTGGATCATAATCTTGCAGCATCAGCAGTTCAGTGATCAGAGAAGACAATGCAATGAAGTCCACCATACAAGCTCTCCCTACCTGAAGTTCAATTAATCAGCTACCTGAACCCCAATCACAGATCAAAAGTAACTTTTGTATTTACTCTAAATTATGCATGTAATTGTGATCAAAACATTAAATAATTACACTTAATGATTTAAACACTTTGTAAGCACTGTTTGATGCTTGCTCCAATGACTTTTTCACTGTTTTCAATAACACTACACCTGCACCTAGGACTGCTTTACTGTGCTCACCTGCATGTTGGTCCTGCACCACCCATAACAGAGCACTGGCCACCATTCGAGCAGATTCCAGAATTACAGGCTGGAGACAGATTTACCCAGTGTAAGCCAATCTGACTCAATACATGTACAACAAGAAGAAAATTATCTCCTACCCCTAGAAACCCACCAGACTTCCATTATTTTCAATTTTTCATTTCCAGTGAGAATTTCCACCAGGGTGTGCAGAAAAAGTAAATTTGTTAGGTCACTCTCAGCCCAGACTCTTCACTCTCCACAAATATCAACCCCCTAAAAAAAAACGTCTGCATCTCAAAGTCCATCTGTCCATCCACCAGTCAAGGAACCAACAATAAAGGCAGACTTTTAGTGGGTTCAAGTTGTACTGTAAAACAGACTCACAACACTTGTGTTTAGCCTCATCACTTCTGTCAGCACAGTCGTTCTTGTTGTCACACAGCTGAGCCTTGGAGTAACACTGGAGTCGATTGTCACACTCCAGCTCATTGTTCTGGCACATCACTGGTGAAGGGCGTGAAGTCTGTGTGCCAGCTGTTGCTGAAGTCACTGACTTAACTGTTGTGGTAATTGGCAGTGGGGACAGGTCAGTGGCAGAGTGTTTGCAATCAGGTGAAAAAGACACATCATCAATAGCAATAGCCTGATTGGGCATGGCCACGTAGCCTTCAATAATGATCTGGAAAGGTGTGTCAATGCTGATGAGGGGTGAGGCCTCCAGCCACTTGGGGCCTTGCTGACCAGCACTTGTCCAGATCTGTCCATCAGGGGGCCCCTCGCTGTGTGTGCGGTACAGGATGCTGAGGTGATGCACACTGCTGCCAAAGATGTAGAAGAAAAGTTTCATCTGGCAGTTCAGTCCTGCTGTGGCCACAAATGGCCGTGAAATGAGCCATGCCGTGTCGCCAGGGTTCTGAGACCTGACAAACAAGAAATGACCAGAGGACTTGCCAGTGGTGTGATCTGTATCTGGAAGCCCTGACACAGTCGTGCTGCTTGCTTGACCGATTTGCCAGTCAGTCTTATCTTCTATCCCTGTGTGGCCCTGGGTGAATTCACCGTAACTAGAGCTCTCAAAATTGTAACGCAGGTAAGAGGCACAGGTTGGATCGTTTTCATCTGACGAATTCTGGTCACCACAGTCATTGGCTGCATCACATTTCTTGTCCAAGTCAATACACAGGCCACTGCTGCACCTAAACTCAATAGCTGTACAGGCTGCACCAAAAATAATAAAATAACCTCAATAGCTTTACTGAAACTATGCTTACAGACACTGACTTAACTCATTTTTGTGAATTTATATGGAATCAAAACTAAATCCAAATTTTTGCCCTAAATTTGTGTTCAAAAAGTCATACCCCAACTCAAACTGCTAGTTTTCCTTATTAGCAAACCCTAACCGCGCCTCAAAACAAAAAATAAATACCCATCCCTGGTAAGGCCTCCAGTAGCACACGTGTACTCCCCCCAGTGGCGCAGTCTGACCCTGCACATGCTCCCCTTCTATCTCATCTTTTCCACCAAGACAAGAGTGGGGAGGTTGGGTGGGAGTCGGGGTAAGTATGACTTACTGAACATGAATTTAGGGCAAAACTTTGCATTTCAATGTTGTCATACTGTACCCCGACTCAAAGTGCTGAGTAGCACAAAATGGATGAGGGTAGCTAAATACCTAAAAAAAAAAATTACAGGTTTACCAGGGTTAGGAGGACGTGGCTGACCAGAGTAGCTGTGCAACGATGGCTGCAGGCACCCCAAAGGTACCATTCTCCCGGCAGCAGGAGACGTCCCTTACATAACAGTTTATGAAAGGATTCTCCATCATTAGGCCACCTGCAGCACGTCCACGAATGCAATGGACTGGGAGGCTGCAAGGGTGGCAGCCCATGCTCTCACTTCATGCACACGCAATCCTCAGAGGGGAAGCATGTCACCCATCCTTCCTGTGGCTTCTGCTCAGCCATATGCTCCCTGGATGACCAACTGGCACGAAATTCTGTCTTTGGAAATCTCATGATTCTTGCCAGGCTGCGGTGAGAGAAACAGAACAGTCGTCTCAGATGAACACTGTGAGAATTATGAGTGCAACTCTGGTACTCCATGAAAGTCAAGGAGGAAGGTGAGTGAGATGGAACCATCACGCTCCCCCAAGACATCCATGTCCATATCAGACAAGGCATGCACTTTACAGGCACATGGACCCGAGGCCAAAAGAATCAGAAAGCCCATCTTCAACATCAGCACTTCAAGAGCCACCACAGGAAGAGGCTTATAGGGAGGGCCACATAGTGCCTCTAAGACCAAAAAGAGGTCCCATGCTGGTAAATGGCAGGGAGCTTGAGCCCGAGTCACAGACACACTTCTTCTTTAGATAAGGAACAAAAGCTAAGGGCAGCAGGGTATCTGTAACAGTGAATAAACACACACGTTAACTGTCCAACAGAACAAGAAACACATGCAAAGCAAGGAGCCTTGGCATGACGTAAAAGCCATGCAATGCACAAGCAAGACTCAGGCTCTCAAAGCACACAGACAGACAGGCTAGAGGAAGATTGCAAAAGCAGTCGCACTACACGGTCAGCTATCTTAACAACAGTGAGCATAAAATGTAAGCTTTAGAAAAAAGCAAGTGTGTACGTCCCCCCCCAAAAACAGGCGCAAGACAGCAGAGGAAAAGGCGATCAGAAGAAGAGAGAACGTGATGCAGCTGCAACCATCCACCATACAGGCTGTGAAGGAAAAGATAAGATAGAAGGGTAAGCATGCATCACTAGGCCAGCACGCATGCACTACTGGAGGTCTTACAAGAGTTAGGTATTTCTTTCTTTCTTTGAAGGTGTGGTTAGGGTTCGCTAATCAGGAACTTTGAGCTGTGGTACAGTATGACGACACTGAATTTATTCTTTCACCATGTTTTGGTAATGCATTATCTGCAAAAGTAAGACTGCTGTAATGAGTAAAATTGCTTTTAACATTAAAATGCTTCCTGTCGTACATAAACAACCATATTGATTACATTTTGATGCAAGTCCTCTAACTAATGTCTTACCACAGCCCAGTTCATCAGAGAAGTCTGGACAATCACCAACACCATCACACCGCCTGCTGCTGCTGATACATGTCTTGCTGGTGATACATAAGTACTGGTTGCTTGTACATCCTGGAGCAGGTGTGGTCGATGCAGTTGCTGGCAGTCCTGGCAACGGATTGTAAGTGACAGAACAACCAGGCCCCAGAGAGAGGTCGTCAATAGCTACACCATAGCTGCTGCCACTCAGCTGACCTTCTATGATGACCTGGAAAGGCTTGGAGACACTGATCTGTGTGGAAGCCCGCTGCCATATTGCTCCATAACTGGCACTTACTGACCATATGACCTGGTCAGCTGGGCCCCCGCTGTGTGTGCGATACATGATGTTGATCTCATGCCCACTGCTGCCGTAGATGTAGTAAAAGAAGTGGACTGAACAAGGTGTGTCCTGTCTAGTGGCTTGGAAGGCTGCAGACACCAGCCATGCTCTGTCACCAAAGTGAGTAGTGTTGGAGGCCCACAGATAGATGTACTGTCCAAAGTGGGTGCCTGTTGTGTGATCCATTGTGGGGAGGCCCGGGGCATCATTTCCTTTGTACACTGACCAGTCCTGCTGGTCATCAACATTGGTCACTCCCTGACTAAAATCACCCAGATTCCTTGGGTTTTCATCAAAATCATACATTTTGTATTGAGCACACACACTAGAAGATTCATCAGAGCTGTCCCCACAATCATCCACAGAGTCACAAAGGAGACTCCTGTCAATGCAAGCATGGTTTGTACAAGCGAACAAGTCTGGTGGACACTTTAACATGGGCTTTGGCAGTCCACAGTTAGAAAACTCAATGTTGTCAATGGCAATAGTGCCTGACATGTTGGTTGTGTCCAAGCGTTCAAACTGCAGTGAGAACGGATCTTTCCTGCGATCGATGCTGACAATTTCTGTGACCCACTGGTTGGATGTGGTGCTGACTGACTGCCATAATGTGGTGTTCACTGGAGAAGAGAAGATTGAGAGTGCTAGAGCTCCTGGGTTTGATCCCTGTATGAAGTATGAGAACTGAACCTTGCACTCTCCAGCACACTTCCTGTACATGGGACTCATGATTTTGTCTGTCTGCCCATTGGTGTTGCCATTGTGAGTGTCTTCTAAGTACAGGAAATAACCATTGCTTGATCCATCAGCATCTTTTTGTGGTGCTGTTGCAACATTCTGAACATCACTGGGCCTCACACGCTGCCAGTCCATGGCATCAGGGACAAACTGGGTCCATCCACAGACAGATGCTGAGAAAGTGCATGAACCAATGGTGAAGCAAGCTATTTCATCGCTGCTGTCAGCACAGTCTGTGTTAAAGTCACACTTGTTTTCCCCAGGGATGCACGCGCCAGTAGACACACACTGGAACCAACCTGGCTGGCAAGGTGGGAAAGATGAGGCAGTGGAGGATTGTGTCACTGTTGTTGATGGCATTGGAGGAGGAGTTAGTGACCCTACGCCACAGCCAGGTGTGAAAGAGACATCATCAATGGCTATGTCACTCAGGTACCCCACTCCAACAACTCCTTCGATAATTGCAGCAAAAGGCAGCTGTTCATGAAAGTCAACGTCCAGCTTCATCCACTCAACACCATGGTTTGAGGACAGGCTTTCGTATAGAACAGTTTTACCTGCTGAATCTCGACTGTAGATGTTAAGGCTTCCTGTATGTGCTCCATACATGTTGAACCAAAAACGCATGGAGCACTGAGAGCCAGGCATGGGAGCTGCCAGATAGTAGGCAAGACGAGCTTTGTCATTCAGCTGTTGTGGAGGGGAAGACTCGATATACAAATAGTACCCAGATGTGGAATCCGTTGTGTGATCTTGTGAAGGACCTGTCCCAGGTGTCTCTGTTGGACCTTGATGACGTGTCCAGTTAAAACTGTCATCAGTCAGCTGCACGAAGCCATCCAAGCCTTGCTCGAAATCAATTTGTTTATATGCATAGCACTGGTATGGAGACTCATCGGAATCATCACAGCAGTCTGACTGCATGTCACACACTTGTGGTTGAAATATGCACTGTCCACTTCGGCACTCAAACTCACCTTCTAATATCATATCACAAGCATCTGGGGGGCTGTTCCAAACAGGTACTCCACAGTTCTCAAAAGAATAGTCGTCAATAGCAGCATAACCATTACTCAGTCCTTGCACCTCAAACACAAGCTGAAATTCTGACACACAAGAAGGCATCAATGCAGTGGCATTGTGCCAGACATCCGGTGTGGGTCGAATTGCTGGGAAAGACCAGATCTGCTGATCCGCACCCCCAGATCTTATAAAAAGGAACAAGTTGTTAACAGTAGAGCCACTGTGCATGTACCAGAATTGGAACATGCATGAGGTACCAGAGTTTCTGTACAGGTGAGACACCAGCCAGGAACTGGCAGGCAAAGACTGAGTGCTGGGAAAAACAGCTGCAACAAAGTGTCCAGTAACTGTCCCTGGATTGTGATCTACAGCAGGGTAGCGTGAGGAACCAGGTGTCCTTAAAGTCCAGTTGGCTGCATTGCCCTCAGGCTGGTTGGTCCACCCACACAATGGGACATAATGAGGCTCAAAATCACAGACTGATGGGCACTGAACTTCATCCACACCTTCTGAGCATTCAGGATCAAAGTTACAGAGTAAACTATTGGAAAGACATTGTCCTTCGTCTTCACACAAAAATGTTCCTGCAGGACAACGACTGTTATTTGTTGGTACGTTGGTACTGGTTGGGGAAAATAATGGCAGACTTGCACCCACTGCCAGCCGACAGCCTGGTGTGAAAGAGATGTCATCCAGACCAATGTCACCAAGGTCACTGGTGCCTGTGGTTCCCTCGATCACAATCCTAAAGTTATAATCACTAAGAATGCTGAGAATAGTCTTGCGCCACTCATCCCCCTGCTGACCCCGAATAGAAAGCAGCAGTACTCGTGAGCCTTGTTCTGTTCCCTCAATGTAGATGTTAAGAGAATTGATGTCCTTCCCAAGCATGTGGTGAAAGAATCGCATATAACACAGGCTCTTAGACACTGGTTGGAAAATTGGGCTTTTGATTCTGGCTGTGTCGTTAGGTCTCCTGTTAGAACTCTCCAAGTACAAGTATGTTCCCGTCTCATTTCCTAACGTGTGATCTCTGTCTGGGCCAGTGCCCAAGGTGGTGGTAGACCCAGATTTTCTGATCCAGTCAAATACATCTGTCTGATCCTGAATCCAGTTGCACATATCCACCTCAAAGTTACAGCGCTCCACATAGCTAGAACAGCTCTTTTCATCTGAGTAGTCCCCACAGTCATTAGTGAAGTCACACACATTGATTTTATCTACACAGCCATAATTATCACAGTGGAACTGGTCCGGTTTACACACAGTCATACTGGTACTAAAAGCACAGCTTGGACTGAAAGTAATATCATCAAGAGCTATGTCACCATCAACTGAGTGCAAAACACCTTCAAACACAAGTCTGTAACCAGGTGGACGTGCCCCCAAACCAGCTGTAGCACTCGTCCAGTTACTACCCAGAGCTGCTGACACTTGCCAAACTATAATACGCTGGCCATCATAGGGATTCTGTCCTGGAGGAATCAGGTAAAGAGTAAGGTATGCAAAAGTCTTCTTGTGTACCCAGAAACTAATTTCACAACCTGCACCAACAGCGCCGTAAACAGGTGACACCATGACTGCCTTCCCATAGTCAGCTGTAGCAGTGGAGTCAACGTAGATGTAGTTTCCAGTAGGTTGTCCTGTGGTGTGATCTGCAGTTGGTCCAGAAATGGCAGAAGCTGTGGAGCCATTGTGTCGCTCCCACACATACTTGTCCACACTGATGTCTTGCCAACCACAAGTGCTGAGCTGGAAGTCACAAGTTCCACAGCTGGCTTCATCTGATTTGTCAGCGCACTGGCTGACAAAGTCACACACCTGAGTCCTAGATATGCAACTTGAAGCGTCTGAACACTGATAGTAAACACTGGGGTCACCACAAGGTGAAGGTGTGGTGACTGAAGAACCAGGTGTACCCACTGGGAAGTCAGTTTCCAGAACTTTACAGGCTGGTGTAAAGATGGTGTCGTCTAGCCCTACATCTCCCAAAGAACTATTGTGCATGCTTGCTTCTATTACTATCTGGAAAGGCTTTGTGTCATAGATAGGCACAGCAGAGCTCACCCAGTAGTTGCCTATCTCACCAGACTTGCTGAATCTCTTAACAAGCGGGCCATTCAAAGAGTTTCGGGTGTAAACATTAAGACTGGCTATAGCAGGGCCATACATGTAGTAGAAAAACTTCAACTGACAGTAAGGTGCTGACATAGAAGCTTGGAAGGCACGGCTAATAATCCTGGCAGTGGCCCCTTCACTGTGAGGATCTGAGCTTTTCACAAAGATGTAATGTCCAGAGCTAGTACCCAGGGTGTGGTCATGAAAAGGTCCAGTGTTCTGTGTTGGGGTGGCCCCTGCTAGACGACTCCAGTCCATATCGTCTGTAGTGTCTTGATCCCAGCCACACATGCTCGTCTCAAAGTCACAGCGAATGTAATCATCACAGGTATAATCAAGTTCATCAGTGCCATCACCACAGTCATCGACAAAGTCACATTTATTCTGTGTTGGGACGCAGGCCTGGCTGAGACATCTAAATGTGTTGAACTCTGTGCAGCTTGTGGCTGGGTCTGGGAAGGAACAGTGCTGGAAAGCAATGTCGTCAATTGCAATGTCCCCGAGTACATTAAAGGATCTTGTGGATCCTATTGTTAGAGTAAAGGGTGAGGCCATTCGTCCGATGGGAATAACTGCCTGATACCATCTGTCACCATGGTTACCACTAGTTTTCCACAGGTAGGTTTGTGTGACACCTTCCTCCTTCATGACAGAAAGATCTCCAATACCATTACCCAGCATGTGGTACCACAGGCTCAGCTGGCATGTAGCTGATGAACTTTTTAACAACGGGCTCTGAAGTAAAGCCTGGTCGTAACGTGTTCCGTTCGAGGCATCTGTGTACAGATAATAGCCCAGACCAGAGTTGGTAGTGTGATCTCTGTCTGGTCCTGTGTTGGAATCAGGCGTAGCACCACGGTATTTTGTCCAGACATAGGTCCCTTCATTGTTGCTGACCCAGTGACACGTCTGATTGTCGAAGTTGCAGTTGTAGCCACAAGCAGTTTCCTCCTCTCCATTGGGGCAGTCAGGAACGAAGTCACAGACCTTGTTGCGAGGAACACATGTGGCTGAGCCTAGACAGGTGAAGGCACACTGCTGTGGAGATACTGTGGGCATTATGCTGCAGTTTCCTGTCTGTACTGAGATGTCATCGATGGCAACATCGCTCAGTCCAGTTCTCGCAATGATGTGCTCTATTACTATGCGATAGGGAGAGCTTGGATTTGGGATGGTTATTCTGGACATCTGCCAATAAGTTTCCTCCTGCAATAAAATTGCACCCACCTGTATTGCATAACATTTTGAAAAACACATTTTCTGACTCTAGTCAAATAAAAAGGACAGACATCATCATCAGTTACCATTCAAAGCTATAACTCCACAACAAGGAAAGATTTTATTTTTATGGAGAAAACAATTACAAATTATGTAACACTTACCAATAAAGCTGTACTTCAAATCTGTGCTCCATGTACTTGATGGAGCATTTATAATACTAGCTGAAACTTTATGTGTTCCTGAATTTTAAAAAATTTGTGCCTAATTAGATAAAGATAATTAAAAAATATGAGATGCGACATTTTACTAACCTGTGTAATGCTGGCTATATTTCTCTGATAACCACTGGACAGTGTCAAGACATTGACGTTCAGTGTACTCTTCGTGGCCATCAAGTACCACAGTGTCAGACAGCGAGCTGAAGAGTTATCAAAGGCTGGTGACATTAGCCAGGTTCTCTCGCCTGACATACGAGGGTAATTAGAATTACTGTACATGTAGGTGCCATAAGCTGTGTTCAGTGTGTGGTCCAGAACCAGCCCTGGGAAGCCATTTAGTGCGACATTCTGCCCTTGCAGCCAGTCAAAGTTATCACCAACAAGAGTATTCTTCCACGCGCAAAGACTCTCCTCAAAGTCACAGTTACCCTCAGCAGGACAAGCACCAGGCTGTACACTGATATCATCTATGCTGATGGCACTGAAATAACCATTTCCAAGAATCCCTTCAAACGTGACCCGGAAGGGAACCGTGCTGCGGAGGGTGGCCTGCCCAATGTCCCACTCGGCTCCCTGCTCTCCTGTGCGAGTGAATATGGCGTTACTAAGAGAGCCATCAATTCGGGTATAGACATTTAGGGTTCCAACTGTTCCTCCATGCATGTAGTACCAAAACTGCAAACATGAGCCTGCAGTTGCATCCAGCAAGGGACCGTCCAACAGTGCAAAGTCACCTGGTGATAAATATGGTGATGATCTGATGTACATGTAACGCCCTCCGGGAGTACCCAGAGTGTGGTCTGCAACCAGAACAGTGTTCATAAAGTCAGTCGTAGCTGTCTTCCAGGTCCAGTCAAAATTATCATCAAATGCCTGGGTGTATCCACACTGATCTTCCTCAAAGTCACAGATTTCCTGAGCCGGGCAGTGGCCAAAATTAAAAGAAATATCATCAACTGCAATAGACCCCTCCGCACGATAGCCAGGTTGTCCTTCTAAGACAATTACTGTGGAACCAATGGTATGAATGGGTACTTGGCTGTATTTCCAGTGAGAACCCTGGTTTCCTGAGCGCATCCATACCTGAAAGTGATAATCAGAAAAAAATGACATCGGAAAAAGTAACTATTTTTTTACCAGTGAAATTAGTTTTGGTAAGGTTAGAAATGTGTACATGTATTTGTTCACATTTCATCTGATTGGCAGACAGTACAGGACTTTGTAGGCCTTGATCTTGATAAGGAAGCTGATTTTGCTGTCCCTCCATAACACTGGTCAACACTAAAATCATTACTGACTTAAAAAGGTCCTAATCTGTAGTATTTTGGTGTGCTGAACCTGAATATGACCATGAAAAATTTTTACTGGCTCTCATTTTGAAGATATTTTGTATAGTTCATTTTCTATGTTTCACCATGTAAATTTATCCAGTAGGACTGTAACAACATCCTAAATTAGCCTAGAATGATGTAGTATTGCATCACATTGCATACCATCATGCACACATCATCCAGAGTTGATTGAATCATTTTCTGATGTGGTGGGTGGCAGCCATCACGGAGACGGTTTTGGCCACCACGCTCACAGCCACAGCGTCGGCGGGGGGTACCCAGGTCGAGTGGTGCCCAGCGAACCGTGGCTGTGAGGCACTGTGTCATCTTACGGCGTGCTGTGCTAGGCTCACTCTCTTTAAACGTTTCTATACCCTTCTAGGATAGTTACAGATACTAACAACTAACATCCTCTGATTCCACCCGATATACTCTTTCTTTAGATAGTAAACTCATCAAACATCTTAATAGATTAGGTTAGTTTGTAGGCATATCTCTTATCTTCATCTATGCACCATAGCTAGTTAAACTGCCTTTTAATGTAATTATCTCTATTTCTTCCTCGCTCTACTTAACTTTCCTTAATACTAACAGGAAGAGCAGAGCGCACTCTCTTTATCGCATATTTTCATGTTCATCTACATATATTCTTTGTTTTTTAATCTTAAGTCTTGTGCGCGGAACAAACACAAAATGTGCTATGCGCCGGACTTTCGACCGCTATCTGCTGCTGTTGCTGCCAGTGCCTGCCTCGCGGCCTGCCCCCACCCGATAAAGGTGGGGGGGATTGGACCGGACAAAAGGCAGTGAGCCATGGGCCGATGGACGGTGTTGGGCAGCAGCAGCGGCGGCACTCATTAAAGTATGTACAGAGCTTCAGCAAAAGGCCTGTCTCTGTTTACGGAGAAAGAGAGAGAGGAAAGTTTGCGGAGCTGACTCGCTCCATCACACTGATACAATGAAGTACTACTGCCAGGCGGCTGTTGAAGTAAGCTGAGTTTGGCAGATATAAAGCCCAATCGGAAAGGTTGAGCGTTTAAAATATTTCAGACTTTGTGGAATACAGTTTAAGCTACTGTTATATAAAACTGTTATTATTTTATCCAGTTATGATACAGAACATTAATGCCTCTAAAGTGCGTTAATACCATTGACAATTTTTGCTATGAAGAAAAGTAGAAGAAAAGTATCACTTCTCAAGTGAAGAAGGCATATCATCTTTACTTCAGATGCAAGATTGGTGACCAAGACAAGCCTTGTGCCCCACATATATGCTGTGCTACATGTACAACACAGCTTTCACAGTGGTTGAATGGCAATAACCATCGCTGTCTTGACCCACCACCCTCACAACCTACCAGTACGTAGGATACTCCTCTCCAACTGGCACCTATAACTGACTAAATCTGAACCCCACCTCTTCACACAAAAAAAGGTAGGCGAAATACTCCATGGGAGTTTTTTTAAATCATTGAAAGCATGATACTATAGTAATGCGTATTCGTAGGGTTTTTCTTTTGTTTGCATGTCCGAGGCTAGCCATGCAGCGCCTCCTGAGCAGGGACGTAACCCCCCCCCCCAGAGGTGGACATGTAGGATAGCACCGGCTGTGACACGACTGCAGTGGCTTCAGTGCGTGTGACTTATGTTGCGACTGCATGACAGCTCCAGTGATCGAGCAGTTTAAAGTTCGCACCGCTAGAGTGGAGGAGAGAAGATTTTTCACACGTGAGAGATCTGTTGCGGGAGCTTGTAGAGATCCTTCATAGATAAACACTTCGTGAGAGTAACTTTTTGTCCCTTGTGGGTTCTGACGAACAATTAAGTCTGTGTGATGCACTTTGACATCCTTCGGGGATTGTGATGAACATTATGTCTGTGTGATGCAACCGTAATATACTTTTTGGATAGTGATGAACATGGAGTCTGTGAGGCAACCTTAGTATCCTTTGTGGATAGTGAAGAATATTAAGTCTGTGTGACGCAATCTGATATCCGGTGGGAATTCTGATCCAGATGTGATGTGACAATTAGTCTGTGTATGATTTGATATCCTCTGTGGAATATTCAGTCTTAGTGACGAAACTTAGATATCCTTTGAGGATTCTGAAGAGTAGAAAGTTCAAGTGACGATATTTCGATATCTTTTTTGGACCATAGTGAACAGTAGGTCTGAGTGAAGAAACTTAAATGTCCATTGTGGCTTCTAAGAAACTTGGATAGCATAGTGTGAATTACGTCGGATAATATATGTGGCAAATGCTTGGTGTCTTTGAAGATACCAACTGTGATTAATAACAAGTCCGTGTGAGACTTTGAAATCTCTTGCAGACGAATAGTTTGACAAATTTTTAACATCAGGTTGTAGGAAATTACTCGAGACCGTAAGGCAGTAATAATATTTGAAACCCTAGTGCACAGTATGTTGTTAGACCAGTATATAAGTGTTAGGAGATTAACTGATTTTGGAGATTGTTTAGATGAAAGAGTTGAACTTTGTGTGAGGATAGGAAACGTGGTTTATAGTTGTTTGAATTAGAGTAAACGAGAACGAGGAGAACCATAGGTGAGTGAATAGCTGGTGTATACGTGCAGTGATAGTGAAAGTAGTCGGGAGCCGCCGTGTGCACCAGAGTAATAAATGCGTATCAGAGAGCGAGTGCAAGCATGTAGTTTAATAAATAAGGCCGGGTCCTTTTTATAAAAACTGCAACGTCTGGTTGTCTTGTGTTTGTGCGGAGTTGTATGTATAAGAAGCTGTGCTATCTGCCAATTAGAAGAAGCATGAAAAAGTAGTACACATTTCTGACCACCCTAAAATTGGAGTCTTAACACATTTGACTATGTTGTTAAATAAGCTGCATCTGTTTGCTCTTAGAAGCTCAACTTTATGTCAAAGTAGATAATTATATATGTAATGGGAGCAAATTGGATACCATATTGTCTTAATGATATTTCAATGCTAAAGGAAAAGTTAGCTCTATGGTTTAAAATAGTGTATGTGATGGAGCGGGTTCGCTCCACAAACTTTCTTCTCTCCTCTGCCTCTCTTTCAGCAAAGGCAGGTTTTCATCAAAGCCGTCTACATGCTTTTATTTAGAGCCGCGACTGCTGCTGCTGCCCACTGGCTGGAGTTTCTCTGAGGGACTGACCGTTCTGATCTTTCCACTCGCTTGCCTCCTCCTGCTCGTCCCTACGCGGTTCGTCACCCCACTGCTCCTTCACTGCATGGTTCTCCTCTCTAGCCCTCCTCCTGCTTCACCCTACTTCAGGACTGCCCTTGTCCGAATCCGCACCCCGCTTTTACCAAGTGGGGGCGGGCCGGTAGGGAAGCATTGCCAGCTACAACAGCAGCTACCGGGTGGAAGTGCGGCGGATTACGCACTTTGTGTTTGTTACATGTACAAAAGTTAGAATAAGAAATCAAAGAATGTATCTACAAGGACATGAAAATATGTGATGAATAGTGTGCGCTTTGCTCTTCCTGTTAGTGTAAAAGATAGTTTAGTAGAGTGAGAAGGAAATGAAGATAATTACGTTAAAATGCGGTCTTGCTAACTATGGTAAATAAATAAAGATAAGAAATCTGCCTACAAATTGATCTAATCTATTAAAACAGGTGTTGAGTTTGCTATCTAAAGAAAGTGTATATCGAGTAGAATTTAGTTGTTAGTATCTGTAGCTATTCTAAAAGAGTAAAGAGATGTCTAAAGAGAGTGAGCCTAGCACAACAGGCTATAAAATGGCACAGCGCGTCATCGCTATGGATCGCTGGCGTCTGCTGTCGCTGTGAGCGTGATGGCCAAAACCGTCTGTGATGGCTGCATCCATCACACATAAAAATACAAATTTCTTATTCTAAATTTGTGTTTCTTTAGCAATACTTACCATGACCCAAAGTGCTAAATTCTCTATTAGCGATTCCTAACTGCACCTTCCAAAATTAAATACCACCAGTGTAACCAGGTAAGGCCCCATCCACACATGCGCACACCATGCGCCATCTGTACGCACAGCTCACTGACTCAGTGACCCAGCATGAGATGCTGGCCTTCAAGATCTCTCGCGTGCGGCCAGTCTGTAGGGTGAGGAATAAGCATCGCTGGGTGGTAACATGCAAAGAGCGTGTACGACATCTGTACTCACACAATGCTCGGACCAAAAGTCAGGAAATCAGGCAAGAATGAAAGAGACTAAGAGCCATCGTGCTCACGACAGACATCCGACTCCAGTCCTGAGAAGACGTGCACGTCACTGGCACGTCGGCCAGAGGTCAACATAACAAGAAAAACCATTTTCAGCGTCAAGTTAGCCAGAGTAGCTTGGCGAAGAGGTTCGTAAGAAGGGCACCGGAGCATTGCCAGAACGAAAAAGAGGTCCCAGGCTGGGACCTGACGGGGGGCTTGGGGCTGGGATAGCTCGATGCCATGGATCACCTCACCGATGAGGACCGAGCGCTTAAATTATCGAGAGATAACTCCAACAAAGGTACTGGCAGCGCTCAATATAGCCGTATGCAGACACATGTGACCAAGGGAGCTTACCGTACCCAAACACCTAGCAAAGAGAGGGCCGAAAGAAAGGAACTTGGCAGATCCTCAAAAAGATCTGCCATCCCTTTCTTTATAACGGCGCTAGTCTTCACACAGCTGACCCTCGGTGCACAACGTGTGCCTACAGAGAATCCATATTAAATGTAGTCAAAAATTATAATTATAAAATTTGTTCTTTATTAATTATGCAAATTATAATTAATAAAGAACAAATTATATAATTTGTGTTCGTCTTTGAATCCTATATATAGTTGTCAGCCATCGCTGACTACATTTAATATATAGGGATGTGTTGCCATGCAACGTGAACCCAAGCTGACGGACAGTGGTGAGGAGAGATGCCCTGTGCACTCACACAGCAGAAATAGATGTGAACCGAGTCAGCCAGGAAAAAGAGGTGGTTGGCGAGGTCAACTGCCCGCGGCCTGGCGGGGTCTAGCCCCTGGGAATGACGCCATTCCACCCAATGACACCAGTGAGCGTCGTACACCTTGTTTGTGGAACTGCAGCAGCAGAAAGCAAGAAATGTCAGGCGAAGGCAGAAGAGCCCCAATGCACAGGACGATGGGCTATAAAAGTAATGCATGCAGATGGAGAAACTGGACCGCAGCTGGAAGAAGGCTCAGACGGGAACCCAAAGCAGAAGTGGGTCCACTCTGCTCAGCCGTCGGAGATCCGGAAACCATGCCTGCGCTGGCCAATGAAGTGTGATGATAATGATACGGGATGGTCAAACTTCTATGTCCGGAACTGGAGAGACATAGACCCGGAGCTGCTTGCTGAACTGACTGGCAAAAGAGATCCACCAGCAGCCAAAAGCAGGCACTCCACACTGGTTCCAAAATTGAGGGGACGAGGGTCCACTCCATCTGGAGGACAAAGTGTGGGCAACTCAGGAAGTCTGCAAGGGCATTGACCATGCCAGCCACATGCCTGGCAGACAGGAAGAACCCATGGCGCTGGGCCCAGAACCACAGATCGTCCGCCTGAGTCAACAACACCACTGAATGGGTACCACGCTGGTGATTGATGTACGCCACTACAGTGGAGTTGTTGGAGCAGATATGGATGTGCGCCCATGGAAGCACATCATGGAAATGCTCCAGAGTGAGGCGAACAGCACGCAACTCCAGAAAGTTGATGTGCTGACTCACTTCCACTTCCGACCAGGGACCCAAGGCCACATGGTGAAGGAAGTGTGCACCCCAACCCATGAGGGAAGAGCCTGTGGGAATGCCTGATGTCAGTCAGGCCACATTGGTCCAGGGCTGCAAGAGGGGGCGAATGCGAATGCTCCCACTGCTGGGAGGACTGGTCCCAGTGTGCCGCAAACCCCCACTGGATGGGTCACAGGAACACCACCACAAGGGGGACCAGCGACACCACTGACACCATCATTCCCAATGCAAGTTGCCGTGCAGTGAAGGGACCACCCCCCACATGGGTCACCAACAACTGGAGATGGTCAATGCACTGTCCAGCCAATGGTGTCAAACTGCACAGTCGATGGCAAAAGTTGCGACTTGCTGAGGTTCAGCGACAGCTCGAGCTGCATGTGTGAGTTTCACAAGCCAGCTTCCACTGCAAGGATGGCCCAATCATCTAGGTATGCATGAAAGTGAATCCCTCACTCATGCAGCAGACCACAAAACTCCCGAATCACAATAGTGAACACCCAATGTGCCAACAAGAGGCCAAATGGCAGTGCTTGGAACCAGTAGACTTGCATCTGCCAAACAATGTGCAGCCACTTCCGGTGTGACGGCCGAACAAGTACATGGAAGTATGCATCGTGTAGCCAGTACAAGCCTCCACAAGAGATGTCACTACCATCAGTGACTCCTGTGAGCGAGGTGCCGGAAGGTGGATGGAGGAGCACCGGAAGACTTCTGCAACTTCCGGCAGTCCCTGCACCATGTACTGTGGTGCGGTCTCCTGCAGGGGACCCCCCCCCCAGCTCCAGGATGGAGCGGAGAAGCCTAGCCAGCTTCTCATCTGCTGTCTCAGAGCCTGGGCAGTCTGAGACATACACCCCCCCCCCTCCACATCTTCCGGGGTTTCCTCATGGGAGGAAATGAAAGACTGGACCGTGAAGCCCCCTCTGCCAGGCAAAAGTGACAGGTGAGGTGGGTGATCGCTTCTCCCAACCAGAATGCACTGTGTCAGAGAAGCCAAGCTTGTGGGCATGGGTGGAACAGGAAGGGGGTTGTTGGTGTGACTCACACCTGGAAGTCAGGGGAACTTCTGGTGGGTGGCCAGAGGGTGGAGGTACGTCCGCCCAGAACCCACCAGAGCTGGCAGGAATGCAGGCCATTTCACGCTTCTCGAGGAAGAGGAGAAAAACGTGCTCCAACACCTCCTCCATCACACATGACAGTCCCCCCAGTGAGTGGCTGACAGCTCCGACCTCCCCCACATCCACTCAGACAGCAATGGAAGTGGGATCACTGGATCATGGAAGCACTCAAGCTGAGGGGCGGTGTCCCAGACTGCTCAGCAACACGTGGTTGGACGGTGAGCTGGAGAGCACCTTACCCTAGAGAGGAGCATGCGAGTGCAAGTCCACCCCCAACGGTGGGAGGCCCAAGGGATAGCTAACCGGATCGGGAAGAAGCAGAGGCCATCCCTCCCTAGTGGGCTCCACCAGAGGCAAAGCCATGCTAAGCTGAAGGGACAGTGTAATGTAATCCAGAGCACCAGTAAACACAACCAGCCAATGCAGCTGTGCTTGAGAAAGTCAGGGTGATCTAGTCAGTGAGCTGTGCACATGGGTGGCGCATGCACTGATCGGACCTTACTAGGGTTACAGTGGTGGTATTTATTTTTGGAAGGAGGGGTTAGGAATCGCTGATTGAGAATTTAGCACTTTGGATCATGGTAAGTATTGTGACAAGAAATTTTGGTTTCTGCTTACTGCTTGCATTGTTTTGTTGCTTTCAACCAGCAATGTCAACTGTTTAATAAGGCTTCCATATATGTAGTACCAGAACTTGAAACAGGCACCCTGTGGTCCAACAAACACAGCAGGACTGAGCAGACGACCGGTAATATTTTTAGCATCAGGTGATGAATCGATGTAGATAAAGTGCCCCTGGAGAGTACTATAGGTGTGGTCAGCAGTTGGATTAGCTCCTGAAAACGATGTTCTGCCCACATCAGCTTGCCACTCCAGCTGTGCTGTATAGTCTGGCCGCCAGTTACAGAATTGTAACTCAAAGTCACAGTCAATCCGGGTAGGTGGGTATGTCACTGGCGATGTTGAAGCAGTTGCAGGAGTTGTAGATTGGGTCATGGAGTAACATCGATAAGATGATAGCGATATATCATCAATGGCAATATCTCCTGTTGTATTGCCTCCATAAACACCTTCAAAGATGATCTCATAGGAACTGTTGGTCAATACTGGTGCTCTGCCTGAGTTCCAGACATTGCCCTGGTTACCACTTACAGACCAGATGAGAGTCCTTCTGTGAGGGGATGCAGAGCGTGTGTAGACATTCAAGGTGCCTATTCCCACTCCATACATGTGGTAATAAAATGTAAGACAACCACCTGTTGGGTTTCCAGATGGAATATAAGTCTCACTCACTAGCCATGCTCTCTGCCCTACTGTCAGGTTGGCACCAGCAGTTTCTAAGTACATGTAATATCCAGCTGATGTGTGACGTGTGTGGTCTGTAGATGGACCCAGTGTACGTCTTGATGACCCCCCATTGCCCCTCTGCCAGTCAAAATCATCACCAGAAATAGCGTTAGTGTAGGAACACATGTCAACTTCAAAATTGCAGCTACCCAATGGACACCCTCCATTGCTAAAACTGATGTCGTCAACGGCAATATTTTCCTGCTGACCTCCACTGCTGATGCCTTCCATTAGGATATTGAACTGCTGATTCATGAGATACGGGAGGCTGACTGTGGCATGTTTCCACTGGTCCCCTTGATCGCCCTCAATGCTCCACACAGACTGAGGTGTCGAATTTCCATTGACAGAAACAGAGATGTTCAGAGATCCAACACTTTGTCCATGCATGTAATACCAGAACTGTAGGCAAGTCAGTGCAATGCTGTTCAGCGATGTGCTGGCAAGCACTGCCCGATCTCCTGCCTTACTTCCATGCAGAAATATAAAGTGTCCAGTGTCAGAACCAAATGTGTGATCCAGTCTTGGTCCCGTTCCCATGGCCACAGAGCCATTGTTGCCCAGAGTCCAGTTGACATTACCCATGTTGCTCTGTGTCCAGGAGCACACGTCCTCTTCAAAGTCACAAGTTGCAGTAGAAGGACAAGGCCCCCTTAATGATGCTATATCGTCTACAGCGATGTCTCCAAGGTTACCACCTGAAAAGGCCTGAAAGAAGAGGGAATACTCTGTACTAGAAATCATGGTGCGACTGGCCTGTCTCCACTGGTCACCCTGAGGTCCATGCCTAGACCAGAATATCTGCACAGCCTGTGGCGTCCTTAAGCCGAGTGTGAGATTACCTACAGTTGAACCAAACATGTAATACCAGAAAGTCAGACAGTAGCCTGTAGAGTCAGTTGGAGGTAGCCACGGAGTTTGCAAAATCGCAGAATCCCCTGTTTTTGTTGGTGGTGATGTTTCAATGTAGGCATAGTAGCCAGAACTGGTTGAATGATCACCAGATGGGCCAGTGTGTTCCGTTGGTGTTGGTCCTTGTCGCCTTAACCAGTCAATCTGATCGCTGGTGCTTTGGTTCCAGGTGCAAAATCCAGTCTGAAAATTGCAGCTGACAGTGGGTGGCACCGATCTAGGACTGCAGTACAAAAAGGTAACATCATCTATTGCCACATCAGCAGAGTTGTTGGTAAGAGATCCTACACCAGGCATGGCACGAATCTCAAGACGAGAGCCGGCTGGCACACTGCCAAATGATCTGCCTAGGTAGATATTCAGGGGCTGCCAGCCTGACTTAAGACCACTCGACACAGTGTACATTGTTCTATACGAGTCGTTGATATTTAGTCCAAACTCAAATGACAGTAACCTTTGACCTGAAATGTAGTAGAAAAAGTTAACAGTACAGAAAGACGAAAGTGCTGGCAAGGGGGGACTCTGCAGTCTAGCCACCTGTTTGTACACCCCCCTGTTGCCTGCCACATACACATAGTGGCCCTGTCTGTTTCCAAGTGTGTGGTCTGAAGCTGGACCCACAACCCCCATCAAAGCTGGGTAGCTCAGAGTCCAGCTGTACCGTCCAACACTCAGGTCATTGTAACCACACAGTCCTGTCTCAAAATTGCAAGATCCACATGTAGCCTCATCGGACCCATCAGAACAATCCTTGGAGAAGTCACAGTAATGAGACTGGTCTATGCAGTTGCCATTGGCACACTGGTACTGGCTCATCGCACAGACTCTGGGAGTAGTGGGAGTTACAGGGTAAGCAGCTGTTGGGAGAGTGTTCTGTGAGAATACACAGCCTGCTGACAAGACAATGTCATCCACAGCCAGGTCACTGTAATAGCCAGAGCCAACCACACCTTCAAC
>SMGT01016061.1:23518-75973 GCA_004794575.1 Lanistes nyassanus
CCTTCTCCCCATCACACACCTGATCTTTGTTAATGCAGGATCCCATCTGGCACCGAAAGGCTTCAGAAGGGCAACTTGCTTGTGGGGATGGGTAGCCACAGTTAAGGAGCTGCAAGTCATCTATTGCCAGGCTGCCACGTGACAGAAATCTCTTGGCTTCTATGTAGATCTGGAAGTCTCCATTAAAAGCACCGATGTCAGCCACAGCAAGAAGCCACTGGTTAGCAACAGAATTGCCATGGAGCTGCCAGACGATGGTTTTGGTATCCCCAGTCTTGACGGAGACCTGAAGCTGTCCTGCACCAGGGCTGCCAATTATGAAGTAATAGAAATACAGCTGGCAGGCTGGAGAGGACTGATGAAGCACAGGGCTTACTAGCGTGGCCAGAGAGTTGAAGGTTCCCTGGCTTGTGTCCACATACAGCAGGTATCCAGAGCCTTTGTTGTAAGAATGGTCAAATGGAATTGGAAGACTCTTAGTGGATGTCATGTTACTGGTACGTAGGTACCTAAAAGAACCTTGGCTTACATCAGTGTAAGCACAAAGATCTATCTCAAAGGTGCAGTTTCCACACTGAATTTCATCACTGCCATCAGAACAGTCCTTGACAAAGTTGCAAACTTTATCGCTAGTCACATTCTGTTGATTTCTACAGGTGAACCTGGTCAGCTGACTACTTGAAGGACAGTCTCCATTTGTAAGACTGACATCATCAACGGCAATGTCGCTGAGGTAGGAACTGCCAACCACTCCCTCAAACACCAACATGAACTCCTCTTTGTTGTCTCTGAGAGGGATGGTGGCTTTCTGCCACTCAGCTCCCTGGTCTCCACTCAGTGTCCAGAGCTGACTCAGGCCAGACGTGTCACTAACTAGGGCCTTGTACACGGACAGGCTACCCATGCCAGACCCATGCATACTGTACCAGAAGGTCAGGCACTCGGGGTGTGAGCTGTTGGACAGAATCTCTGAGTGCAGGCGAGCCCTGTCTCCTGTCTTTCGTGGTGGAGATGCTTCAATGTACATGTAGTGACCTGCAGACCAAATTTAAAATACATTTGTTCTTGCTTCTCCTCTCCAAAAAATAAAACAGAAACAAAAACAAAAACCCAGACAGAGAAAAGCCCAAACAATCCCATCTCTCTTTCCCACCATTCCCTCACTCACTCACACGCACAGTGCACATGAGAAGATCACACTTTATTGAAAATGCTGAGTACAGCATGCAAAAGCTAGCATGTACACACTAACAGCACATTCCAAGACTACCTTTAATGGTCTGCAGAGTGTGGTCACTTGTAGGGCCACTATTTGCAGTGACAGTGGAGCCCTGAGACCGAACCCAGTCAAAGTCATCACCAGTGTTGTCATTGCTCCATGCACACTGTCCCTGTTCAAAGTCACATGAGGCTGGTGGTGGACAGAGATCATTCTGCAGCTCAATGTCGTCTATAGCTATGTCACTCAGGTAACTGCTTCCTCGGATAGCTTGGAATTCCACCTGCACAGAAAGTGATTTCAAACTCTGACAGTCTAAACTTGTGACAAACTTGAGATTATGGAAGACTTCACAGAGAGCATCCTTAGGTGGTGGAGGAATGCTTAATGTCCTGCCACCCACTACATGCATATCAGGACAGAGGTGGTGGAGGGAAGGCAGCTGCCTAATACATGTTGACTACTTTTTTAGGTCTCACCATAGCAAGTGACTTCTAAAATTGTAACACAGCATTATAACATGTAACTGCAAAAGTATCATGATTTTGTATGACCAGAGATTGGGAAGTTCCAGAATTTTCACTTGCCCCATGGGTTTAGTAACTAAATTATCGAATCGAGTGCACAATCTGTCAACTGAAAAGCAAAAACAACTAATATTTTCCACCTGTAGACTGGACTATGCAAAATTATTCAGTCAACTTTCACTGTGCCAGTCATTACCTGACAAGCCAAAACTGGAAAAAAAAGTTTCCCTCATACATGCCAGACTACACTAAGTCATTCCTTCAGTCTCATAATTGCACCATTCATCATCTGACATGCATGCTGCTTACAGCAAAATTTCTCATCAACTATAGCAGGGGGATATGGGAGATAACTGAATATCTACATGGTGGTAGCAGAGGTGAAAATAAATTATAGAGATAAAGGCAACAAGGAATGGCAATTAAGAAACTTTTAAGTGGGTTCCATTCAGCATAATTGATCATTCTCCTTGCACTTTGTTTCTGACAAAATGTCAAAATTACATATAAAGCTGTCTTAAAGCTATGTGATAAAACTTTCAAGTTAGCTTTTACAGGAATCTACATAAGTGTCAGATATAAGGATTGGAAATATAAACCTGTGCCCGACTAAAAACACGAAAGTCATTCACTGGAAAGGGATGTCACTTGTGTTTTCCTATTCTAGAATCATTTCTCTACAGAGTTCCTTCCCTTAGACCACAAACTAGATGGGTTTTCAGAGTTCTGTGCTCTTTACAATGTTCTATCTCATGAGTGGGCAAAAATGACTGGCCGCCATTTTCGAATGTCTGGTCACAAATGTTCGAAAATTTATCGTCCAAAGACAGAAAATGATCATCGCTAACCTTAGTGAGGAGGGGAAAGATGATAAATGTGCATGGATTACATTTCTGTGGATTACAAGTGCTGCAGATGGCTGTAATGCGCGATCGAGTGTTTGGTGTCAATAAACACATACACTTTGGTATGTTTCTAACTTTCATAGTTTTTTTTTAACAATTTTTTTAAAATCGGTAAAATCGCAACAAATCACCCCAAAATGCTGTGACTGCAGCGAAGTTGCGCATTGTAGGATGCGTGATTAGATTGAGTTAATGTTCTTGTGTTAAAAGTCTAGATATCTCATGGTAACAAAAATCCCGGCTTCAATGAATACACATGTAACACTCTAATGGTGTTGTGCACAGCCTTTGTACCTGGTATTGAAAGTTGGAGTTGATGGAGACCTGTGCTGCATGCCATGTGTCACCCTGGTCAGAAAAGCGGCGCCAGAGAACGGTGCCGACACCCTGTGCCCTGACTGACACTATCAGTGTTCCCATGCCTGTGCCACTCATGTGGTAGTAGAAGTGCAGGCAATTGCCTGTTGTGGCAGGCTGCACAGGACTCAGAAGACTTGTGGTGTCACCAGGATGAGCATCAGAAGCTTCCGCATACATGTAATATCCTAAAAAGAGGGAACAGGAAAATGGTGTTACGGATAACGTATCAAAGAAGAATAAAGGAATGATGGAAAAAAGTATGGCCCAGAGCATTTTCGTTAATTTTAACTGAAAACTGATTAGAACAAATTAAAAAGGACTTTTGTTCACAGCTACGATGTTGTGAGGTACCATGTTTAAACCTTTGCAACTCGGCGACTGATAATAAGCTGCAAAAACTGTTTCCACCATTAGAAAGAGCAGAAAAAATACTGTTAGAAACAACCAAACACCCAAAATCGAAAGGGAGTTTAAGACTCATTTTGAGCCAGAGTGTCAAATATAAAAACATCTTTCTCAATACTATCAGGTGTGCTAAAGAACAAGTGCAAACACAAAACATACACCAGGCAAACTTACATTCTCATTTATGCATGGGTGTGTGTGTGGGGTGTGTGTGTGTGTGTGTGTGTATCACACACCCTAAGGTTTTCTCTTTGGATTAACACAGATCTCAAGAATAGGGCTGCATGGGGTAGGGGAGAATCCTAACCATACCATGCTACCAAGAGTACCTACCACTCATTGTGCCATAGGTGTGGTCTGTAGCAGGGCCTGTTCCTGTGGTTGGTGTGTGACCTCTTTGCCTGGTCCAGTCATAGTTGTCATGTGTTTCTTGAATGTAGCCACAGATGTCTTCAGACTCAAAATCGCATGTCACTGAGAAAGAACAACAATGATCTCATGGAAAATCTTGCAAATGTATGGATAACAATCACTATGCATTTGCTTGAAGTCTACAAACAACAGATATTCATAAATGAATCAGAAAGCCATAAAACAAAAGAGTGAAAAAGATACTTTTTTTTTGAAGGAAAATATTACATCCATTAAATAATACAGTAAAACTGTTTTGACGAAAATAAAATGTATGCCTTGGTTTAAAACGTTTTACCAGTTTTAGGGCATTTGCCATCACTGAAGAAGATGTCGTCCAGTGCTATATCACTCTGGTAGCCCCCAGTCACAACCCCTTCAAAGACAATCTAAGAAAATCCCCCATCCTGACATTTACAAATGTGCAAAGGTATGCATGGACATGAACAGAATTAATCCTCCCCCCACCCACCAACTCCAACACAGATTACAAATGCATGTAAATATATACATTAGAAACTGTGTGCTGGCACAGACAAGTTACAAAAACAGGCAAATGAACCCATGCACAGTCACACATGCACTCTATATAACTTCTCTCACATCCCTTCCACTCCTCCTAAAATCGTCTCTAAATCCTCCCAAAAAACTAAGACAATACATAATGGATCTGACAGCACAGGTAGTAAACGCCCATCCAGACATTAGATATATTTAATAATAAAAAAAATAAAAAGGAGGTAAAAACCATTAAAATACACCAAGTAAACTATAGGACAAGCGTAAACTGTACAGCACTAAAAAGTAAAAGGCGAACACCAAGGTAGAGATAAACAAAATATAGGAATAGGGCGACTGTAGGGTCGACCAGCAAGCGCTCCACCACTCAAGCCATAAAGGATAAATCTTGTAAATAAATTATATACCTGTACCAGAGTTGGGTGATTCTGAGGAGGAGAGAGAGCTTGGGGTGTGAGGAAAAGAGTTACACCAATCCACTTGTCCCCTTGTTCACCTGTTCTTGCCCACAGAGGGGTTCCCAGATTCTGACCTGGAGTGCAAGACGATGTGACGCAACCCCATACTTTTTAAAATTATTTTTCAGTGAATAAGGCGGATAGTTGTACATACACACAAAATTTCAGCATGAATAACCCATCATCCCAACAGCACTTTCAGGCTGCAGCTCAAAATCACCTGAGGAAGTTCAAGACTCATTTGGCATTTTACAGTTACATATGTGCACGCATCCATAAACAAAATGCATATACATGTACTCAAAGAAAGATACAACAATACATACACCAAGGGCAAGTCTATTCAAGTTTTAAGGAAACATTACCTTATATAGGGTCACAATCATCATGTCTAAAATAAAACCGTACAGTTTCAACATGCCCACATAATTATAACCACCATTAACTACAGATATGCAAATCACAATAGCAAATATAACATCAACACAGAATTCTGGAACTTTAAAATAGGAGACAGAAATTTTTTTAAATAAAAGAAAGGGGAACATTAAGAACATATGCCAAAGAACTGATCTGTACCTTGCTGAGCATAGACACTGAGTGTGCCAATCTTACTGCCATACATGTGGAACCAGAAGTGAACACAAGTACCAACATCACTGATAGTCATGCTCTGGCTGATGATACGGGCAGTGGCATTGGCTGGCTGATTCGACGCTTCAGTGTATATGTAGTATCCTGAACAAAAACATTTGAAAGTAGTGACACTGGCTGATTGGATGCTTTAGTGTTCAAGTAGTAACCTAAACAAAAACATTTAGTACATCACCAAATAAACCTTAGTAAACAAGTGTGCACGGTAACCCAGTTATCTTCTTCCTCCTCACAAACACTCCTCTCACTTTCAGAAACACTTTCTCTACTTGATTTAGTAGTGATCAGTACAGCCACACATACTGGGATCTTTATGTTTTGTGCTAGTCCGAGAGCTTAAGGCAAATATGCAGAGAAGACACAAACAAGCAGCTTTCATTAAAGTTTCACATTACCACAGTCCACCAGATGTGTTTTGAAGTCTGGTAACTACTGCACAAGATTAGAACCTCACCATTGGTGTTCTGCTGAGTGTGATCATAACTTGGGCCTGTTTGGACGGAAGAAGTTTTACCGTGATGTAAGGTCCAGTTGAAGTTGTCTGTCATATCTTGGGTCCAGTTGCATATATTTGCCTGGTCAAAGTTGCAGTCATATCGTGTGGGTGCTGAAGATAAACAATACCCTGACCATGATGATGATGACTGCAGAGTTACCAGAAGATATAGACTTGAACAATAAATAGGTAACTTTAAAAGAAAAAAAAATGCATAATGCATCTTTCTTTCTTTTTTTTTTTTACATCTAAACCAAGCCTACCCCCAGAACTTCTATATGTTCTTGTTACTCTAGGACAGCCAAGTGCTGACCTAGAAGATGCTTGAAAGATGCATCAATTTTAGCAAACAGTCTGGGGAAAAAAGTTACACAGACATCCGTCTATGAATTTCATATAAATTTGAAGAAAGAACCACCGTGTCGCTGTCTGAACTTCATTAAACCACCTCTTGTAAACTTAGTTATTATGTGGAAATCTAAAGTGTATAAAGGTTTGTACGGTGTCACCAGTTCACAGGAAATTTAAAAAGCAACAAGCATTTCTGTCTGGACTTTTACATTCATTACTACAACTTTGATGCATGGTGAATTCTGTACTGCTGCAAAAATATAGAGAAAAGCCATCAAAGCCTACTATGATAACCACACACCTATCCTAATAAATTTCACATCCAAGTGCTCCAGGAAGTTGTAACATGAGGTGAAAATAAATGGTAATAGCTCTATCCTTTGTGCACACCTGAAATACTCACTATAAGTAACTTGTGAAATTCCTGGTGTGTCAGTAACGGGTGGTAGGCCAGTACAATTACCTAACTGTACTGATATATCATCAATGGCAATATCCCCCAGATAGCCATTGCCCACTGTGCCTTCAAATGTCAGCTGAAAAAACAAATTTTTTTTTTTGGGTGGGGGGTTGTACCAAAACACACCAGACAAACAATGACAGTGGATACTGTGCTCACTCATGGACAAAGTCTTCAAAGACTTTTAAATATAAGGCAGCTACATCTGATAAAAGAATATTTCATTTATTTTTTCCATGCAGTGATGCTATATGGATACTGTACACAGAACAGTGAGCATATGGCAAATATTTAATACAAATTTTCTTGCTGTGCACGGTTCTTGTGGTTCTGTTATACCATGCCATGCTTACATATCACTTGCTACCAAAGTAAGAAAATAAAATAATAAAAATAATCTTAAAAATGAAAAAAAAAGCTGTTCCTTCCTGAAGTCACTGGAACCTTCGATCAGCATACCTGAAAGTAGGAATCACAACTTATGGTGGTCTCCCAGTGATGCCAGAAATCACCCTGGTCTCCTGTGATATTCATTAGACTCACAGTGCGTGCAGGTTCAACTTGATACAGTTGCAAGGTGCCCTCATCTGTTCACAGGTAACATGCAAACCATTAAATCTCTTTGGTACCACTTTGGTACAAGATGACCAGTAATACAACCGTCATATGCAATGGTTATCACAGTTTTTTTTTGTTTTTTTTAGTGGTAACAAAACTTATTGCATGTGGTTTAACAGAAACAGATTATAATCCTCCACTGGATGAGTGGAATAGCAGAATATGAGCAAAAAGATTCTGAACAACTCTAGTAAATCAACCAATCTCAAAATAGAGTTTGACATCTTCCAAAGACCTATCTGGCTCACCTCGGCCATACATGTGGTACCAAAAGCTGATGCATATCTGTGGGCCTGGAGGGATCGCTGAACTGTATAGCCATGCCCGCTGACCCATGTTGTGTGAGTTTGCCTCCATGTACATGTAAAACCCTGCAGTTTGATGCAAAAAAAATTCTATGCCAGACAAATTGAAATAAAAGCAAAGGATGATAAAGAAACCAAACAGAAACTACAACAATGGTTTTACAATGTTTTTGTATCCTAAATTAAAGTTTTTTACTTTTATCCACCGGTGAATTAAAAACTTTACATAAAGTGCATAAATAAAATTAATTTAAATCCCATGGTTCTTGTTCTTCAGTCAACACACATTCTGCACACAAAAGTCCAATGCTAACATTTGTTAAAGTACTTAAAATAGTCATAAAACTGTCCACTAATCTGATCAAAAGATATTGCACAATTAACCAACTAGCTATTAAATCATACTGGTACTGAAGACAGCTGGAAATGTACATAAAATGACATGACTGAAACAATTGTAGCAATCTAACCTGCATCAGAGTCTGAGGTGTGGTCCACTGCTGGGCCGGTGCCAGCAACAACAGTCCTGCCTGCTGAGCGAAGCCAGTCAAAGTCATCCATTCCCTGAACATTGAAGTAGCCACAGGTGTCAATCTCAAAGTTACAGGTACCAGGTGGAGGGCAGTCACCTTGTTGTACCTTTATGTCATCAATGGCAATGTCTCCTGCATGATCTTGTCCAACAACACCCTCAAACATAATCTGAAAACAATACAACAGAAAGTTACTCTATTTGTTCTTCATTTCAAGGCAAAATTACAGCAGGTTAATCCTCACATCACAGCTGCCATTCTTTGTAAACAACACAATTTATTTTATCAATCTACAGCAGATCTTTTGAAGCTGCATATGGCATACATTTGTTTGTGTGTGTAAGAGAGAGAGACACACACACACACATCCCACACACACGCAGAAAGATACACAGATATAGAAAGGAAAAGTAAACAAGTGGTGCTGAAAGACAGACTCAACATTATTTGTCTTCATTGGTACCACAAAACTGCAGGGGAAAAAGAGAATAAAGAAAAATAACAGTGACATCATGCAGCAAGCCATAATATGACACAGGGACACACACACACAGAGAAATACTTGTTATACTAAGTACAACATTTATTGATAAAACCCACCTGCCATGGGTTGCCTGGCGGTGGCACTGAGATGGAGGCTTGCATCCAGAAATTGCCATGGTTACCTTGCTGACTAAAAGCAGGTGATACTGGACGAAAGCCATTTGAGACGATGTAAACATTTAGCTGCCCAACATCGCTGCCAAACATGTGGTACCAAAAGGTTAGACATTGACCAGTTAATGATGGCTGCTGAACAGGGCTGGTAATGATTGCACGGTCACCAGGGCGACGTGGAGCTGATGTATCGATGTAAGCATAGTAGCCTATAGAGAACAATGCCCAGAGTAATCAAGAAATAATATCACTAGTTTACTGGTGAAAGTACAATAAAGGTTTAATGCATCCAACTAAAAAAAACCATAGAAATTTAAGTTTTTTTAAACAATCTGCTGTTTTTATCCCAAAGATATAACTGAAAACAGCGTAAGATTGAAAATCTTTTGATCATCATCACTCATCATATATAAACAGTGAACATGTTCTGATTGTTTTCCCATCAAAGATTATGGTGAAACATGTAAATGCTGTGCACTAGCCCATAAAACTGACCGTATCCACTGCGTGTAGTGTGATCACTGGAAGGACCTGTACCAGCAGAAGGGGTGGAGTTTGAATGTCGAGTCCAGTCAAACTCATCATCTATGCTCTGGGTGTAGTCACAAAAGTCCACCTCGAAGTCACATTCAGCTGTTAACAATAATGAAAAGACTAGTGACTGTTTTTATTTAATTTCTATACAAAATTCTGTGTTTTTTCATAAGCAAAATTAGCTTTAACTAGAAAAACCTATAGCTTGTTAGGGATGTATACTTTCTGCTAAGGGAGGGACTATAGCGATGTATATGGTGTCTACCTTGTCATTTCACAAAAGTTGAGGATAAACTGAAGCAGCAATGTAGATGAACAATGAACGCCACTGCTTGAACTGGTGCAGACAGAACATGGACAATGGACACAGGTGTTTGAACTACTGCAGACAGAACATGGACAGTGGACACAGGTGTCTGAACTACTGCAGACAGAACATGGACAATGGACACAGGTGAACTGGTGCAGACAGAACATGGACAGTGGACACAGGTGTATGAACTGGTGCAGACAGAACATGGAAAGTAGACACATGTCTGAACTGGTGCAGACAGCATATGGACAGTGGACACAGCTGTCTGAACTGACGCAGACAGAACATGATGAATATGAAGAAAGAAGTCCAATTATGGGCTGACCTCATACGAATCCATCCAATAAAGTAGAGAGATAAATCTCATGCATGGATAAGTCTACCTACAATGGACCCGAATATTGCCAACAATTGGTTGTCTGATGCTCCAGCTTGCAGAAAGAGAGAAAAATGCTACCACTCAATTTCTATGTTGGTCTGTGATTTTGCAGCTGTGCTATCATCTCTCTTGTCTTGTCTGCTGGCTTTTTTGGCCTGATACAAAAGAACCTTGATCTGGTTTTCCACCAGATTTGTCTCCTGAACAGCATAATAGACAACATTAGATGTGGAAGCCCAAGCAAACAGGCAAGAAGATGGGTGTCTGATGGTGTCTTATTGTCTTGCATGTGGAAGTATGAGACTCGTATGAGGCAGAAAGTTAACTGTGGTGTAGTACCAGGCAATGGGGATGTAGCTTTGGTAGCCCATCTCTGGCACAGAGGACCAAGCAGTTGACAACACAGACAGACCCAGACACATTAAATCACAGGCATTCTTGTTTGGCCAAAATCATAGGCATCGTACAGCTGTCAGCACCATCAGAAAGGCATGCTTCCATGATAATTTGTGATAGGGATGTCCTTTCTATATTTGTTTACTGGTGAGCTAAGCAGACAAAACTAAAGTCATGCTAGCAGGCGGAACTGTGCTACAGAGGCAAGGATGAAGCACTTGGGACATGGAAAACAAACAGACGCCCCACTTTTCTAGGTGAGAGTCAGCAATGAAAAGTGCTAGTGTGCTTTCAAATTCATATGGAACAACACCACTTAATACACATTTCTAGCCACATTAAATAAACTGCCGCTTTAAGAGTTAGAAAAAACATCAGTTTCCATGAATGTAATGCACATATCCCCCTCTATATTTCTCCCCAGTTTTCTTCTACAGAGAAATGGATTATAGAAGACTAATCTCTCTACTCCCTCTCTCTCTCACACACACAGGCATAAGAAGAGGATGTCAGAGAGATCACAAAATCTTTTCTTACATGATGCAGGACATGGTCCACCTCCAAGAGAGACATCATCAAGTGCAATGTCACCCAGATCACTGACACCCACTACACCTTGAAAAACAATCTGTAACAAATTCCATTTTTGTAGACAGATAAATCAAATTTTCACGTGAGTGCTTTTATGGTCTTGCTGATGATACTGGAGTACATCACTAAAATGTAACTTTGTGTGGTGATGCCTTACATTTGCTTGTTTGAAATAGTCTGCAAAGTCAGCATCTTTGGAAAATGATCTAACCTTATCTGAGAGAACACAACAATAGAAAATTAAATTGTTTTTGCTTATTTGCACAAGATCTATTGTGTGGTCAGGTAACTTTCTCTGATGGATGGACACAGCAACAAAATTAACATCCAGCAACGAACACAAATAAACACAGCTTCTGAAGAAAAGTGTTATCATTTCCCCTCATGCACTTGTCTAGTCTGACCTTGTATGGTTGAAGACTGATGATGGTGCGCATGCCTTGTCGCCAGATGTTGCCCTGTGTGTTTGACCGAGTCCAGATCAGTGTACGACTTGAACCTTGCTGCAGGAAGAGTTTCAGTGTCTCCACATGAGCACCATACATGTGGTACCAGAACTTCAGACACATTCCTGTGGCGCTTGTTGGTGCCTGCCCAAAATGCATACAGAACATTTGCACCCATTTGTGTACCTGCTGCAAAGTTAGTTAAAGGCATAAGGGAAACATCACCCTACTGAATGATGCAGAGTTTTCTATGGGCAGGCAAAACATCTAGCAATGTAGGCAGAAGGCCTGCTCCATGCAAAATGTGTTTCCTATCATCATCATTTCCACTAACAGCAAACTGGACAAGATAGTCCTGCTTTGTGGCATTTTCAAATCCAGTTGACAATATTCTTTCTGACCTTTAAAAGTAATAGGCCTGTTTGTAACAAAACAGAAAATGAGGCAGGTCAGATCCACAAAACTCTGAAAAAAAACTAAGACAGACAACTTTGTACCATGTTGGGGATGTGCATGTGCATCCAGCTAACAAACATGCATGATGTATTATTTTCTGAAAAGATTCTGCTACTAGAGACTATTAGACTATGAAGCAAGAGTCTAGTTCTTCACCTGCAGACCTGATGACAGGTCAGCAACATCACCAGGTTTCTGTGGAAGTGACGTCTCGATGTACATGTAATATCCTTGGCCTGATGTGTGGTCACGATCGGGTCCTGTGCCGACTGTTGGTGTGCTCTGATTGGTCCAAATCCAATCAAAGTCATCCGTTCGGACTTCAAAAAAGCCACACAATCCATAGTCGAATGTACAGTTGATGCTTAAGCCTGAAAAAAAAAATGCACCAAACTTCAAGTTTATGTATATTTCACTGTAAGCATGTCACATGCTCACAACAGGTAACAGCGGTAAAAGATTGCACTATCATGGATGTAGTGCTTGTACTGCCTTAGTTGAATATAGATGCTATATAGGAGAACTTCGTGGTAATTTAACCCACTTCCCCCATTGTGCTAGTAAACCGGCAGAGGGTATATACCATTCCGCATGGATTTGGCGCTATGCTCACTATTTTGCGCCGACTAAAAACATGAAAGTGGTTCAGTGGAAAGGGATGTCACTCGTGTTTTCCTATACTAGAATCATTTCTCTACAGAGTTCCTTCCCTTAGACCACAAAATAGATGGGTTTTCAGAGTTCTGTGCTCTTCTTCCACGTGCTACCTCGTTAGTGGATAAAAATGACTGGCCACCATGTTCGAATGTCTGCTCACAAATGTTCGAAAATTTATCGTCAGAAGACAAAAATGATGTCCTCACTAACCTTAGTGAGGAGGGGAAAGATGAGGAATTTGTATGTATTACATTTCTGTGGATTACAAGTACTGCAGATGGCTGTAATACGCGATCAAGTGTTTGGTGTCAATAAACACATACTTTGGTTACGTAATTCAACACAGTCTTCCACACACCATCAGCAACAGACGGATTTCAGGTAGGAAAATGCTTTTTCCACTTAAATTTATCTTTCCAACGATGTTCGAAGTATGTTTCTGACTTTAATAGGCTTTTTTTTTTTACAATTTTTTTAAATTCGCTAAAATCGCACCAAATCGCCCCAACATGTTCCGGTTGCAAGCGAATCGCGCATTGTAGGATGGTATATTCGTGAATGAGTTAATAGTTTATAAATGTTCTAACTATGAGGTAAATGTCACGATTTAGGACAAAACTGCATACTCTTTACCTGTGTTATTCAGAATTTGACCAGCCTGGCAGTCCACAAAGTTAATGTTATCAACTGCTACATCATAAGTACCAAAGCCAGGGCTGGGCAAGGATGCAAATGTTATCTGCAAATACAAAAAGAACATGATTAATAAAGATTGTTCTTGCTGATGTACAACCCACCCCCCCCAAAAAAAATTGTTGTTTATTAACACCCTTTCCATGGTTTTGCATGACACCAAGTTTCTATAAATGTTTTCGGGGAGCGGGTGTGGATTAACTCCCTGTTTTCAAAGTTTCTATAAATGTTTACAGGGAGTGGGTGTGGATTACCTCCCTGTAAAACAGGCGAGATTAACTCAATCCTACCACAAATAGCATAAACACGATGCACCATACGCAGCGCTGTATGGCGCATGACAAACACTTTATAAAAGTTTGACGATTTATTTGCAGGGAATGGCTAATGTTCTAAGGTAAAGAACTCTTACATTCGAAAGCTGAATCATTTCTTTATGAGTTATTTCCCTTACACTGTATTTCAACCGATTTTCGACCACAATTCCAAGCAAATGAAAAATGGCTGTGAAGTGTGTATCCACACTTGCCCTGTCCCTTGAGAAATGCTAGATTTACTCTTCAAATGACACGCTGATGAGGAAAACGACATTGTGTTGCACATTTACCATGATAAAGTGGATGAAGACAAGAGTATTTGTACCATAGAGAGTGATTATTAAGAGAAAAATGAGAGAGCATGTGGTGTAAACAGTATCAAACAGACTGTATATAAGGAATCGTGAGTTGATTACTTCAACTTCAGTTGTGTTGCCATCAAAGGATTTATAAATTATGGAACAATGTCCAAGAAAAACAGTAAGACATGACTTTTCTTTGTTTATTGATGTTTGCAACCAAGTTTAAATAACTTTTCTATTGTTTTGGGGGATTTTGTTAAAATGAATTTTTGAAAAAAGGCTAAAAAGCTGTGTCAGCAGGGGTGGCACGAGCTAGGAGCCCGGCAGCGGCTAAATGTTAAGTGACGAATGAATGTTTTTTTCATGCACATGCACATGTATTTATGTAATGTCAGGCTTGGAGAAGACCATGTATAAAAGTGAGAAAGTGTGCTATTAGACCAGAACTGTACAGTTTTGGAAAAGAATGTACAAAATATTTTAAGTCGCAAACAAAAGTGTTTCCAGTCAAATGGTTTAAAAGCTGTGGAAATACGGTTTTCGGTCTTTGTTGCAGACAAGAGTGTACGTCCGTAGTTGGCTGCATTTAACTGTAAGCCATGTGGTCCTGTTTGTGCAGGCAAGTATTTTTTTACTTGGTTCTTAGTTGTGACAATGCCAACATGGATGTAACCGGTTTTTGATGCATTACCCTGTTTATGCTGAGTGTAACAGCAAAGATGATTTGCTGAAATGTTGCAAACACACGAAGCAGTATTGCAATCCTTGGAGAAAGGTTATCACTGAGTCTTATGGTTTGTGAATATTTTGGTTTGGTTTGTGATTTAACATTCAGCTTCGTCTACAAGTAATTTGCTAGGTTGAAAATTACTAAATCACCAAAACATTCCAAAGTAATTCTCATACACCTACCATTAAAACTATGTATAAAAATCCTGTAGCTGTCAAAGGGACACCTTTGCAACTAAATTATCTCTTTTACTACCTAAGCCAAATAAAGAAATTTAAAAAAAAAACTTGAGAAAATCTGTCAGAAATTATCCTTGCATTATATTAAAAGTGATTTCTATATTCTTATACCACTGTTTACACCTTATTAGCCTAGGCACATTCATCTGCAGAAGAAAATACACTAGGAAATATTTGAACACAAGATCAGTTTTGTATAGCTGTGATAAAAATGGTTTAAACTGCTACAGTTATATTTACATTAAGATGTGTCATGTTAAACTGATATTTCCCTAATGTCTAACATAACAGAACAGAGCTAGACCGACTTACAGTGATGATGCAAACAGGAAAAACAGTGGAAGACAAAAATTAAAGAAACCTTTACATGTAGTCCACATACAAATTATCATAAAAAAGTGACACTGACCACAAAGGGGTAACCAATCTGCCCGATGTCAACAGAGTAGAACTGCCAGGTGTTGCCTGCATTGCCTGTGTGATGCCACAAACTGACTCTAATGTCTGTGCCCAAGTCTGAGGCCTTCTGAAGAAGAACCATGAGATTCCCTGCAACATAGGAGTTTTTTTTCCTAAAAGACACCTATATGGAGATCGTCTTGCAGTGAACTATTAAATCATGAATGTGACTTGCGCAAAGCAAACCCTAATACCAAAGGTTACAGCTTTTTTTAATGGTCTTGGTTTTTCTGTAAATTTAATACCAAATACATCTGATCCATACTGTATGTTTCATAGAAATTTTATTTAAAAAAACACTTAATAAGTGTTTATATTTAGTTAAAATTGCAAACAAATGGTGTAAAAGAATCATTTGGGTATATCCAAGAGTATCAAATTCATACCTGAGCTATCACCAAGCATGTGATAGCTAAAAGTCATGTGACACATGGTACCAGATGCACTGAATACTGGAGACACCAGCCTAGCATGGTCCTTGGTCACACCCATAGTTGACTGAACTAGCATGTACTGCCCACCTGTTTGCAAGATAGAAACTTAGAAGATGTGGTACGCTACATCCTCAGATTCCCTAAATAGGTAGCATCTAAAGCCTTTAAACAAAGAGACTTTATGCTGGTCTCACAATTTTAAAAAAAACAAATAAAAGATGACAGAAGTTGCACAAAGAACTCAGTTTTTGATAAACATAAGCTTTTCGATGAAATGTTGACATACTGAAAAAAATGAAACAAATGATTTATAGAAAAGCACAAGCACTAGAAAAAAAGCAAAAAAGGGAAATAAGCCCTAATCCTTTGTCTCAGAACAGCAGTTTTTGTTACACGATGTACTGTTGTCTCTGGCAACAGCAATCCATAGAATGATAAAACTCATGCCTCAAATTTTGTAAACCAAAAGAAATGCAAACTGATGGAATTGGTGGTTTTATCTGAATTTATCTGAATTTTTTCCTTTTATTCAAATGGGTTTGATTTGATCAATTTTCAAGAAATTCAGTAAAGTGAGTCTTTGCACAAAATGTGTTTATCTGCCATGCTGAGAAAGTGTTCAGAATGTCCCAAATGTCCGAATTCAAAGTCCAAAGTCGGTAGCGGGCATGTCCCCCATTGGTGCTGACAATGGCCTGGCACCTGGTGGGCATGGAGTGCACCAGACAGTTTACCACCACCACAGACCTGTTTGCGCAGATCTGCCTGAGGGCCTGTTCCAGCTGCCGAGCCTCAGCTGGAAAGCGTTCAGCTTTCTCTGCAGACGGTCCCATAGTTGTTTGACTGGGTTGAGGTCTGGGTTCATGGAGGGCCAAGGCATCACCTGAATGTTGTTCTGCTGCAGGAAGGTGGTGGTGAGCCTTGCCGTATGTGGGTGGGCACATCATGCTGAAAAGTGAGGTTGTCATGCTGCTGGAAGAAAGGCACAACATGGGGCCTCAGCATCTGGTCCACATAGCCTTGTGCTGTCACACCGTTTCCTTGTCCAGGGATGATGTTCTGGAAGACGATGGGTCCCATGAGTCAGATGAGGCCAACTCCACCCCAAATCATGATGATGGGGCTCCTCAATGGTCGTGCTCCATACTCTGATGCGGCTGTCTGCATGGCTGATGCAAAAGTGGCCTTCATCAGAGAAGAGCATGTCCTGCATCATTGAGATGTCCAGTTCAGGTGTCGCTGGGCCCCCTGCATTCTCTGCTGTTGATGTCATGCAGTCAGAATTGACTGCCATGCAGGATGGCAGCAGTACAGCAATAGCCCAGAAAACCGGTGACGCATAGTCTGCTGGTTGATGGCAGCTTAATGGCTCCTGTCAGTGTCTTGGGCCGTTTCTGCGGCAGGGAGGAAAGGATGGGGCAGGTGGTTGCAGTAGATCTGCCTGTCCTGTAATGCAGTCATGACATGAGGTCATCCACTTCTGACTTCATCCCGAGTGCTGCCAGTGGCTTGAAAGCGAGCCCAAAAATGTGGAAACTGCCACACCCAGTGCATGTGCAACGACGCTTGGGCAGTTTCTAGCCTGCAGTTGTCCAATTTCCCTTTCCTGATCTGTAGCGTTTAATTTGGCATCATTGTGCTGCTGAAAAGTGGTCTGTCTGGGAGCGTACCAGCATCAGCTTTTATTGGCAGTAGGTGATGTCTTCTGTTTCGCAAAGAAAGTTCTAGTCTTGCTGCTTTTGTTCATGCTGCATGAGCGAAAACCACTGTCAGACTTTAGTGCACCAGAAAGGATACATTTTTTCCCACCAGCCATGTTATCAAGGGCTACACTCAACAGATCATGTGACTCACCCTTGTACACCTTTTGTAGTGAGAACCAGCTAGTAGTAGCATTCTGGACAACAGTAAAACATGAAGTTTATAAACCTATGTGGGGAGGGGCGAAACATCTGCATCTGTGACTGATGCAACAGGTCATAGCTAAGCAGCAACTGATGTGGAAATCCAGAGGAGATGGACAAAAAGCCCAGGTCCAGGGCCTTGTCCAGTCCAGAGGACAACCAGCAACAATCTGGTATGAACTCCCTTCAGTTTCTGAACCACTTACAGAATGAGAACCACTGAAGGAAAGGCATAGATTAACAGTCTGTCCCATGAGATCAACAGAGTATTGATTGCCCAAGTTGAAACAGAGGACACAAAGGTAAGACGCTTGCAGTTCCAGCTTGCTGCAAACAGCCAGATGAGAGGTCTGGAGAACACAGGTGACAGTAGTCAAAAGACTGGATGTAATGACCATTCTGTCGGAGCCAGCCTGTCCCACCTTTTAAGAGAGTCCACGATCACATCTAGATCTCCCAAGATGTGGTGGACTAAGTGATAGTAAACTGATGCTCCTTCCCACACATCAATGGAGAAGTTCCCCCACTTTCACACATAGAAAGGGAGAGTGTGTACTGCCCTGACAAAATGTAAAAAGGTGTGGGTGACCAGAATGTGTAAATGTGCATCTACCAGGTTCATATTAAATGCGCAATGGCCTGGAGCAAGGGACAGACACACTTCCTATGCTGAACCTCGGGGTCCTCATGAAAGTGCTCAAAGTGTTCACATACCCTGGACCCTCTCAGGTACAACAGACTCTAACTCCACAAACGTTGATGCAAAAGCATGTCTTACACTTGCTCTCCTGCCCATGCCACAGCCACAACAGCCACACACAAGCAAATACATGTATACCCCATCCATTGTGCAGTCAAAAATTCAGAATGTTATTTCCTTCTAAACTTTTAGAAGGCAGACAGATGTCAGTAGGCATTCACAACACAGTTCAGTCAGTGAGAGTGAGGCTGGCTGTGTGCGTGATGCGTGCGCCTGGTGAGTTGAGCGGGCAGTTTCCCCAACAGCGTACGATGAGTGAACAGGTATATATCCATACTGTAGCAGTAGAAGCATATAAACTTTCATTTTCTGAACTTCGAGCATGTAATGCAAAACTGAGTGGAAAGTCTACAGGCAGGTTAGGTGAGGCAACATCCCTAGGCGTGATGTGGGTAGTATGGAAACGTTATAGTCATGGTATTGGTAAAAGTAGAAGAAACAAATGAAACACGTACCTCCAACAATGCCATCAGCATCGGAGTTAGGCCCTCCTGTGGATCCACTGTCATTTGAAAGCATTCTGACCCAGGCAAACTGTCCTGTGCTATGGTCATGCCATCCGCAGAGACCAGCCTCAAATGTGCAGTCACCTAATCCATAAAATTTGCTGCTTATTTTATTTGCACTTTTCAGGACACAAACCAGCATGCCTCTTAGCTTATTTTTAAAGCTAAATACTCATTAAAGACAAAATTGGTAAGCTTCACTATTGATTTTTACTATAGCAACCAAAAGCAATGTAATTTGCCAGCACCCATGCAATCCACTGAGTTTTGTGGCAACTGCCAATGTTTTGCTGGTTAACTGGTCTTATGTGCAAGTACGTCTGGGACAATTATTGCAGCATAAAGTTCTGCTGATGGATATACCAGTTCAGAGTCAACCAGTTCATTTGTCATTTTTACTGTCTTACCACACAAGAGCTCATCACTGCCATCATTGCACTGCTGCTGGAAGTCACAGACTTGAGACTGGGGGATGCAGCGGTTGCCATCACAAGCAAACTGGTTTGCTGAACAGGCAGCAGGAACAGTAGGTGGAGGAGGAGAACCAGCGGGGAATGGACCTTCAAAAAATCAATTTTCCATAAGTGTAATCTTGGTATAATGATAAATAAACTGACCACAAAACTTGGTAATATAGACATGATGATAAACAAAAGTGACCACAAGACCTGATAATATTGATAAAATGACAAACTGATTACAAGACCTGAAGATGGTCTGGCACAGTCTAAGAAAAAGGGAATCAACTGCAAAACTTCGCAAAAGCATATTTTAATCCATTTTAAATGTTTGTCTTCCCTCTTAACTTGATAAACTTCACAATACAGAACTCACTGGTCCTCTACACTTCCTCAATACTCGTCACTATATCTCCCGTTTCTCAAATTCAGAAAATCTATGATTTAAAAAAAAATCATGGCTTGCAAAGCAGAAAGAACTTTGTACTACTATCAGACATCTATGCACAAAAATTCTGGCCTAATGTATGGTGCAAATCTTTGCAAATCAACCTGAATATACACCTGAAAATTATTCTGTAGAAGAAAACACTAGTAATTTATAAGGAGGGAATTTTTCAGGGGAAAACTGTAGATGTCATATATAAAGTTGAATGTTTAAAGTTTAAGAAGATAAAATATCTAAGGTATAAGCTGCAATTCCACTTTATTACAAAAAAATTAAAGAATTAAAATGAGATACACGTATAAAGAAATTTTCATGTACATGAAGTATATCAATAAGAAAATCTGTCAGTTATTTAGGCAGGGGTTGTCACTGACATACTTATATGTTACTGGCATTACCATTTGGTCTAAACTGAGATTTCTCTTCCAGTAGTCCCATTCTTAATAGTCTAAGTACCATGCCCCACATTACCTTTATTCACGTGCTGTTTAAGATTTTCAGTCACTTATTTGTTCATTTTTATATTGCTGTTTCCACACTTTGGAGTTTTAAAAAATCTGCATTTTTTTGGACCTTGCTGTGAATGGAAGAGGAATGATTATTATTATTGTTACAGCTACTGTAAACCAATTCTGCCAGACCTTTTCATTGCACGAATTGTAAACTCACACTACAAAAATTAAATTTCATAAAATAATTGTAAAAAATCCCCTTGGTTGTCACCAAGACAGTAGAAAGCTGTATGACTTACCTGTGGATATTTTACAACCTGGTGTCATGGAGATGTCATCAATACCAATGTCACCTAGGTTGCCATTCCCAACCACTCCTTCTATAACAATCTGAACATAAAATCAAGGATGTATTACAAAACCATAACATCAAATAAATATTAAGAACAATCTCTTCAATCCACACGAGACTTTACACTGGGTTAATGTTTTGGAGGGAAAGTGCTCCAAATTTCATTTATTTTGTATAAGCCAGGTGAATGGAAGTGGTGTGGTGGTAAGGGTCAAGTCATGGCTGTGGCAATTGGACTAATGATTGTAGAACTTGTTTCCCTTCAAGTTGGTTCACACTGCTCTGGTGTCCTGGCCATGTAATTGATTCAGATCAGTTTCATGAATGTGCATGTGTTATCAAGTTCATGCATTCACATGTGTGTGTGCATGTGCATGTGTGCATGCATGTGAATGGGTATGAATCCCACTGCATGTTGCAATAACTCTCCTGCTGTTAAATGGGGTTTGGGGTCAGAGTGGAGGTCACCTTTCTTTTATTGCGGGCTAAATGCATACAGTCTGTGAATTAAACTTACACTGTTTGAAGCTGAATGTGATGATTATGATATAATATCTGTGTCAAAAACATGGCTCTCTGAATGAGATGTGAATTCTCTCGTACTTCCCAACTTTCATCCATCCGTTATCTAGACAGACCCAGGGATGCTCATAGTGGTTTTGCTGTTTATGTTAAAAACTATTGCAAAGCTAGATAAACCTGAGCAATCTTGCCTTAAAAGCAGTCTAATCATGACCCACTATATGCTGAATCTGGAATTTGCATTCTAAAGGAATATAGTGAAAGGCACAGACTAATTATGTACACGTGCTACAAAACTGTCAACGGCCTAACTCCCCAGGATCTGAATTATTGCCTCCCTTAGTAGCAGATATTTAATCCTTACCACCAAGACCACTTGAGACTCATGTTACAGCCTACAGAACCAAGGCATTCTAGACTTCATTATCCCACTTTACAACTGTACTCTATAATTCTCTGACAGAAAAAAATGACTTCAGTTGGTGCATTAAAATGGTACTTGTACAGAAACAATTCCCAGACTCCACCACACCATTATGTGGGCGATAGAAAAGAACAAATAACTGCCATCTATGCCAAAACATGAGTAATCTCAACAGCGGGTTTGTTGATGAAACTTTACTGATGACCCTTCTTGTAAATGTAGTTTCACTCACAATCTGTTGCACATTGCCTTCTGGGGTGCTTGCACTATGCAGATGTACAAACATCAACATTGTCTGCATTCAATCAAGAATATGTGACTTTAGACATCCTTCTCTTTGGAAGTGGTACTTTATTTAAGAAAATGAATATATCTTCACACAGGTCCAAAGTTGCATCCATATGACAGAAGCCTAATGCCAATAAGTTTTAAAAGGACTATTCATTTGTCTTTTCTTACCTGAAATTCACCAGGCTCATTTAGGGTAACATCTTTGCGCAGCCAAGCATCACCATAGTTTCCAGAAAGAGACAGAATCTTCTTCAAGCCACCAAGCAGAGAGGTACGGGTGTAAACATTGAGACTTCCAATTGTTGCTCCATACATGTGATAATAAAAACGCAACTGAAAGACAAAATAAAAAGAAACAAAATCAGTTGCTTTGGAGTCATTTTGCCTAATTCCCATTTCACTAAAAAGCCATCTCGCCCACCCTACTGGTCGCTTTCCTCACCCCCTTTGGTTGATTCACCCACTCAAATAAGTTGATTCAAGTCGTAACCAACCAAAAGGGTGGGCGAAAAGGTTGCACAAAATGGAAATAAGCAAAATGACACGACCCCTCTAGTTTAGCTACCACAGGAAATGTGTGGTTATTGGGCTACTTTAAGTGACATCTCCTTCTGAAAAACTCAAAATGCTGTCGGCTAACTGAATCAATGCATGATCTATATTTCATGGTACTTGTGCTTCAAGAAACATGTAGGGTGGGGGGAGGCAAGGGGTAGTCAATACCTGCACTATAAAAAGCTCTGATGTCATTAGAAGCAGTTGAAAATATGCATGTGAAAATTTTCGCCTTTTAAATGACTGCCAGTTTCCTTGCATCCCTGCCTTTCCTCAATCTGCCAGAGGTCAGGCACACATTTACAACCAGACTGGGGAGTGTTTTCTGATGGTGCTGCACTATGCAACACTCATCAACATAACCAGGTTTACTGTTGGTTAACCACCAGCTCTATAGCTACCTGGTTACTGATTCCATATACAAATGAAATGTAATTTTCTAAGTAACTTATATTGCAACATGAACTATGTTTTGCACATAAGGTTTACAATCAACTTACCACACATGTTGATCCTGAAGTAGGATTAAAGGCATTAGTGCTCACTAGCCAAGCTTTGTAACCCTGTTTCCAGGGCAGAGAACTCTCTATGTACATGTAGTAACCTGCAACGAAAAGGTTATCTCTCATGCTATTTGATAGTTTCTTATTGGATGCTGGTGCCTCTCTTCTCTGCGTAAGTGTTATATATTTTCAAACATTTTCTCGACAGCTAAAATTCACACCATACAATCATCTTTCTGTTTTTTTTAATTAAAAAAAAACCATGCTTACATCCATGGCTGAGCTATGGATATTAACAACAATCTCACCATCAATATTAATATTGTAATGTCTTGCCCACTTTCACACACACACACACCTGTAAATACTCATGGAGACAAGAGAATACTGACTGCACAACAATTTTATTCATACACATCAAATCTACCAGCAATGGTCTGGCATTTCATCCCTGATCTACAGTCTAGTGGTAGTAACTGTCCTAATTTGTCAGTAGCGGGTCTCAATTCTTGCATGACAATGATCCCTCGGCACATCTTCTATCTGGTACAAACCCGGGCCATGTTGCACATGCCTATACATACAAGACCATCTCTGGTGCTGGTTGATTTAGCGGCCCATGCTTCTGAGATATTAGCCTATGGTCATGTCTCTGACATGAAGAAACTCATTCCAGGGTTTCTTTTGCTCCTCTGCAAGGTGTGGCCTTGCTAGGGAGATCACATATCAAAACAGGTACCAGAATATATCTAACAGTACCCTGTCCAAGTTGCCTAAGATCAGGTAGAGTCTTAACTGCAACTCAATGGGACTATCATGTACAATGGCGTCTGCTAATTATTCTATATGTTGTTGAGCCAGGTGATAAAAAAAAAAGGAAGGCGGAAGTCAATGTCCATAATCACTTATCATGGACAGTGTCAACCAAGACAGAATGTTTTGTGCAGCTTGGGGGTTTGCAAAGCCTGGCTCCTAGGCTCTCTGGGCCCACACCCTCAGAGCGGCTTATTTAGGTAGGGCAGTTTCTTCTAGAACCTTCCAGTCTTCTGAAATCCTTCAGTTATGTTTGCACCTGATAAGTCTGCATGGTACTGTATAACCATTGATTTCCCTCAGCCAGTGTACTGGCTAACCTGGCCTGGCACCTTTACCACCCCCTCCCCCACCCGTATACGTATTCTGGCCCCTCTGGACAGTAGAGGGTTTCCACCAGGCACTTGGTGCAAAATGTTGTAATATTTATGGTGTTTGTTAAAATAAAGATCAAGTAAGCCAATCTATTTGTAATGCAATAATTAAATGTTTATTAAAAGACTCTATGTGGACTTAGCTGGTTGGTTTAGCAGCTCAAAAGCTGTTGTCATTGGTCAAAGACAGGTACCAAACAGTTAAAATACAAATAGCATTTTAGGGGTTTTTGTGTTTAGTTGTGGAGTTAAGTATTGTTTCAGACCATTCACAGAAAAAAACACACCTAGGAGCATGAAGTCACCATGTGGTGTAATAAACTGAAAAGCAGCCTAGGTACAAATTATCTCACCACTGGATGTTCCTCGGCTGTGGTCACGAGAAGGCCCAGTGCCAGTTGTGCTGGTTGAACCATGTGAATGGCCCCAGTCAAAGTTGTCTGACCCAGAATGATCATTGTACCAGTCACCCAGACTTTGCTCAAAATCCGTCCGTGATGGATAGGTATCTGAAAATTATAACACAACACACCAGCATGAGATATCAGTTTTCATCTTGTCTGTCAATTATACACCCCACCATCCTAAACCTCCCACAAAAAATCTACTAAGGTAAAACAAAAATGAGATTTGCAGTTACGATTTAACTACTTTTATTTGCATGTGTGATGAGTCATGAGTAAAAATATTCATACTCATTTACATCACACACCCCCAGCACTTACATAATTATAAAACGTTACTCTTATTTCTTCTAATTTCAAACCAATGACCAAGTAACTAATGTTAACACAATGCTATCTTACTGTGCGTGCAATGGCGGAAGGAATTTGCTACTGTGGCTGGTGTATTGCAAGCAGCGTTGGGGGAGGTTTTACAAATTTTTAAATCAAATGGTTCATCGGCAAGGGATCTAACTGGTGTTTTCTTATAGCGGAATCATTCTTCTATCGAGTTCCTTCCATTAGACCATACAATATACAACTTCTTCTAAACTATGCTCACGAGACCACGTGATACTGTTTAGGAGTTAGCGAGGTTATCGCGAGTGCCATTTTGCTTCTTCAATTTGGATACATTTTTCAATGTAGCCTTTTATACATAATTCACACTGGATGGATTTGGGGTACAAATCATTTTATAGTTTTATAGTTTTCAAATTTTTCTTTCAGCCTGTGCTGGAATTATGTTTTTATCCATGATAGATTTTTTCCTACATTTTTATAAGATACATAGAGACTACAGGGGAGGTCATGGGGGAAGAAACGAGTAGGCATGTACAGTGCATACAGTGACTATGTCTAACACCAAATAGTAAGTACTATTTAACAGTTTCAGTAGGATTCTAAAATTATTTTGATGTTCAAAAATTGATCTTTCAAAATATGTAAAGTAGATTACTACATTTGTGGAAGTTTTCAATCAGCATTTATTTCAAACATGGCAAAATCTGTGTCCCCCCTGCAATTGCACGGCTGTAACAGTCTGAAAATCTATGTCATCGTTGAGTTCAGCAATCGACTCTCATTAACGTGCTGACTCACCACAAGAAGCTTCATCACTGCCATCGCCACAATCATCGGTGAAGTCACAGACAGCTGCCATGGGGACACACGCTGTACTCTTGCAGTGGAACTGACTTTGACTGCTGTCACAGTTCCCTGGTGCTACATATGGGTAAAAATCTCTGAGATTATTACAGCCCTAGAACATTTACATTTGAAGTTGATAGTAATCTGTACACTCATAATTAAAGTATATTAAAACGTAGATGTTAAGATCTAATTGGAACATTTCAAAAACTAAACTTTAGACTAAGTAAAAATATGAAACCATCAAACAAGACAACAGGAAGTACCTGGGAAATTGCAGTTAATAAACTGGACATCATCTACAGCGACAATGTCATCAGATGAGTATGCATATGCTTGAAGGTGTATCTACAACAATAAAGCATACATGTATAAATATTTGTAACAACATATTTCATCGCTTCAAGACTAGTGAATACACTGTAAACATGAATCTTAATATTGTCCAGTCACTTATACGACAGTAATATCTCTGCTGAAATCAAGTAAGCACATAAACACGAGCAACATAAAGCAAGGAAAACCATTAGGAAAATAGTTTTATTCGACTCATTAGTACAGCAAAATAAGGTGACTGTCCTTAAAATCTGCAGCGCCTTAGGTTCAAGTCAATTATCTTTTCAGCAGAGGATAATGCTAAAGTGACACTTCTGATACTGGTACTGTGTGACTTCTAGTTTACTCACTCTGAACGGTGTAGACACACGCAGAATGTCAACAGTGGCTCTGACCCACTTGCCAATATCCTGCCCATGAATGGCCCAGAGAAGTGACATCTCCTCACCTTGCTCTAGACTAACTTTCAGCTGAGAGGCTGTGGTAACACACATCAAATTTACAAAATGTTGAACACAAAAATTTATCTGAATCATCAAAGAAATCTACTGGCATTCCTCAATATAAGTGGGTGATAATGACTAGTGTCTCAGTAAGCACAACAAATCAAGTAAACAATATAACAGCTAACCTTGTCCAGACATGAAGTAATACAGCTGCACCTGACAGGTAGAACTGCAAGGACCAAACTGAATGCTATAGATATCAGAAAAAGAACCACGTGTCCCAAATGCCCTGACCAGGTACAAAAATTTGTCTGAAAAGAAATGTATAAAGCAATTAACATTTTTTTCAATATGCAGAGTGAGGAAGTTGTAAATTACATGTATTCCTCACACAAATGCAAGATAATCTGGATTTTAGATATTTGTATTACATATTACAAAACATTTAGTCCAGTTCTTAAAACAATATTTACATGCATCTGTTTGCAAATCATGCATCTTTACCACTTTACACTTGTGCAAATTAGTAAAAGTTCTCAATATGAGTATCAAAATAAGTCAAATAAACCTGTTGGGTTGCCGTTGTGGTCATACAAAGGAGCAGAGTTATTCCCATGGGACTGACCACTGCCTGAGGTCCACTGCCAAATACCACTACTGTCTTCTGTCCACTGGCAGTTACCATCTTCAAAGTCACAATCACCTGAAAAGGGTAATTTTTCCTTAAGTAGATTTAGTTTTAGTAGTTTTAGAATTGTGCACTACATGCCTTTATCTTTCCCAGTAGAGACATACACACCTTGAACGCCCAGTATTGGTGTGTCAAGACAACATTGCCAGCAACTGCCCCATCCTAGCGCAGCACCACCACAGAGCTCCTACTGTGAACTGTACTCACCACAGAAGTCATGTCAGTTTTCTTCTTAGCTCTTGGTAGAGACAGTCTTTCCTACTTGCTTCTGTCTGCTCTTGTGTTAATTTGAAGGTCAAACTTTTTGACTTTATCAAAAGCCATTGGAGTTGCATCACACAAGTTTGCTTCATGCTGACAACTTCATTTTGTGCCCTGTTTCCCAGCGCTCCATGATATGGGCAAAAGTCGCCACTACCGCCAGACTTACAGATACCATTCAACAGCAACATACTTGCAGTTAGAGTGTGAATGACGCTTGCTAATGCCTGGTGTGTTGGCATAGTGGACAGACTGTCCCTCCATGGCTACAGGGTTATTACTAAGTGAGAATTGGTTGTTGCGATGCTTCTCTTCCTCGCCCTACCTTTGTGGCTCAGCGGTTAGTTGTTGATGTTGCACAGCTTCTCTACTGCATCCAAAGTCTAGTTGTTGGAGCACCATAGCTGCGCTCAAACCTTATTAGAGACAGTCTGCACATCACCAAGTGTACCTTACTCAGCGCTTGGAAATGGCTCTGATTACTGATACTGTTTCCACCATCACTGCTTGCATATGGGGATGGCTTGTAACTTCCGAGTCCTTGCTAAACCCCTGGTCATCATCCGCTGAGACGGAGTATGGTGTGCTGACAGAGGGATGCCCTGTTTTCATGCCGACCATCATTTCTGGCCTACACACAGTCCTGTGGATTTGTTGCCACGTCCCCTCATCTCTACCTCCAAGTAGTGATGACATGCTGAAAATCTTCCAACCTCCTGGCATCGTGACAAGGTCAGAGCAGGCAGCTGACTTTTGTGCAATCTCCCTTCAGTCAACGTAGCACTCTGCACATGCACTGCCAGTTTGCCGGTTGTCATCGCTGTCGCCCTAACATCGCCAGGTAGCTGGCTAAAATGCTTAAACTGTTTACCATCATTCACTTCACCCGTTTGTACTTCTAGTTCTAATCTGAAGTATTCTTAAGTACTGTCTCCTTAAAAGTAAACAAAAAAGACAAACAGTTATCAAATAGCTACAAACTACCCCCTACGCTGACACACATGTATTAATATTTGGTACCAATCAAAAATAGTTTTCACGTGACATTAAATTTTTTTTAGCTGGGGACTGGTGAACCCGATTTCTTTCAGTAAAAGAAAAAAAAATTAAAAAATATCTTCCCCATCCTCCAAAGCCCAGCCAACATACAAGAGGGCAGTTGATCACAGCCCATAAAGAAAAGTACATACCACAGTTAGCTTCATCCAGGTATGGGAGTGGGCAGTCTCTGATGAAGTTACACACTTTGTCCATTGTGACAGTAGTGTTGGCTGCATCATTACACATGAAGAGGCTGGATATATTAATGGACTGCTCAACTGGAAAAATAGGATCCAATTTTCTGTGATTAAAAAAATTTGAAAACTAAGAATTTAAACACAAATATTTGTTTGCAAATCCTAACTGCATAAAATTATCATTACTAGAGGTCACAAATCAGCTTTAAACTAGAACAGTCACCATAAAATTTAACACATCCCCACTAAAATATAACCACATCACTTTCTGGATATGATGCATCCTGTAGCCGAATGGCAACACAGGCTTGTCAGTGATACAGAGTTTCTTAGGTGTGGATCCTGTGTCTAGCGCACACACTTTTGCAGCATGTGGCACCTGTTTACAGGATGGGGCAATGGGGTTTACTGTTGTTTTCTCTCCATTTATATTCTGCCAATACCCAATCACCCTTTCCCCTCCTTCCCCCATCATGAGAAAGCCACTGTTGCTGACGATGTTAAACAATAAACCTTCTCAATATAGTGTACGTATAACTCCATCACCATTGCATCAAAGTGTTTGCCTTACCTTGGAAGCAGCTGTAAGGATAAAGTCTGAAGTCATCCAGTGCAATGTCACCTAAGTAGCCATTTCCTACAGTTCCAATAACTGACAGCTATGAGACACGAACAATAAGAAAACAAAATACATATATAAAGTCAGTAAAGTGGTGTGCAGCCAAGCATCAGTAGAGAAACAAAGTCATACAACAAGCTAAAAATTAAAACAAATTTATGGAATATCATCATTAAGCTTTTTTTAAAATGGCTAAATGCAAAGCACACAAAACAAACGCACCATAAGTTGACCATATGGCTCAGGAATCTTCACAAAACCCTGAACCCAGCTGTTTCCTTGGTTTCCAGTACGAGAGAAAGCAGTCACGGGATCTGAAGGACTCACGACATAGGTAACATTGAGAGTGCCAATGGTGGAGCCCCACATGTGATACCAAAATGTGAAACAGTAGTTGTCAATCCCTTTCATATAGGGTATTGCTTGAGATGTCAACACTGCTGTATATCCTGGACGCTGTGGGGCACTTGACTCCAGGTAGATGTACTCACCTAGAATAGGGAAATATCCTTTCTGCTTTTAGATATGGCATCAGGCTTATTGTGTGGCAGCTGTCAGGAATAAGTAGTCAGACAAATAAACAAATATGTGTGCATGAGTGTGCTATTTTACTTAAATAATATTACTTATACTAAATAATAACAATAATTTTCAGTTTTAAAAAAGTCTGTAGACATCACAGAATGCAGTGGAAACTGCTTATCACGAGTTGCTTGGAACAGGTTAAGTTACCTTGTGATAAACACATCTTGTCATAAGAAAATAAGGTTTACATATAGTATCTGTGACAATGAAACCATGTTTACCCCAACAAATCACGGGGTGACTTTCAGTATGTTTGTCAGAAAAGAAATGTGCAAGCTAGGAGTCAGAAGTCACAGTACATTGAACAAACCAATCAATGCACAGGACACAAGGAAGACATGGGAAAAAAAATCATACAAGACAGAAGCCAATATCTCCATTAGTGTAGGACAAGTATAACTGTGTCAGAGTGTGGCATGATTGTTGCTGCTGGACTTCTCCAGCTGAAGTTCATTTCTGTTTGCTTTCATTTACTGCTCGTGCTAGCCAAGTTAGTTTTAAAGCATTTTTGTTATCTAAGATGTGAAAATGACATCATTACATCCAATTTCTTGTTATATCTATACCTGCAGTAAGTAGCAAATATTTACTGACAAATCGAAGAATGTTGGTTGGGAAGTCAAAACTGTCTTGTGATAGCCGATGATTCATGATGTCAGATCTCATCATATGTGGTTTCCACTGAACATATTTAAGCATACATAAAGTGAAAGCTCACCACTCTGTGTGCCAGTAGTGTGGTCACTAGAAGGCCCAGTGTTCACAGAACCTGTTTCCCCACTGTTTACAATCCAGTCAAAGTTGTCACTTTTACTTTGGGTCCAGCTACAGACTGTACCCTGCTCAAAATCGCAATCTACTGAATGAAGACAGTCTGTGGGTGTCAGTCGGATGTCATCCACTGCAATGCCACCAGCAAGGATACTGCCTACGGTCCCTTCAAACATTATCTGTAAGACAAGATAACAAGAGGTCAGCATGGAATTTCTACATCTGTATCGATATTTGCAGATGTTAGGAAGTCTGCGACATGCTAGTCTCTAAAATAAATATTAATCTACATATACCTCTTTAACAGTCAAAAAGTTGTGACCCAGCTGGTTTATAAAGTCTGAGCTGTTTACTGAAAGTAGTTGTCCTCTTACTGCTTAGTAAAGCACAGAATACACTTGACCTGTTTTTAGGATCACCAGAAAACCCTTGCTTGACCAGTTTATACAGAAATAATTTGTTCTTTATATCACTGACCTGGAATTTCTCTATGCTCTGAACACTGACAGCAGCTAGATGCCACTGAGTACCCTGACTTCCAAACATAGTCCAGGCTGGGGGTGGGGGCTGCTGGCCAACGTTCATAATAATGACAGACAGAGTTCCCACCATTAAGTTCTCTCCATACATGTAGAACCAGAAAGACAAGCAGCTTCCAGAGGTTGGGTTGTAGGGTTTGCTCAGCATTCGAGCTATATCCCCAGCTACACGGGGACTGGTGGCCTCCATGAACATGTAGTGACCTTTAAATACCATTTCTTACATTAAAACAAATTGTGTAACCCTATTTACAGAAATTATCCAAACCATATGAAACACTTAATTTTATTCTGTAGTTATACTTCAAGTATGTCTTGAGTGAACACAAATTACCTACATTCAGCTACATTTCATGGACACTCCTCTGCCTGATGAATCAAAAATTTTTTTTCTGCAGGATATAAAAGATCTCACCTTGAGCTGTGCCGTAAGTGTGATCATGAGCAGGCCCTGTTCCTGCAGCTGTCTGAGCAGTCTCTAATGTCCAGTCAAACTGGTCACTGAGAGACTGCACATACCCGCACATCTGTGCATCCTCAAAATCACAGAATGCTGCAAAAACAGCACAGTCAAATCTCTTTGATCCCAAGCATTATTGCAAAGTCAGGTAAAAGATAGGTTTTATTTCTAGAACTGAAGAAGGCTGCAACATTCTCACTTTGCAAATAATTAGAATTTGATGTTTTATGCTGAGTAAGCAGTTTATAAGGTTATCTCATGGTAAACAGCTGCACCTGCAAATAGGTGCTACTTACGGAGGACATTTTCATTAACCAGTTCTCAGTTCAGCTGAGTGATAAACATCTATAACTGCCATATCTAAACATTTGCAGACACCTCATGGAAATAACTGCTTGAAAATAAATAAGGAGACAAAATCTGTTTTTCTTTTGCGAAGTGCATTTTTTATTCACTCTTTTAATTTAAAAAAAATCACTGTAGACCCGGCAAGGAGACAAAATCTGTTAATGTACTAAATTTTTGGATAAACCGAAGTAGAGCAGTGTACAGCAAACGATGTCACATTAAGTTAAAAATTACTACTCACATGCTGGAGGGCAAGGTCCATTCAGAACATTGATATCATCCAGTGCTATGTCTCCCATGTATCCATTTCCTCGAAGAGCTTCAAATATAATCTACACACAAGCACAAAAAAAGCAGAAATACAGTAATTTACATTGTGATGTGTAAATGCTCCTAATATGCATGCTTGAAATACACAGTGGTATCCAAGGCCAAATATACATTACACCCAGTTCCACAAGGGAAAAGATAGAAGTATGTATGAATATTTAGTTTCAGCTGGAAAGAAACCATACATTATAGTATGGTAGCTTAATTGTGAATAAGCAAAAGTATGAACAACAGTAATGGGTAGCACAAATTTCCAAGTCTGCTTATATGTATGCTATGACCTCTGTTTAATAATAAACAATTCTGTTTTTGTCTTTGTCTGTCTGTGCTGTCCTGAGGAAGAGGCAGTGCCCTGAAACATGTCGATCATTTTTGTCAGTGTCTTATACAGATTCGCTCAGTTCCTTTGTTGATATTTTAGCTTCTCTTCCAAGTGGCCGTCACGTTTCTTTTTTAATAAACAATTCCTTTGATAAACATTGCTATCTCCAGAATGCTTTTGACAATTTTAACTGTTATGATTTCCCAGGCACCAGTCTTTGCATATAACAAGGATTTTGTACAACCCCTCTGAAAAGATTGTTGTAAATACTTTTCATGGAGTTGTACAAAAGAAATATTTTTGTGAGAAAATAGTGTAATTAAAATTGTAGTCTCGCGAGACCGCGACCGGGAACATTTCCGATTGCGCGGGAACCGCATGTTTTGTCATTTCTTACGACGCGGCCTCAGCGTTGACATCATTCAACTGTGCAGCTCTGCTTGACAGTTTTGTGTGGTCCTGTTTGTGCAGGCAAGTACATTGTACTTTGTTCTTAGTTGCTACAATGCCAGTGATAGTGGTAACTGGTTTTGATGCATTGAATCGTTTGTGCTGAGCTTGACAGCAAGCGTGGCCTTTTGAAATGTTGTAAACACGCAGAGCAGTACTACGATGATTAGAGAAAGTTATCAGTGATTCTTTTGATCTGTGAATATTCTGGTTTGTGATTTAACATTCAGCTTTGTGTAAAAGTAATTGGCTAGGTCGAGAATTAGTAAATCGTGAGACCGTATAGTCACGAGAATTATGTGGAATCTCGACGTTCGTTGTTTTTTCTTTCCCTTCACGTTTTCTTCTCTCGAGTTTCTTTTCCTAGTTCTGTTATCCATTTTGGTTTTACCACATGCACGGGGCCTGTGTAGTAGGATAGTAGTGTATCAATTATATGGTTGAGGATAGCGTTAGCTAGGGTGATTTGTAACTGTTGCTTTTGTGAGAATTCTTATTCATTTATTTTTATGTCCATGTCTGTTGTTAATATTATGTTAATAAATGTCATGTTTGTTGCTATCACGGGTCTATAGTTGAGTAGGTTGCAATTTGGACGTCTGTGTGAGTGAGTGCCTAAACCGGAATTGAGCCCACGTAAAATAAATTCTTTTGTAATTTCCAATACCTGTTTTGAATAAACGGTCCCAATATCAACCTCTGCATACTGCCACATAAAACCCTGGTTGCCGGATTTTGTCCAGAATTGACTGCCTAGCTGACCAGGACTTCCTAGGTACAAGTTCAACTGGTTCACATCTGTGCCGTACATATTGTACCAGAAGGTCACACAAGTTGAACCTGTGGTGGTGAACGCTGGGCTGCGCAGGTGGGCTGAGTCATTGGCAACATGCTGTGAGGTTTCAATATATACGTAATACCCTGAAAAGCACAACAGATGGTAAGATTATCTTTGTTAGATTTAAATAAATCTCAAAACATTTTTATCTATTATTTTTTCTCACAACAATTTCTTTCTAACAGGAAACATGAACTGAGCAATTAACAGACAACTTGGCTGTGAATATGATAAATATGACACTTTAAAAATTTTTCCCTCAATAAGCTTTAGATGGTGCATGGTTTTTGTTTTGATGTGAGGGTCTCTATGGTAGTGCACTAGTTTTTTATTACAGAGTAGCTAAAAAGTAGCCACTACATTTTTAAAAAATAGCAAAAATGTAGCATAACTACAAATTTGTGGGAAGTAGTTATAAAGTAGAGAATACTCTTTTTTTCAGTAGCGATCCCAAGCCTGCCACTAGCCTACCAACTGTTCTCAAAGAATGAAGTTTTGTTAAGGCTAAAGACATCTTTGAAGCATTCTGTGAAATATTAGATTGCTCACTGAAACACTTTAATTTACATGATTTTAGTCTATAGAATAAATTCCTTTAATAAACAACAAATGAGGACAGAGGGCTTAAATTATCGAAAGATAACTCCAACAAAGATACTGGCAGCGCTCACACATAGCCGTATGCAGACGCCTGTGCCCTAAAGGGAGCTTACCGTACCTAAACACGTAGCAAAGAGAGGGCCGAAAGAAAGGAACTTGGCAGATCCTCAGAAAAGATCTGCCCGCCCTTTCTTTATAACGGCGCTATTCTTCACACAGCTAGCCCTCGGTGCACAACGTGTGCATACAGAGAATCCATGTTAACCCAATGCCGACTGATGGAACTCCAGCCTGTCATGCTACCGTTAGAGATGACAGCCGTTTGGCAGGTACACCTTGCACGCGCGTTATTAATTATAAAAATTCATCTGCTAATCCGTTAAGGGAAAGAACTCTTGCAATCGAAAGCTGGATCATTTCTTCACGAGTTACTTCCCTTTTACTGTGTTTAAACTGCCAATACGACTGGTTTTCGGCAGTTAGAAGCCAGTATACACGTGTGGTCGGTCACTTGAGAAATGCTAGATTTACTCTTCAAACTACACGCTAAAGACAAAAATGACATTGTTTTGCAAATTTACTGTGATAAATTGGATGAAGACAAGAGTATTTGTGCCTGAAAGACCCAAGAGAGTGATTACGAAGAGAAAAACGAGTGATCACGTTACGAACAGTGTGTATAAGGAATTGTGAGGACTTCTTGATTTCTTCAAAGTCAGTTGTGTTTCCTTCAAAGGATTTTTACAAATTATTGAAAAAGGGCCAAGAAACACAGTAAGAAATGAGTTTTTTTATTTATTAATGTTTAAAACTAAGTTTAATTAACATTTTTAGTGTTTTGGGGGATTTTTATATGAATTTTTGAAAAAAGGCTAAAATTCCCCAGTCCACGGGGATGGCTCGAGGGTAGGGTTCTACGTCACCATTGAGTTAATGAAGTCAACCCGCTCACTAAGCGTGTGTCGACAACTAGGATTCAACGACGAACACAACATATGACAAATACATGGAATCCTCAGAGTGCAAATTATAATTAATAAACAACAAATGAGGACAGAGCGCTTAAATTATCGAAAGATAACTCCAACAAAGATACTGGCAGCGCTCACACATAGCCATATGCAGATTTGTTAATTCCAACGAGGTAAAGATATACTGTAAGATATACTTTATTGCATCAGCTCAATGCACTAGTCATCTTAACCCTCTGCTGAAGTAAGATGCCATCAGAACCTTTCAAAAATCAGAACCTCTAACAGAAGCCACATTCACTATCGTCATCACAAGGATGAAGATAATGAGAAGGAAAAAGGAGAAGGTATACCTACTGATAAATGCACTTGAACTATTTAAGTGGTGAACACTTGTGTATTTTTCCGGCAAATAATAACAAAATGTTAAGATTTTTATATTTCAATAAGAATTCACACCCTGGATATTCCCTTTTGTGTGGTCAAAGGGAGGGCCTGTGTTGGAAGTAGCTGTAGCTCCATGCTGTCGTGTCCAGTCGAACTGGTCATCTGTATCTTGAGTCCAGCTACAGAAGTTGACCTCAAAGTCACAGCTCAAACCAGGCAGTGATGCTGTGTGAACAGAGAATTGCCTTTTAACTCTCAGCATGGTGAAATTCTCTTCTTCTCCCAGCCACTGAATTTTCTGAGGAGTAACAGCTCGCTACCTCTACATTGGGCAAAATAATTGTTTCGGTAGGTTGGATATAAAATTTTATTTTGTGTGTGTGCATGTACCCGCATACACGTGTGCATTTTTTCCATCAGTGGAAAATTGTTAGGCTCAGCGGAAAATTTTAGGGTTGATTGGGTGACCAGAAACAAACCTATTGTTTTTGGTCTTACGTAATGTTCCTTTCGCTGTATAGGTCTGAAAATTTTCCATGCGACAAAAACACATTTTGTTGCCTGTATTGATTATATTATCAGATGGTTTCTCACTTTTCGTCACCAGCATAAGCCACATACATTGCAGGAGCCATTTCTTTTTCACAGGATGAAATATTAAAAGTAAGGCTCCACCAACAAAGCATTACTTTGTCAGCAAGGAATAAAAGCATCCTTACTCAGATTTACTGATGTGCCTACAGTGAGCTGGAGAAGGATTGACTGTTTTTATGCATTATATATATGACTGTCTCTATCCTCTCCAACCCCCCCTCCCCCCCCACACACACACACATCACTCATGTATCGAGATTCATGTACATATCCATGTTTAAAAAGTAAGTAGATGCAACCTCCTGAAAAAGATTCAGACAGAAAAGACTTCCAATAAATCTGAATGTAAATTTTAAACGTTCTATTATTACGTGGCAGTGTTGGAGTGACAGCCGTGCTTGTTGACTGCTGGGAACAAGCCCCCTGTGCCAAAGAGATATCATCAAGGGCTATGTCACTGGTGTAGTTGGCTCCCTTGACTCCTTCAAAGGTAATCGTGTAGGGTGTGGCAGATGTCAGGTCCACAGTTCCCTGAAGCCACACATCCCCATGGTGACCAGTCTGGTTGAAGATCAACTTCTGACTGGAGCTTGTGGACTGGTACACATTCAGCGACCCCATGCCTGTTTGGAAGATCCACAAAAGCCTATGACAATATGATAATACCAAGGACAGATTTAATGCAGACAACTTCGATCGTTACTTCTTCCAACTGACCGCTTGCAGCCCCATTAGCAATGTGAAGAGAAATGATGCTCAAGTTAATGATACCAAGTTCCAAACTCAAACAGCACATACTGCTTAAGACCATCATGTTACATGCAGAACTAAAGATGTGAGTGGATGTTTTCATGTAGTCCTGACACCTATTTTTAAAACTTTTCTGACAAGATTCTTCCAAAATTTATTGAATTTTTAATAACTGTTTGCAGTATTTATAGAAGCATTAGTTTGGGGAATTTGCAGGTGCATTATGAGGAAGAAAAGAGTGCTATTAAGAGGTAGAATAAAGCAAAAAATGAAGGACAAGCAAACTGATAATTTCTTGGAATGTTTTATAAAAGTGTGGAGAAAACTGTGGCACAGACCTGCACCATTCATGTTGTAGTAGAACACCAGACAACTAGCAGGGGTGGGATCTAAGGTCTCACTCAGAAGCTGGGCCTTGTCACCAGGGTGGTTGATACTGCTCTCAATGAAAATGTAGTAACCTTCAACAAAACATAATATATACCCAAAATCTAAATACATGTGGCTGTGTAACAATAGTAATAATAACAGGGATATGAAGTGCCACAATTTCCACTAGCCAGATGATTTTTAACTGTGATGAAGCGGGTTTGCTTCGCAACTTTCCTCTCTCTCTCTCCTTCAAACAAAGGCAGGTTTTGTTCCTTCCACGCCCTCTGCGTACTTTATTTTGGGCCGCCACTGCTGCCGCCGCCCTACATGCTCCGCCACCCCACGGTTTACTGCACTTTACTGTTGCTACATCTTTTCCCTCGTCCTCCTCCCGCTTCACCCTACTTCGGGACTCTCCTTTGTCTGGCACGCACCCTGCTTTTACTGGGTGGGAGCGAGCCACAACGGAGCCATTGCCAGCTACGGCAGAAGCTGGCGGGTGGAAGTGAGGTGGATACCTCATTTTGTGTTTCTTACACATACAACATTTAGAATAAAAAGTGAAAGAATATACCTACAAGGGCATGAAAATATACAGTGACTAGAGTGCGCTTTGCTCTTCCTGTTAGTGTTAAGGAAAGTTAAGTAGAGTGAGCAGGAAATAAAGATAATTACGTTAAAAGGCAGTACTTGACCCATACCGCCCCCGGCGCACGCTGTGGCTGTGAGCGTGGTGGCCAAAACCATCTCCGTGATGGCTGCCCCCATCACATAACATTAAAAACTCATTGGCCCATTGAAAGTTTTTGTAGCCCAGTGCTGGCTTGTATGAGCATATGTATCTCCTTTTTTGTTCATACATAAAGGTGCACGTAAAAACACAGAACGAATGGCCCTCCACTCTAATGACTGGAAGTGGAGAAATGAAGGCTCATGCAAGCCACCCCTGTTTTTTTTTCTGTTCGACTGTTTTTTGGGGGGGATTTTGTTTTTGTATATATGTGTATTTTTTGCATAACAGTCTCTCTTGGTAACCCACTTTAAAGACACCTGAAGAGTTGATTGCCTCACAGGCTAGTGTTTATAGTTTTTAATGACCTGTGAAGATTTCTAGTGGCCATGCACCATCACATTTCCGCATCCCTGAATATTATTAAGAATGCTTTATTTAGTATTCATAGGCCACCTGTACCACATCAACACTGACACTGAACAGAGACAACCTTGGTGGACTGTTTCAACTCCCAACCCCCACGCTAACACACACAAAAAAATAAACAACAAAAAAAAAAACAAATAAAAAACCAAACAAAACAGTATAGGGCTAAGAGTTACATTTAGTTATGCAAATACTTAAGCAGATCTACACAGATCTTATCTGTTTACATTCTATTAAGTACAGAGCAACTTTAAAGCCAAGGGTCTGTATTCAAGTCCAGGCAGTAACCCACTTAGCAGCTAATGGATCAAACAAGGTCAGCTACCAATCCTTCACCTTGACCCATAAGCCCCATCCTGGCCAGATAATGCCTGGCTAAGTTACCATGTGTGTGCACAAATTAGAGAGGGAGAAGGAAAGGGTGAGTGCAAATATACATATCCAAGTTCCTAGAGAAACTGCTTTAAACAAAGCAGAACAAGTATCTTATATCTGATCCAACACTGACAAACAGCCTTTTCTGACCTTCTGCAGAACCTGTGGTGTGGTCAGCACTAGGTCCAGTAAATTGTGAAGCTGTTGCTCCAAAGCCCCGTATCCAGTCAAACTGGTCGGTCTGAGAGTTACTGAAGGAACAAAAGCCACTCTCAAAGTCACAAGAGCCTGGAGATGGGCAGGGGTAAGGCAGGATAGAGATGTCATCCACAGAAACATCGCCTGCACCAGCACCCATCTGGCCATCGAAGGAAATCTAAGGAAAACGACACAAAGAGTTCTCCTGAAGTAACATGCAATGCTTATGTCTCTGCTGAAACATCCCATCCCTACTGATTTTGCAAATGTTAATGTCACCAAACACATCTTCTAAAGAGTTTTCACATTTACCTGGTAGCTAGAGATGGTCTTGAGTGTGACCTGCGCCTTCTTCCACTGGTCACCCTGCTCACCCTGGGCTTGCCAAATGACAGACATGCCAGCACTGACATGAAGCTGGACTTTCAATGAGCCTCCATTGTTGCCATGAAGGTGGTAGTAGAACTGCAGACACTCACCTGGGGAGGCTGTGTATGTTGGTGATAATACTGATGCGAAGTCATTTGAGTCACCTGACCTCGAGACAGTAATGTAGTGACCTGGTAAATGATTTAAAAATAGTTTAAATATTTTTCATAACAAAAATTGTATGATGATAAAAATATTAAACAGAAAATAGAAGAAAGGCTGCAGAAAATGTGCAAAAACTAATAGATCATAGAAATGTATAGCAATTTCTAATACAGTAATTCATGCGCAGTTGCTTGCAGTATGGGTTTAAAAAAAAATTATATGAAATTTACAAACCAGTTTCTGAGCCTGTAGTGTGGTCTGTAGGAAGTCCACTGTGATGTGCATGTGCTGTGTAGTTCCAGAGCATATGAGAGCCAAGCTGAGTGTAACCACACATATCTATTTCGAAGTCACACACCTCTGCATGATATGATGCACACACACACACACAAATGCACACACACACACACATATGCATGCGCGCATACAACAGAAAATTAGGTTAAAGCAGATGGACATAAGAAGTAATGACAACCCCAACAAAGTACTGGCAGCGCTAGACACAACTGTATGCTGACGTGTGTAACCAAGGGAGCCTACCGTACCCAAACACGATCTTCTGGAAGATCTGCCACGTTCCTTACTTTCGACTCTCTCTTTGCTACGTGTTTGGGTACGGTAGGCTCCCTTGGTTACACACGTCAGCATATGGTTGTGTCTAGCGCTGCCAGTACTTTGTTGGGGTTGTCATTTGATGATTTATAGCGCTCTGTCCTCATTTGTTCTTTGTTGATAAGAAGTAATGTTTAAGAATGGGGTCGTATTGATAAATTGTTTTAACTCATTCCCGATATGCTAGCAGATACTTGCCATATGCTTTTGAACGGGTGCAATATAAGCTGGGTTGATGGAAAGGGGAGTATTTTCAGATCCATGAACCATTTTCTTTAGAGTTATCTCTCTTAGACTACAAACAGATGATGTTATGGGGAAACAAAGCATTTGCAACAACCACACTATCTGGCAAAAGTGTAGGACAATGGCCCCCACCATGTTGCTGCAATCGCTTGGATACCTTTTTCAATGCAGTCTTTTACACAGGATTCACAGCAGATTTCAGCAGGTAGGAATTATTTTCTTCTTAAATTGTTCTTTCAGACCGCATTGAAATTCTGTTTTTTTATCACTGACAGTTTTATTTTATTATTATTTTATTATTTGCTCAGCTGTAAGGAAAAAACTTGTTGGATTATCTTCCACAATTTAAAGGAATTATCTCCCTCCCTCCTCCCCCAGAAAAAAGAGAAGAAGACTCCCATCAGGGAAATAAAATTAGAAGAGAAAAATCTTGTTAAAAAAAAAAAGAGTTGCTATGTCATGCTCACTTCCATCTGAAACTTGGCAAACACCAAGGGCATAAGACATGTCATCCAGGGCTACGTCACCTTGTCCACCACCTACAGTTCCCCTCATAATAATCTGAAACAGAAATAATAAAGAGGAGTTCAAACTTCATAGAAGTAACATTGTTGGACCTACAGTGGTATTAGATTAACCCTGCTTTATAAAAGTCTGTGCAAAACAAAGATCTAGAATTGCCGAAAGCAGGCAGGTATGGAGCCCAGCAGGAGATCAAAGGAATCCAGCTGCCGACACCACCACCAGCAGAAGTACTATATGGCATCAGTGTCACGGGGGGAGGGGGCCACTTTAAAAATGCCTATTAATTTTAGACAACTGGTCAAACTTTCCATGGTTGGTCCACAAATTAAAACTACACACCTTTCCCACCCAACAATCATGTTAGTTGATTCATGCTTTCCTTAAAAGTCATCTTACATGTTTTTTCCATTAAAGTTGACTGATGACATACTTCACAATAACAAGCATCTTGATTTTATATACAATTTAAGTGTGTGAGTCAATAAATACAGCACAGCAAGAATGCAAGAACTTGAAAAACAACTACACTGACCTGAAAATCGACGTCGCTGTTTATGGTAAGCTGGACCTGTTTCCACTGATTGCCCTGAGTACCAGAACGAGTCCAACGCAAGGACTGCCGGTCATGGACATTTGTATAGACAGACAGCATGCCAGTACTGGGGCCATATAAGTGGTACCAGAAAGAAAAGCATCCAGGTCCAAAAGCAGGAATCAAGATAGGTGAGACAAGATCTGCAAAGTCACCACTTGGTCGTGGAGGTGAAGACGGCAGGTAGATGTAGGAACCTACCAATACAATAAAAAGTTGAGAGGGAAGATTAAAATGGAAATATGTTCAGCTACTAAAAAATATGGTGACATGGACAAAGGGGTAAAATTACAGAAGCATTTTGCAACCATCACAATAATTTCTGAAACTGTAGTTATTTTATGAAGGAATACAAGATAGTATGTTTCTGCTGTGGTTTATCATGACAGAATAAGAGAATCCACAGCAGCACACTTACTTGGGCAAATTAAGCAGGTAAGCACATCTTACCAGAACCACTGTGGTCTGTGCTTGGTCCTGAAATGGACTGACTGCCTAACATCCAGTCAAAAACATCTGCTGTGCTCTGCTTCCAGGAGCAGTAGTTGTTCTGATCAAAAGAACACGTACCTCTACGGATATCTGGAATATGTTATCATATGACTCAGAATACAGTACAGTTCTCAGGCAGACACATTGTTATTGAGACTCTACAAGAATGTGGACTAGTCATAAATCACATAATATTCACATAAAGACTTATAGAAATTAAAAACACAGCATCTATGTTATGGCTGAAAACAAAATCTTGTAAGTAGAGAACTTAGCTGTTCCCAGCTAAGCAAGAAACCAACCAGCAAACCACATGCAATGACCAGCAACTTTGACAGCTGTAAGAACAAAAATCCTTTTTTTTTTTTTTAGGTACTTCAGTTTAACATCCCATCATCTATTCATCCACTTCTCTGTCCATTCCTGCTATTAAATTGTAAATTCTAAGGCAATACTTATCAAACCAAAAGATGTCATGCACTTTTTCATTCATCCTCCAAAAACCAACCCACAAAAATCTGTTTTATATATATATACTACACATACACATACCTAAATCTCCTGTATACTCAGGTTGTGTAGGGCAGTCTCCTTGAACGATGACAGTGTCATCAACTGCAATTTGCCCACGGTAACCCTCTCCAACTACACCTTCCAGAACGATCTGTAAAAAAATGTACTTCACAAAGACTTTAAAACATTAAAAAAGCTTAAGTTCCTCATTGAGCTATGTGATAACCAGCATGTTGGGCGCCTTCCTGACTGGCTGGGTGGTCTCACCTGGAAGGGTCTCTGTGTGTACACTGTAGAGATGTTGACCTGGGCCGAGTTCCACTGGTCCCCTATGTCCCCTCCCATAACTAAGAGAGCAGCTTCTGTAGAAAGAGTATCATCTGAAGTATTTGTCAGGATGAGCATCGACAGCCATCCAGTTTGTTCCCCATGCATATAGTACCAAAAGCTGAAGCAGTATGCATGGCCAGGTGATGCAGGAATCACCTGAAACAATCAAAACATATCTTAAAAAAAGAAAAGATCTACACATAAAACTTTTGAATAATAGAAATTTTGCCTTAAATGGGATTCTAAAAGTTTCCTGGTGTTTACTAAACTATTTACTTTATTAAAGAGCTGTTTTACCTTAAGTACTTGAAAAACTACAATCATCATATGTTAGAATAGTTTTTGTATCAATAACAAAAACATTTGTTTTGCAAGTATGCAAAAATCTGTAACACGGTATAACATGCACATTTACAAGTACAAATAACTGTAACTTGGCATAAGTTCACACACTTGGGATGCAAGACGAGCTTTATCCCCATTTACACGAGGTGGTTGAGCCTCCATGAACACATAGAAGCCGCTGGATGTACCCAGTGTATGGTCACTAACAGGGCCAACATAATTGCTATCAGTGATGCCTCGCATTCGTAGCCAGTCAAACTTGTCGGTGCCATCATGAACATTGGTCCACAGACACAGGTCAGTCTCAAAGTTGCATGAAGCTAGAAATAATTTTTTGAAAAAGAAAAGGATTTTTCACAATAAACACCAAATATTCTTTTGCAGTTACAATAACCCCTTTCAGTGGGAAACTAGATTATTCATGGACAATTTTTAATAAACAGATGCTGATAGTATTTGTTTATTACCTCAGAATGAAATAATTTCAGTATATGAAGTCTTAAGAAGGCGATGGATGATACATATCCTAAAACCAACTTAGCAGAGTCAAAAGATTATAGGATAATGTACAAATCTGGATAATGTTCTTGGAACACCCAATGCTAGCATTTTCTTTTTCTTTTTTTTTAGCTAATAATAATCATCAATAATAACTATGTATGGGAAATTCTAAGCCATCAACAAGTATATAAAAATGTTTAAACTGCACTCTCTTGCTTCTATTGTAGCTTCATTATTCAAAACACCAAACAAAAAGTGTGTGTGTGTGTGGGGGGGGGCCTGAAATCTTGGGTAAATGGAAAGTCATTTACATGTGTCTGGGCATGCTCCACTGTTAATGCTGATGTCATCAACTGCAATGTCTCCCAGGTCACTGGAGCCAACAATTCCTTCAAATATCACCTGCCAAATGAATCCAGTATTTTAAGTAAGTCTTACCATAAGAAAGAAAACACAAAACTTGTGAAACATTATATCTTTCTTATCAGATGTATGCAGATTGATCTGAAGCATTGTCTGATCACCACACCTGTCCAAAATGAAAATAATGAATAGGTCTCTAACTAACATCACTCAAAAAGACTTAATTTAATCCCAGTGGCGTTTTGCTCTTTTCAACTTCTCACAGATCTAATGATATGAGAAAACTCAATGTGCTTCACACTTTTAATGCATTGAAGACCTACCTGGTAGTTACTTATCAGAGTAATGGTGACCTCTGCTTCTTTCCACTGGTCGCCCTGATCAGCAGACCTTGTCCAAGCAGGAGAAAGAAACTGCGGTAGTTGGTTCTGAGCCAAAGCAAACAAGTTGAGGGTACCAATACCATTGCCACGCATGTGGTAGTAAAAGCGCAGACAGTGCTGGTTACCATCAGCGTTATTGAATACCTGAAACACAACATTCCTTTGAATGATCTTGATAGCAATAAACAGTATCAGTAAAACCTGCCTTGAAGGGATCCTTGTAAAAACAGACATGCACCTAGCACTAGAGAACACTGCTAGTCACCGCCAATCAGTTTTCAACACAAATGAACCTTGAAAGAATGGACATGGTGATTCTGAGTCCCAGTCGTTGTCTCTTCCTGCCTACAAAGGAAATCTTGACACAAGCTGCCAAGCTGGAAGTTTGACTTTACCATTTCTTCCACCAGGAATCATGCAGGTGCATCAAGACTGCATTCTGAACTCCGAAAAATCAGCAGCTTCCGTCACCTTCTGTCCGACCAGGCTGCAAACACATTTGTATGTGCCTACGTTCTGTCTAGACTTGACTACTGCAATTCCTTGCTAGCCAGCTGTCCTCTGTATCTGCTACAGAAATTTCAAAACTCGGCTGCTCGCCTTGTCCTGAAAGCGCGCAAAACAGACCATGCCACACCTCTCCTACGCACTCTGCACCGGCTCCCTGTTCAGGCTCACATCGATTACAAGTTGTCTACTCTCTGTTTCAATTTTTCCATCGGTGAATGCCCCATCTACTTTTCAGAACTTCTTACAGTCTACACTCCAGTGAGACAGCTCTGCTCTTCAGACGATGCCATTCTCTCAGTACCCCGCATCAGGACAAAAACCTATGGTCAGCGCATGTTCACCTTCTCGGCATCCACCCAATGGAACTCACTTCCCCACAACATTCGCCACTCCCCATCACTACAGACTTTCAAACGAAACTTAAAAACTTTTCTTTTCCACAAGTACCTTGACTGACGTCGCGACTGCCTGTCTGCGTTAACTTACAACTTTCTCTGTCCATTGTCTCTTTTGATACTTTTCCACCCATCTGTGACTGAAGGACGATCTGTATCCCAACCTGTTGGTCTGTGTTGCATTCATCTCTCCCTCTGTGTGGGTGTGTGTGTGTTTTGTTGTTTTCATTAGAGTGTCTGTGTGCCTCGTCTGCGCGAAGTGTGCATGAAATGTTTTCTCGCGCGTTTAAAATCTACATTTATTATTATTATTATTATGTGTTGTATAAATGTGACAAATCCTCTTTTCACGAATTTGTGTTATCAGGTGTCAATAAATACATCCTTTTTATTTAGAGCTATTGAATTCTTATCATATTCATCACCAACTCATGTTAGTTACATTTATAATTTCAGTTTAATAGCATTGCACTGACAATGCACTTATAACTAATTTGAATTTCATGCCAGCAGCACACATTCTCACCTCTTGTCACACTGATTGGCCATGTTAGTAATGTTTACAATGCTAATTTAATAGTATTTTGTCACTTAAAACTGATTTAATTTCATGTTAACATCACATTAATTACATCTCTCAATAGAAGTGATTGCCATGTAAGAAACACATACAGCTTTACTCTGCTACTTTCAACTTGGTTTTCAAAACTGTGTTGCATAAAAGTAAGTTTCTTACAGCAAAATTAAGATACAGAAATATGGAAGTTTCAAGAATAAAGACATTGAACAACTATCCTAAAAGAATAGCATTCTGGTGAAAGATCAAAGTTGAAATCCAGACAAAGAAGGGTGAATACCTACAAAACTTTAGACAATGAAAATAAATGATGCTTTGGGTTTTTTTCGGTCTTCAAGGCTTAGCATTCAAATCTGTCAGACAGGAAAGGCAACATTTTAAAATTTATAGTTTTCCCCTCACAGAAGACGGTCTGTAGAGTATCAACCACGGGGTATACACAAATATTTTGTAGATGAAGTCCACATATTGCACAAATAATCTGAAAACAAGCACGCAGAATTTTCGGATATAAATTCTTTTTTTGAGTAGCAAATGTTGTTTTGCACTATGCCGTATTAATTGGCACCCATGATAGACTGCCTTGACACCTCTCTGAAAAGAAGGACCATCTGTCATGGACTGTTACAGCCTTCCCCATGGGCATCCCTTGTTTGCAGGTTTTACTATATACATAATATAATAATGAGGGTGCTCAGCAGTGAGCAAGAGGTGCAAATTTTGCCTGCTGATGCTCCAAAGTCAACCTGATTCCAGATAAAAGTTGCAAGATAAAAAGGTTTCTTTTCATACAACTTATAGTCAGCATAGGTTTAACACTTTAGGTAAATTTAAATTTATTGCTTTAAACAATAAATAACTTATAATAGAAAGATTACATTCAGCAATACCTTGCTGATGAGACGTGCAGTGTCATTTCTTCGTCGTGGTGCAGAACTTTCCGTGTAGATGTAGTGTCCAGCATGTGTGCCATAGGTGTGATCGGCAAAAGGTCCAGTCCCAGCGGTGGATGTGCCACCACTGTTTAGTGTCCAGTCAAAGACATCTGTTGTGTCTTGAATGAAGCCACAGAGAGGGTCCCCAATAGATTCAAAGTCACAGGTGAAAGATAAACCACCTGTTAAGATAAAGACAAAAAATGATTTTTGTGCAGAATACACTAAAGTACAAAAACGCAAGACCCAGTCAAAAAAAAAAAATTCTGCTGCTAGCTCAAACTATTTAAAGGAAGTCCCGACAATATCACTCTCTATTTTCTAACCTCGATTCCTCATGAAATGGATTCAGAACAACAGAGCCTGAAGGTATGTTTGTTCCTATCAGTATTATACCAAAGACTCAGGCTAGAACAAGTAAATATAAAACTATTTCATGGCTTTTGAAACAAGTTTTGCATAAACCACTATTTTTTAAAGTGCTACCACAAGAGGCTGCAAGCATGGAATCAAACAACTTACTTGATGAAGCAAGAGCTGAGCATGGTACTGCTGGGAAAGTAATGTCGTCAAGAGCAACGTCACCTGAATAGCTGGAACCCTGCATACTTTCAAAGATGATCTGTTCACAGAAACATAAATGTTATAGCTTGAAAGCATTATGTTTATATTAGTTGGAAGTGTTTTTCTATATCTTTTTCTATTTGTGAGTTGTTGCTCTTGCTGTCCTGAAAAAGAGACAATGCCCTGAAACGATGACTTTTTTGTTTCGTATCTCAGATCAGAGTCCTTGTTCTTACCACATGGTTTTCTTCCAGGCTCCTGCCATTTTTTTAAATACTTTATGCAGCTTTTCTTTACACTGTATTTTCCCCAACATAATCATCTCGAATGTTATGTCCAGCCCCCCCCCCCAAAAAAAAGAAAGAAACAACTAATTCCCCTTCTTTAAAAAAAAAATGTTTCATTTGTAGTGATTCAACATCGGCCTCATTTTGGAGACCTAAGACTGCATTTTATTATTCTAAAAATAAACAACAGCACTGGTTTTACACAGCTATTTCTACATCCTGTTAAATTTAACTCTTTGTTAAGTGCAGAAGCATATGCATCAGCTGTTGTGACACACGGCCATGCCAAATGTTATGATTTGCAGATTTTAACAAAAGTTATAGACTCAACAGCATAAGGGAAGTAACCTTTGTATTGTTAGAAAGCTCAATCAGCGGTTGTATATTCCCTGCAATGTTTGACTGAGTTTTTAAGGCAAAGTTGCAGTGTGTCAAAATGTTTTAGGTGGATGACTGAACAGCTTAGTTTCTGACATTCAAAATGGTTCTCTGCAGTTTGGGACATCAGAAACACCTCAATTTGTAAATTCAATTTTTAAACAGTTTGTGAACTTCAAGGATGCAACAGATTCAAAATAGAATACTCCCGATTATTTGAAGTGTACAAGTAGTGAAACGTGGGAGTTATTACACTTTTTAACTTCATGCATACAGTGATGCCAAATTGTAAGTAATTTTTAACATTTTCAAATAAAAATACTGTAAGCATTATGATGTCCAAAAACAGATCTGTCCAAATATTTAAAGTATATTACTACAAGTTTGGTAGTTTACAAGGAGTATTGTATTGACACTTGCATTAACAGTGAAACATACACCTTTATAAAGCATACCTGATAGGCCACAAGAGGCTTGATTTCAATCATGGCATGAAGCCACAAAAGTCCTTGTGTACCCTTTCTCTGCCAGATGAGATTTCCAAGTCCTGACTGTCCTGATGATTTCATGTAGACGTTGAGGAGATTGATGCTGGCTCCAAACATGTGGTAGTAGAAGGACAGACAGCGTGGGCGGTTGTCTGTCAATCGAGGACTCACTAACCGTGCTGTGTCATTCTGATGAGCATTGTCTGAGGGTGCAATATAGATATACCATCCTTGACCTGCAGAAAAACAATATGCAAGTCACTGTTGGGCATTTCAGAGCACTTGTACCCTGTAGACTAAGCCATCCATACTTGTCACAGCCAAACTGGCCAAGATAGGATGGCAGATACCTTTCACTTTTCTGTTTAGAAGGAATAAAATAATTATTTCTGGAAAAACTCTGCACTACAAATAAAAAAAGGGACACAAACCATATTCAAAAATGTATTATTATTATTACAGCAGCTAATCATTATTTACATGGATGTACTGACTCTACTGTCCTAAATTCCTGATTTTAACTACTCATAACTGACCTGATCCAGATGTGCGATCATTGATAGGCCCAGCTGAATGTAACCCAGAAGGCCCTTGTGAGCGGGTCCAGTTAAAAACATCATCAACTGCTTGCTGCCACTGACAGAAGTCTTTTTCAAAGTTGCAGTCATAGATTGTAGGATCAACTGAGGAAAGAAACCCCCACCTGTATCAGCCTTCAAAATCCAAGAGTAAGTGAGTTTATTCAAAGTACTTCATATTCATCTGAAAAATCAACATGTATAAACAAAGTCCCTTGACTTCGTACCACTGTTTTACTAAAGAGGATTTATAGTTAGTATCCCAGGATCACCACTATCCATTCCAAGTTTTTCAACAACATAAGATTCCATAAGATTTGTTTACATCACCAAAACCATTACTTGGAAATGATGCTATCATCGGTCCCACGCTTAATGCCAAGATTATGTGTATGTCTGTACATACTTGACAGCAGACACCAACCTGAGGTGACAGCAGTTGTTGTAGTTGGTGCAGAGGAAGTAAGTACCGTTGTTTGAATGGCTGGGTTCGCAAATAATGGACTCACTGTTGTGAGAAAATGAAGAAAGAAAGATAATATTAAATAGAGAGAAAACTTATTAATAAAACCACAATTAATTCACAATTAACACATACACAGAAATTCCCATGTATTCCCCAGATCCATTTACTCCTGATAAGACTCTTCCTTGAGGAGAAAAAAATCAAACAAATTTTGTGCCTGGACTGATATTTTATTCTGCAGTATCTACTAAATGCAGGCTTCTGAAGCTCAAAAGAATAAAAGCCCAGACACGAAAGCTACGAAGATCTCAGACTATCCAAGAACTGACAATAATCAAAATAAATATGAGAATGTGGACAAAATATTTCCATTATAAAAGACAGAAGAGATATATACAATTATTTAGGTCTTTAAGCTATAATAAATTATGAAAGCATGTCTTTACCAAATGCACATCAACTACTTTGTAGGCCTTGCAATAACAAGTAACTTCATAAACCATAACACACTGCATTAAATCATAACAGCACATGACACTTTTTCATAACCAGGGATGGGAAACTTCCAAAGCTTTTGGTAGCCTGATGGGTTGCCAGCTGACAAGCCCCCCCCCCCATCCTGTCCAACCCAAAAGGCTCTATGCATCGGTCCATGCAAATTACATTTCTAACATTTCCAGTAGTGAATAGGTGCTGTACAGTACCCACTGTACTAAAATGTAGCAGTTATGTGAAAACCATAACCCTTGACTTGCATGCAAGCATACACATGGATGCATGCTGACACATATTCAACTATATAACTGTACCTCTACAAATGCTTGGCTTAAGGATAATGTCATCAATGGAAATGTCTCCAGAGTAGCTTGTACCGACTGTTCCCTGGATTCGTAACTGTGTATGAAAAGTCAGGCAATACAGGTTAAAGCATCATTACATTATTTTTAAGCTCCCCCCCCCAATTAATTTTGTAAGGGGCAGTTAGGGATTGCTAAATTGAGAATTTAGCACTCTGGGTCATGGTACAGCATTGTGAGAAGAAACTTCAATTTTCCATATATACAAATACTAATCCTATTTCATAAAACTGAACTTTTCAAAAACTCTTTTCTTGGCCATATACTTACCCTGGAGCATCTTCATGCGTACATGTATATGTATGATCAAACACTAATACACCAACATGTTCAAAGACATACTTGTGTGAGTCATATATATGCATGCTTTCTTATGCACATGCAAATGCACATGCACACACATGTGCATATACATTCAGACACATATACATGAAGCCATAGGCACACATGCATGCATGCACAGCTATACATACAAGCAGAACTACCTGATAGCGCTCAGTTCCACTGTTGATGGGTGCAGAGGCAAACAACCATTCATCCTGCTGATTGCCTGACAAAGACCAGAGAGTGGTAGATGTGTTGGTACGTGGTGTGAACATGAACACAGATAGTGTACCGATACCATCGCCTTTCATGTGGTACCAGAAGGTAATACACCAGCTGCTAGTGGCATCAAATCTCTGACTCTGAATAATAGCCATCTGCCCGGGCTGCTGTGGTCTTCTAGCGTCAATAAGTAAGTAGTGTCCTGCAAAGTAAAGTTGAAAAATGACAACCGAACAGCACAGGAAAATATACATGTCAATGATGCATACATAATTTTACGAAATCTTAGTATCCATTTGCCATCACACAAGCACCTAAATCTCCAACTCGGTCTTTCATGTGTGTATCCAACCCTAAGTGCCCAAGTAAACACAAGACCATGATGGTATTTAGGTCTATCCCCATGAGGAATCAAACTGTCAGCTAAATCCATTCAGCACTACTGTCAGTCTCTCACCATCTCCTTCAAGTGTGGTGTGGTCACTGTATGGTCCTACAAAAGAGCCTACTGAATGTCCACTACCAATTATCCAGTCAAACTGGTCAATATCTTGTACGTTTGCCCATGTGCACAGTCCCTTTTCAAAATCACAGGAACCTAAATAAAGAAACAGACAACAAAAATGAATTCCTGCAATACTGAATCATCTTTGATAGAACGGGGTATCAAAAATATAAGAGAAAAACAACATCAACAGGTGGATAAATTGTTTCCAGAAATACTTTTCAGGGGAAAATAGTCCATTGGCTGCATGTTAGCAGCACATAAAAAACTGTAGTAATACTCAAAGTAATTCCAAAGCCATCACATGTAATCTCTGCTTTCTCTCTATATTCCTTCTGTACAAACTTTTATTTGTGTTGTCTCATGGGAGTTTACTTTTTCTCTTAATGTGCTGTTCTTGTGCTCGCTCCACATGATCACTGTTAGAGGACGACATGTAGATGGAAACGTTATCACTGTATTACTTATGGCTTTTTATAACTCACTGCACACCATGGCCTGAGCCCCCAACCACC
>SMGT01016061.1:76333-128612 GCA_004794575.1 Lanistes nyassanus
AAAAAACTGTAGTAAATTAAGTTAGTAATACTCAAAGTAATTCCAAAGCCATCACATGTAATCTCTGATTTCTCTCTATATTCCTTCTGTACAAACTTTTATTTGTGTTGTCTCATGGGAGTTTATTTTTTCTCTTAATGTGCTGTTCTTGTGCTCGCTCCACATGATCACTGTTAGAGGACGACATGTAGATGGAAACGTTATCACTGTATTACTTATGACTTTTTATAACTCACTGCACACCTTGGCCTGAGCCCCCAACCACCTACAATCTCCCCACAAAACGAAGAAACACAGGCTCTGTTATACAGTGAAAGAAAAAGAATATTAGTTATAGACAGGGAGTATTTACAGAATGAAATATCTAGGCTCATAAGAGGGATGACTCATAACTTTCTTTCTGGTTCAACTAACAACATACAATTCCTGCTGTCACTTGCCATTCTACACACAAGATCAAAACACACGTACCTGATTCAACTGCACACACACTATGACCATATGTAGAACACACAACATTCGTCACCTCATTGTTTGCACAGTTCATACAACAGTCTGTACCAAATGGGGTTCCCCTCTATGCCATCCTTAATGCTGACATGCCAGAAATTCCCCCTGGCAGCTCCTTGGTAACCGCAGACTTCTCGTTGTCAACTCCCCTCTGTGCCGTTTGCCACTGGATAAAATGCTTACTGAGGATTGTAAGCACCCTTGTTGATGTTACACAGTCACCTCACTGTGTGTCGCTTCTAGGTCGACCATTGACCGCTGAACATGCTCCACTGGAGTTCAGTTACATACATCCACTTAAGGCTGGATCTCTGCTTCTGGTATAGACAATTGTCTTCCTTCTGTCCCTTGACTTCTTCCTTTATGTTCTGCGGTTCCTCCTTCGCCCCATCAGCATTCATGGCTTCTCCACACCAGAGGAAACGTGCCAAGAGTCGCACACCAGTCTTGGGGACACAACAGACCCAAACAGCACCTTGCAAAACAGCAACTGTTTTGCTCAAGACACGTAGAGCTAATACAGGACTTCGCAAAAGTCCATTAGAAGGGGACACCAACAGTTTGTCCTCAGCAGACTAGCCATAGCAGACGACTGAGCAGCAGACTTGGCAGCAGATGAATGAGCAGAAGATAACATTCTAAAACCTGTCCTTTTATTCTAGAACCTTTCATACTCATGATGCATCATTCATACACATGTGGTCATAAAGACACAGCCATCAACCAACCATGACAGAGAAAGCTGTAGTCATGCCTCCTTGCTCCTCATAGCCCTGCCTATGCGGGCACCTAGAGTGGACCTGACCTACCCCTACCTCCTGGCCAGTTCACCCCTTTGAACTCATCACCCTGATGGTCTACACCACAACCTTAAACAGCCATCTTTGTGATGTAACTTCCCTCTGCCTTATTAACCCTGTATCTGGCCAACACCTAACACCTACAAGATGGTTGTTATCCAAATCCCAGCTATGCCAGAGAGCTATCAGGTCCCACTAACAACTCATCTCCCCCTAAAGCTACATGGCTCACTGAAGATGCTAGACACCCTGGGCTGGAAGTGTGAACAGGGTCCCTGAGGCACATAACTACTGTGCCCACCTGACCTGGCAATTAGGTAACCGAGCCTAGTGGTGGCTTAGACAAGGGAATTAAGGACCGAACACAAGCAAGATGCATGTTGATGGATCAGACACAGAGTCTATGGGGTAAATTCCTTGACCCATCAAACCCCAAAATGTGACAATTTGTATTAAATCGTGTCCCTTAGCTAACAACTGTAACATACCTTTGTTCTTTGAAATTAGTTTATGATTAAAGATGCAGAAAACAACAAAAGATATTAACAATTAAAGCTCTATGTGTCTGTATAAAGCATATCTGCATTTATCAAGTCAGGGAATTCAGTTCTTTCAGTCAATGATAGTTTTTTAGTTATGTTAAAGAAAATTACAGAACATTCTACTGACCATCTCCCTGGCAGATCCCAGATTGAAGACTGACATCATCAATGGCTAGGTCACTGTAGTACTTGCTGCCTACAATGCCATCGAAGTAAATGTTGAAACTGGTTGGACTTTCAACCTCAGCTTTAGCCATCAGCCAGTTTTTGCCCTACAGAAACAACAGCCTGCCAATCAGTATCAGTGTACTGCATCTTGTACTTTGTAATGTATGTTTTTTCAAAGCTAAAAGCACCCTACTCCAGGCTTATGGCTAAGTAAAAGAAATGAATAAAACACAAGACAACATATTTTAAAAGGGTTGCACACACAGAGAATCATTCGCCAACATAAATTCAGTCCCTTAAAGATCAAAACAGATGACTGGTTCATGAGTTTATGGAATTTCCCAACAAAATCTTGTACTGTTTAAATATACATTATACGCAGAGAGGACTCCATCCAACTCAAGCATCTCCTGACCCAACATACTTTCATAACTAAATCCAATGAAGGTATTGATCATTATATAACTTTAGTAACTGGAGTAAATTATTTGAATGAGATTATTTGGAAGATAAAGATTCCTCTAAAGAAAAATCCTCTGCATTAAATATGAGCTATTTTAAAAGTCAAACTAGGTACAAGGTAATGTCCAAGACATGTTCAGTGAAATGATCGAGTTACTTTTAGTAGGGTTTGGAATGTGTACTAAACATACACCCATCCACCTGCATTTTACCGATCATCCAGTACCCCCCTCCCACAATGACTCTCCTGGAAGGAGCATTTTACTACTGCATAGAAATCTGCATATAAACTAGGTCATGCTAGTTGAGGGCTATTTTACATGTCCTTTAGTAAATCATTTTTGGATTTCTCTTATTCTGTGTAAAAACTCTTTGTCACTGTATTATTTTTACTTTTTTTTTATTATTTTGTTGGGAGACGATTTCACTGTCAATAAATTTTGGGGATTATTTTCTCTGTTGTCAGCATGTTATTTTGTTTGTCTGGTCTGGTTCTGGATATCTATATGAGTGCCTTTTCTGGGACTGAGCCCATGTTCTTTTGTAACTCACAGTGCACACTGGCAATTTGGTCTTTGCCAGTTATGCCATTGCTTGCTGGTTACACCTGTTACTCTTCACCAAAGGTTGGGAAAAAAACAAGACAAAAATTACTGAATTTTGGAGTAAAATACTATCTCATTTTAACGGTGATTTTAACAGTTATCTTAATGCAAGAAAGAAAGCTTCACCTGATTTCCTGACTTTTGGAAGAGAAGCTGATAAGCAGCGGCGGGTCCTGTTCCAGCAAGATAGACACTGAGTGTGCCCATCGTAAAGCCATACATGTTGTAGTAGAAGCTGAGGCAGGAGCCAATAGTCGGTGGGTAGGTGGGGCTGACCAGGCGGGCACGATCACCTGGCTGTCGTGGAGCACTGGATTCTATGTAGACATAGTGACCTAAACAGAGAAAGTTGTTTACCACATTAATTGATTTTGAGAAACTGATTTTCAGCTATCTTGTGTACTAAAATGATATTCAATCTTTAATCTTACTTTTCTAGTTAACAGCTTTCAGCCTGAAAGTTCCCTCTGCTAGATGGTCAGAAACTGATATTTCTATACCTTCAATAAGTCACCCCACTGTCGGTACAGAGCTCTTTATTTAGTGATGAAAAGTCAAGGTGGGGGTCAATGCACTGGTCAGTCTGTGGGTGGGAAGGAGGGAGAAGACAAAACTTCAAAAGAATGCCAAAGGAGCACTAAAAAACTTATATGTTCACTTTTACTATTATTATTTTTAGCATTATCATCATCTCACAATAACTTTTCTTTTAGTGCAGAACTTTATTTTAAACGGGGCCAGAACATAAACCAAGGATTTCTGAGGAAATTATCTGAAAAGAGGAACATTTTTTGCCCTCACCTATATGTATGTAACTTCTGGTGTATGATCATACCTGCTGCAGTCCCCTGGGTGTGGTCAGCACTTGGTCCTGTAAAGTTGGTCACTGTTTCACCAGCATTCCATGTCCAGTCAAAGGAGTCATTCTTGTCTTGTGTGAAGCCACATAGTGCATGATCTTCAAAGTCACACAGGCTGCCTGGAGATTATGAATTATGCAGAAACGTAAGTTGCTCATAAATATTATAAAGTAACTCTATTATGCTAGCACTTACATATATCTATAGTTTACCTAACATGGATTCTTCCTGAAATTAAGGAGTCTTTTTTTTGTTTGTTTTTTTTAATACAAAAAAATGACATTTTATCTTCTTACTTGCATTGGTTGGCATGCATGGTGTGTTTGAATATCCAATATCATCAATGGCAATGTCACCTAGATAGCTGATACCACGGGTTGCTTCAATTATGATCTGGGAAAAATTAAACATCAGTGTACAAAAATTAACGTTATCTCACAGGAGCAATTGTAATGATATAAAAACAGTTAAATCATTAACAGCTGTTATGACTACCAAAGAAGATTTAAATCTATAGTAAATAGAATGGCATGGTCAATGAAATAGAATTCCACTAAATTGATATCTCCCATTTAGGACCTTGAATTTTTCACCCCAGAAAGTTTTTAAAAGAATGTTCACAAATGAACATCATTATTGAAAAACTATATATATATTATGACATGAAAAAACACATAAAACTTCAACATGAAGTTCTTCAAATAAGAACACAGGTCATTTTACTTATGCACTATTGGGGTAAACTATCTAAGAAATTTAATAGTCCTAATTATGAGTATGTTTTGTGAATTATAGTTTCATCATATAAAAATATTTTTTGAAGTCTCCTGCATTTGGAAGTAGCAAAACCATTATCTGCAGTCACCCTCAACTCCTGCTTTGAAACCAGAAGCGATCCCACACACATGCTGTCACTGCTTTTAAGTTTGTCAAAACAAAAGTGTTTCTGCCCAGGGTAACAATTGTGGGAACAATAGCTTTATTTCTGACTGTCATGCGGACAGATCGCTTACCTCTGAAGAAAGGTTGCACTTGATTGCAACCCTGTGGTCCTGTTTGTGCAGGCAAGTATATTATTTTGTTCAATGTTTAATTGCTATATGGTGTTAGTGATAGTAATATGTAAACTATTCTTCTACACATTGCATTGTTAATGTTGTGTTTAGTGGCAGATGGGATTTTTTAAAATGTGTTTTTGAACATGGAGAGCAGTATTACAATTGCATAAGAACAATGAGAAATGTTCCTCATTCCCTGTCATGGTTTATGAATATTCTGTTCACATGAAACTGATTAAGGATTGGCAGTGTACATGTAAATGATCAAAGAGGTACATTTTTGGGAAGGTTAGATTCTCAATCATGGAATTGCGGATCCATGAAATATACATGGCAAAATGGTTAGGTGCAATAAATATACAGCATGGAATCTTGCATTCTATTTGCAGGGCCACCATTTTTCCTCCACTTTTTGTTTTTTCTCTTCTCTTTCTTCTTCTTGATTTTTGGGGCTTTTTTTTGGGGGGGGGGGATTTCTTTTCTTCATGCCATTCTTCATTTTCATTTCCTTCTCGCACTTTATCACCCATGTGAGTTACCACGTGTCTGTACAGAAACTGGGTCACGGTAGTTTAGGGGTTTATCGGTTACACAACTTTCAGTAAATCTTTAAGATTCCTCTTGTTATGTGGTGAAAACTTATCATCACTGTATTTTTTTAATTTTGTATTTTTCCATTTTCCATTTTTTTAAAACTGGGTTTCACTGTCAATGAATTCTGGGTATTATTTTTCTCTTGTCTTTGGTATGTTATTTAGTTGGTTAGGTCTGGTTAAGGATTTCTTTGTGAGTGGCGGGTGCCTATTTCTGGACTGAGCCCACATTAAATAAATTCTTGTGTAACTCACAGTGCACACTGGCAATAAGCTTTTTTCCACTTGTGTCACTGCATGCTGGTTAAAATGCCAATAAAAATGACAAAGACAGAATAAATAAAGACAACAACACCGATCAGAAATGGCAATTTTTTGTACCTGACCCTGGGGAATGCCCATGATAGGAACTTCACCATATATCCACCGGTTTCCTTGTGTGCCAGTGCGTGTCCATACTTTGGTAAGATTGCTAGCTGTTCGAAGATATACATTAAGACTGTTGATTGATGGACCATACATATGATACCAGAATCGCAGGCAAGCTCCTCGAGGACTGATGTTCAGTTGTGGTGACAGTAACCGAGCTGTATCATTGGGATGGCGAGGTGCAGATGTCTCAATGTAGATGTAGTGACCCATGGCTGCATCACAGCAAAAGCATGATTTATCATTACATCTGTACTTGAAATAACATTGACAAGAAAATTACTATGTGCCATAATAACGTGACAAAATAAACATAATCATGGAGAAGATCGGTAAAACTATTTACAAAAAAGTATTAACTAACAATGTTATATTATTCAGTTTCCTTGTATACTCTATTTGTTGACCACACACATGTATTCACAAAAAACTTACTGTTTCCAAATGTATGGTCAGCAGATGGCCTTGTATTCTGAGTGGAGGTGACTCCTGCATTCCGTGTCCAATCAAAGACATCTGAGGTGTCCTGGGACCATTTGCAAAAGTCTTTCTCAAAATTACAGTCGTAAAGAGATGGTACTGAAACACAAAATTTTCTTTTTAGGGGCATTGTTTCTATACAAACTGAAATGCAAAACTCAAATCTTTATGCTATACAATTGAAGGAAAAAATTTGTTTAAGTTTCCATCTCTAGTCTTGGTTTTGAGAAATATGTCAAATTATATGGCATTCTATAGTGCCTTGTCAGTGCTGCTGAAAGATGATGGTTCTGACTGAAGCAATCAGTTAAAATATGTGATTAAAATATACACACCAGAAACAAATGACCCAGATATATTTTAATGAAACAGAAAGATATTTTCTGCAGTTCATTTACAAATCATTTCATGCAGCACTATAATTTACCTGGTGTGGATAGAGTTTGTTGTGGGGCAAGGGTGAATGGCGAGTATCCACAATAAGCTTCTTGTGGCTCCACTGTGCATAAAGAATACATGTGCATGCAACTATTTGACTGACATTTTATAATTATATGAATCCCACAAGTTGCTTTAATAAATGGATATTTCATGCTTTATGTAAGTAAAGATCTTCTGTCTTCTGGTGCTGGAATTGTAAGTATATCAAAATCTACATGCACTAACCGGTGCTCAATACCTGCTTTGGCAACTACCAGCATAGCACTTTAAATCAGAGTGAACTGGTGATGTTCAGTGGGACAGATGCTTAATTTATTGTATTTGGTTAAATTTAATATACCGCTAAATACAATTAATATTGTTAGAACAGGTCCAGTTAATGAGACTGAACTTAAAAACACAGGGATAATAAGGCCCATGTTACTGTGAGTGCACCAGAGTCGAAAGTTTAAGATTAAGTGCTTGTACTGACAGTTCCAAAGGAAAGCGTAGCTAGTGGGATTTACAAAACATCATGTTACATAGATCTACAAGATGGTTTACCAAGACCTGAATCAGTGGGAGTGTGCGAGAGGATAAGCATTGGTCTCAGCAAGCTGACAGCAAATCCATTTAATCCATTGTGAACAACATCAGCAGATATGGTTATAGAATCTCTCTTTTTTTTTTTGAGTCCAAGCTCAGGTAGTGTGACCCATTCTAGGTCTGGGGCGCATCAAAATAAAAGCAGCTATACGCGGTCATGCCAACAAAAATCCAGAGTGCTGTCAGAATCCAGACTCTTCATCACCACACTAAAGTTTGAACATATCCAAGCAAAAAGCTCACAGGGCGCCATGAGGCAAATATTTCTTACCAGAACAGGCAGACTGCGTGAAAGTGATGTCATCGATGGCAATGTCACTCTTTTCACCATAACCTCTCACTGCTTCAAATGTAACCTGTGAAGTACGTAAGCTAGGCTAAAGTACCATACTCAGTGTTAGACCTGGCCTGTGTGCCAGTGTTAGCTACTGACTGACACTGTAACAGCAGTTGACAGGGAGCTGAGATGCTAGAGGGGATGTCACACGAATTAAAATGTTCTCCACTGAAAGAAAACTTCTGTGATGCCATGTAACCTCCCTCCAAAAACCTCAACTTATGAAAAGCTGCTTGGCATAGGCAATGTTATGGTGCACAGGGCAAGTTTTATCTTTGTATTTAACAGCTAGCCTTAAGATTTAGAGATAAAGAATAATGAGAAGGAAGTGTGAGGGTGTATGAGAATTTTAATAATAGTTATGACACATATACTTTTATCAGCAAACCTATCCTGAAATTTTATGGACTAAAAAGGAATTCTAGTCATGAATGTTTTAATCATGATTTCTTTTAACAAGTGTAGGTATATATAGAAACCCTTTGAAAAGCTCTATAGTCCTCACCATGAAGAAAAATGCACATTTCTTTTTCTAAATTTTTGTTTCTTTAACAGGAAAAAAATAAAGAAATACAAGAAAAAAAATAAGAAAAAATTAATTATATTCAACACTTAAAGGCTCAATAATTTCTCAATTCAAAAATATCTTACACCTTCAGTCACACAGGAAGCTGTTTGGCTCATTACAAAATGTTGCAACCACACTTTTCTCGTTTTGCAGTTTAAAAACACAAGCCCAATATTTTTGATAAAATCTGTCCTTTGAGCAAGTTACTTACAAAAAAGGGCTGGCTACTGTAAATACCAACATGACCTGAATTCCACACTTGGCCATGATCACCCAAAGTTGACCAGACTTTGGTGGAAGTGTTCAAAGCAGCAGGACGCATCCAGATATTCAAGTAACCGGTGTCTTCCCCATACATGTTAAACCAAAATGACATGCACAGAGCTGCAGATGGTTCTAAGACTGGGCTCTGAAGCCAGGCATTGTCTTCAGGTTTTTGTGGAAGTGAGGCTTCAATGAAAGCATAATGCCCTGCAAGAAACATGATCTTGACTCAAAGTTATCCTTGTATGTTTAGATGTTATCTGTGCAGGTGTGTATGCATGTATGCTCATGTATTTATTTAAATTAGGCTGCATGCTTGTATAGGATGTAAACTGCTCTCACTCTTATGCAGTAAAGCATATGCTTAAACACAGAGGCATACATGCATGTACACTTAGGTGCATGTATGCACACAGCCAAAAGCTGGTATGAGATGGAAAGTTGGAGGGGTGAAAAAAGAAACAACTTCCCTACCTTGTGACGTGCCAAGTGTGTGGTCATTACTGGGCCCCGTGAACATGGTGTCTGTTGAGCCCTGTCCTATAATCCAATCAAACTTATCTCCCACGCTTGGATTAGTCCACAGACCAAAGCCATGTTCAAAGTTGTTGTTAGCTGCAGAGAAATATTACAAGTTTAAAACCAGTTTTGCACCATGGTCTAATGAATACAAGTTTGAAAATATGGACATTCAAAAATATATTAACCTTTCAAAGATAATTTGCCTATTAATTTTTACCTGCATGAGGACAGCTTCCATTTTGCAGTGTAATGTCATCAATAGCAATGTCTCCCAGATAGCCAGCACCTACTACTCCCTCAAACACAACCTGAAATGCAGTAAGCATCATTAAGCATTTGTCTTTCAATCAATCAGATGAAAATTAGATATATCAGATCGATATTAAAATGTGACAGCATGTCTTGCTTCTATTTTGCAATCTCTGTATTCAGGAACATGTCATATTTTTTTAAAGTTAGGAAGCCTGCACTTGAAGCAGAATACAATATTTACTGCAATCAACTAAAAATCTTAACTGATTTAGTGATTTCAACCAGTTTTTAAAAGATATACCATGGCAGTAGTTTGTTGCTATGTAGCAATAAAAGACAAGATGTCTTGTACTTGAAGTTTAAGTTCTACACATTTAGAAAAAGAAAAGGACATCCAAAGTTTTAATGGGTTGTTCTGCTAGCATTCAAGGCGGCCATCCAGCCAACAGGTTGCAATGACATCTTGCTTTATTGACACTAGTAACCAAGCAAGGTTCTTTTGGTATTTTCTTAGCACTTTGAATCTTCATGAAATGGCAGTAAACTATGAAAGCTGGACCACAGATGTGTTAAAACCCATACTCCGACAAGCGAATGGAAAGGTGTCAGGGCATAAAAAAGAAATGATAGAGAGATGTCAAGATCTATTCTAGACTGCAGCAGTTGCAAATACATCAGCATAATATGCACTGTAATTAGATTACATGTGGTGAGATCACACACTGCAGTGTTGATCTATTAACTCCTTGCACTCATGTCAAAACTTGCAATTACTGTTCACGTTACGTCAAAACTTATGTGTCAACGGTTTAAAAAAATTCCTGCAGACCCACTTAACAGTGAAAAGGAACTCATTCTTGTATTATTGGAAAACTCTATCATAGCTGTGTCCCCAGCACTGTTTAAATGAGTTTTTAAAATTTAGATTTGGCCTGCCAGTTGTTTTTGGCTGTTTACCAGGACAGGTACATAGCTCACAAGAAATGGCTGCTGGATGGAAGAGAAAATTTTAAAACAAGTTTGGCAGAAAAAGATATTTTAAATATAATTTAGGCCGAAAGAGAATTTACTAAATTTTGGATGTGATTCAAGGTCAGAAAGTGTTGATAATAATATACAGTTCAGCAACGTCGAAAGTGGGCAAGCAGTGACATGCTCAATTTATTACAAATATTAGACAATTTTTATTTGATAGATACATTAAAACACTTCCATCGGAGTGTTTTCATCTATTGATGCCACTGTGATCTCCATATAGATTTTGACATGATTGAAATAAATCCTGCCCCAAGTGCAGTAATCTACTTTACACATTTTTAAAGATCAATTTTTGAACATCAAAATAATTTAGATTGAGGTTTCATCGCATCATGACTTCCTGTTGTCTCTACGTATCTCATTTTTAAAAATATAGAAAAAAATATGTGATAAAAACAGAATTTCCATGCAGGCCGAAAGAAATTTTTTAAAAATGAAACCATTCCTATCTGAAATCCATCTAGTGAGAATTCTGTGGAAAAGGCTGCTTTAAAATAGGTATCCAAGTGAATGCCGCAAAATGGCGCTTGGGATCGTCTCTCTAACTCTTAAACAATACCGCGTGGTTTCTAGACTACAGTTTAGAAGAAGTCGTGTATTGTGTGGTCTCAGGGAAGAAACTCAATAGAAGAATGATTCCGCTATAAGAAAACACCAGTGACATCCCTTGCCGGTGAACCCCTTTGTTTACAGAAATTTTTAAAGTCTTTGTAAAACTGCCTCCAAAGCGACGTCACCCATAGCAAATTTCTATTGGCGTACCATCTCCAAAGTGTTGGGAATGGGTTAACCACAATCAACACCAAGCAGTAATATTTAAACTTTTCCAAGAAGAAATTTTTAAGAATTTTAAAGTCCAAGAATTGATCTTTCCAAATAAATAAAGTATATTTTTGAAAGTGTCTTAGCTTATTAGCAATATTTTTTGAATCATGCCATTGCCTGTGCAAGGTCAACGTCATAAACAAGATCTATGCTGTATGAGTGCAAAGTTAATGCTTCACGTTATGCCTTCAAGCATTTTTGCCACCTGGTGGCTGGGTCAAGGACAAGAACAGCCCATTGGATATTATTTACCTTGTATGGAGACGATCCCACTATTGTTGATTGACCTGGAACCCAAATATTTCCCAAGTTGTCTCTCTTTGACCACACTGGAGTGTCACTACTTGTCAGGAAAGAGCCAGTCATGATGTAGATATTCAATGCACCAATGTTGCTGCCATGCAGATTGTAGAAGAATGACAGACACTGGGGTGTAGTCTGAGTTATCTGGGAACTGACTAGGCGAGCCTTTTGCCCAGGGTGCTGGGGAGCACTTGTTTCAATGTACAGGTAGTGACCTTGTGAGGAAATATGTGTAAGCATTAAATGTGCTATAGCAAATGTCAGTAATATTTTATATCATTTTATGCAGAAACCTTCTGTACAAAAAAGGAGATGTGACAGAAGAAAATAACAAATAACAAAGCTCTGTGATTATGATTAATATGATAAACTCTTGTTTTGCTATGAATGCAGTTATTTAATACAAATGTGTAATGGCATTCCATTAAAGGTAAAGGTAAAGGTCTTACCGCGCACCTGGGGTGCGTAAACATTTGTTGCTTTCTGCATCTTACTGCAATTATGTTTTTATCAGTGATAGATTTTTTCTATTTTTTTTATAAGATACATAGAGACCTCAGGGGAGGTCATGGCGGAAAAAAAACGAGTAGGCATGTACAGTGCATACAGTGACTACATCTAACACCAATTAAATAGTAATAACTATTTTTTTCAGTACGATTCTATAATTATTTTGATGTTCAAAAATTGATCTTTCAAAATATGTAAAGTAGATTACTGCACTTGTGGTAGTTTGCAAGCAGCATTTAAGTCATGCCGAAATTTGTATTACCCTGTGTCTGCAGTGGTAGTAACAGTCTTAAATCCTACGTCGACATTGAGTTAAACCTGATAAAGTAGCAGTGCATGTTTAACACAACTAGAAAAATGAAACACCTCACCAAGAAAAAAAATCTTTGAAAACAAGATTTCCTACCTGCTGCTGTACCCAGAGTATGGTCATTCGAAGGTCCTGTATTGATAGTGCTTGTTTGACCAAAATGCAGGGTCCAGTCAAAATCATCTGCTGTTGTTTGACTCCAACCACACAGCCCTGACTCAAAGTCACACGGCAAGCCACCTTGTCGTAGACAGGAACATCAGGAGTTATATCAAGCCACAAGTAGCATGCTAGAAAAGCAGTCAGACATAATTAGTAAGCACCCGAATATATCTTGTTTGGGGATTGCTTTTAACCAGACTGGGTATTTTTCCTACATGTATAATACTTTGCCTTCAGCCTCAATTTTTCTGTTGCAGTCACAGCTCTTAATCATGGCTACCACAATGAAGTGTCGCCTGCATGTTAAAAACCAATTATTTTAACTGTGCATTTACTCTATCTTCAGCTTACATTACAGTTTGAGCTATGAGACCAGCTAAGAAATGAAATAATAATATTTCTTACCAGTAGCAATACATCCTCCTGCCACAGTCCTGATATCATCCAAGCCAATATCTCCAGCAAAGGTGGGACCACGGACAGCCTCAAACACTATACTGATGGGACTGGAAGAAGCAGCAATCTGAACTTGTCCGTATCTCCACTGGTTGCCCTGTGACTGGCTTCTAGTCCACAGGGGTACTCCAAGACTGCCACCTCCCTGGTTTTATTCAAAGTTATACAATTTAAAAAGCAAAAACCATTGGTTTTTGACATTATATTTTCCCTCTGTTTTATGCATTTTACTTTTAACTCCATGCTGTTGTACAACCCCCCTGAAAAGATTGTTGTAAAATACTTTTCATGGAGTTGTACAAAGAAATATTTTTTGTAATAAAAATAGTGTAATTAAAATTGTAAGTCTCACGAGACTGCGACCGGAAGTCTCGTGAGACCGCGACCGGAAACATTTCCGATCGCGCGGGAACCGCGTGTTCTCAGTCTTTTTCATCCGAAATGTTTGAGGGGTAACACATCGACTGTGCAGCTCTGCTTGCCAGTCTCCTGGTTCTGTTTGTGCAGGGCCACATTTTAACGTTTCATCTTTCCCATTCATTCGTCATCTTCTTCGGTTTTTTTCCTTTCTCATCTTCGCTCTTTGTTTCTTCGGTTTTTTTCGTTCGTTCTTTCTTAGTTCTCTTCTATCACCCATTGTTGGTTTTACCACGTGTGCGGGGCCTGTGTGGTAGGATAGCAGTGCATCAATTATATGGTTGTTAGACAGCTCTAGTTAGGGTGATTTATTGCTGTTGCCATTTGTGAGAATTCTTGTCCATTTATTTTTTATGTCCATGTCTGTTTGGGAGGGGGGATTCTTAATGTTAATAAATATCAAGTTTGTTGTTGCTATCACGCGTCTGTAGTTGAGTAGGTTTCGATTTGGACGCCTGTAAGAGTGAGTGCCTACACCGGGATTGAGCCCACGTAAAATAAATTCTTTTGTAACTTCCAACGGCGCACACTGGTGATTTTGGTCCACGTGTGCCGGTTACACTGTGAAACTCATGGTTTTAAGTTTCAGTGTATGATGAGCAAGAACCAAACAATCTGGTTTTCCCTTATCCATGCTCTTTAACAATATTTGACATAAAAACTGTTTATTTTTAAGAATTTAGTTTTTAAAATTGACATCGAATGCAACCACAGAAAATTAACAGAGACAAATTAAATACATGAAATGGAATGCTTTGTATAGCTATTAATGTCTGTATTAAACTTTAAGAACTTACACGGACATAGATGTTAAGTGTGTCAACATGAGCACCATACATGTAATACCAAAACTGCAGACAATATGGAGAATTGGCTGGAATCTGGGCAGATACTAGCCGTGCTTTTCCAAGGGTCCCCTGTGCAGCTGCCGTCTCGATAAAAATGTACCAACCATTGTCTGTGTAAGGACATGAAAACCAACATAGGTTAAATTATCATACATACATTTCTATCCATTTCTCTCTTGACTCTCCACACCCACACCACCATGACATAACCCTGCAAATAACTTTCTTTTCCAAAAAAACCAAAACAAAACAAAAACACATTTAAGCAAAATAAGTGAATTCTTAAAACACATGCATGCTTCTTTTGAAGCCAAGCAAACTTATGTTTAAAATGAACTTACAAGAACTACTACTTATTATATGTAGTCTCTTACTAACCATTGCCTAAGGTGTGGTCTATGAAAGGTCCTGTGACAACGGTTCCAGATGGTCCTTGAGCACGACTCCAGTCAAAAGTATCAGAATTATCTTGTGTCCATGAGCAGTATTCACTCTCAAAGGAGCAGTCATATGGTGACTGGGATACTGAGAGGCACAAACAGAGTTATTATTAAAGGTACATAGCTAATTATACAATAAATTCATAGTGCGCATTGCCATTCCATAACAAAAGCAAACATTTTTGCAACAGAAAAAGGAATTTTTCCTCCATAGTTTGAATACAGTTAGAAATATGCACTATGAGAGACAGAGGGAGTGTATCATCTGTAAACCCTCGAGGTTACCAGAGTTATTTTCCCTTGAATCTTTTCTAGCTTGGGGAAATGCTAGTTAGTGGAGATATAATGTAGTCCCTCAGACAGATAAACCTTTGTCTGGGGACAAGTCTTTTTGAGTGGTAACCCCCCCTTCCCCCCCCACCCCCGCGATTGTACTAGGGGAATGTGTATGGCCTGAGTGAGAGGCAGAGGTTTCCCAGTGAAATTATAGGCGCGGTTGATTTACGTTACTGCGCGATTGCGCGGAATGATCCCTTTGTGTACTGCACTGTCGTAAATGTAATGATGGCAAAGTGGTGCTGACGCCAGCATGAGTCGGATTATGTTTTCCCCTGCAATGCATGCAGTGGGGTGACGTAGGTGTTAAATATGGTTACCATGAGAAATCTCATTGTTCAATCTTTGTGGGAAATAGAATGTAGACCGGGATGGGTTGGGGATGACGTAAATTTTGTTGGATTCTGTTTGCCTTTTTGCACGTGTCGAGGTGCTAGATTGCCACCATCTTGGCCACCACATGGCCATTGTTCGAGGTCTGTCCCCCAGTATGATGTTTCCCCTATTCCTTTAGTTGTAGGATTGCCTTATGAATTTCAGGAGTATTAGGTTTATGTATTGCTTGTGTTTGTGACCCGAGATTCATTGTCAGGTCCGTCTTTGTTTCAGCCCACCTGTTTTATACTCCCTTTGGTTTCATACTCCCTTTGCTTTCTGACTCCCCTTGGTTTCATACTCCCCTTGGTTTTATATGCCCTTTAGTCTCATAATCCTTTCATTCTCATATTTCTCTTTACCAGAATTTACCCGAAAATTATCAGAACATTTATCTTTATCTTCGCTCACCTCTTAACTGCATTTTCTTAACTTTATCTTATCTTTTTATCTGTTTTGGGTTAGATAGTTTTATGGTTGATTAAAAGTCTTGGGTCTATTTATTTTGTTTTCTTACTCTTTTAGTCAGCAAGGAGAGAATCTGTGTGTGTGAAGTGTTAGCCTCTAGTCCCTCACATGTATGATATATGAATAAATATTGGCTGCAGAGTTATAGCTGAGTATTGAGCAACTGACTTACTGAATGGTGCTGGAGTAGATGATAATGGTGAAAGGGAAGTTGCAGACAATAATCCTGCTTGTGCATCAGCTGGTTTGTCTAAGTACATAAAAGAAAATCTTTATAATATGTGTTAATGTGGAATTTACATTGTATCAAGCTAAGCTGCTTTGTAAATATGGACCAACAACAATGAAATCTTTGGAAATCTTTCAATGTAGCTTTCTTTTTTTTGGGGGGGGAGGGGAGCGTGTGAAGTCAAGGTAGCTTTTAATGAGAGAGACAACCACAAATAGTCATCATACCTTTGTATATACAGATTATAATAATAAATACTAATGTAAATGCTGAGATAGCTGGCAGTTCCTAAAAACAAATGAAACTTACACTGCAGCCTCTAAGTTTACAAGTATTTTTCAAGCAGGTGAAAGCAGACTCAGGAAATTTGATATAAAGGCACCTTAGCATTTTCAATGGAAACTTTGTGGATAGCTCAAGCTGTACTTACACACACATGAAGCACTTGTGAAAGAAATGTCATCAAGGCCAATGTCACCATAGAATGTTTGACCTCTGATGCTTTCAAAGCGAATCTGACAGACACAGGCATATAAATCCCAGAGATTCATACTTTAAAAAAATGTCAAGAAATTACAAGAATTTAACTGCTGCCAGGCACGTAGTAAATAGGCACCAAACAGCCAAAGAAATTACTTAGGTCAAAAGCAGCTGCAAATTGAGTTAACCTTTCATGAAAGTTGTTTTCTTAGGTAACTTTTTCAGTTATATTAATCTATGAGACTTTTATTAATGAGTCCACACATTTCTCCTAGTTTTAAAACTGCCATCTGCTTCATACAAACAGACCTGGTATTCACTGCTCTGTGGTGGTAGCGGAATCTGTCCTTGCAACCATTTTTCACCTTTGTTATTAGACTGAGCCCACAATTCTGCATGTGATACATTGGTGATGTCATCCAGATAAACATTCAGAGATCCTAAAATGGAACAATTTTCAAACTCTTCATTATTAAAAAGCTTAGAAGACTGAACATACTCTTTAATACATCACATGCATAGTATCCATAACAAAATTTAGCAAGACTATGCTTAAATAGTAGTACTGCTGAAGGCAAATACTTGGTTGGTATCAGAGGCAAAGCTAAGTATCCACACATGCTTACTCAGTGCCATGTACTGTGTACACCAACCCCCCCAGCCCCCCAATCCCCCCCCCCCAAGCCTCTGAGCATTTGAGTACTCTTCAAAAAGTATGATTTTGACAAAGGCTCACAAGCATACAAAAAGCTGGAAACCCTACCAATGCCATTGCCGTACATATGGTACCAGAAGACAAGACATCTGGGTCCAGTAAATGCACTGAAAGGTTGAGACACCAGCCATGCACGATCTCCAGGTACACGTGGGGCAGAACTCTCAGTGAACACATATCCTCCTGAAAAATAGTAAATACCATCACAACCATAGTTAGCAAATCTTCACAGCAAATTTTCTGCAGAGCAGTGCTTAGTCTTGCAGCATTCATGAAATCTTAAACAGAATCCTGTAGATGATAAATGCTCAAGCTGCACAAGTTTTTTTAATATATATATGGGCAATAACTGAATCTGGATCTTCTCCTGTTTTTAAATGTAAATGTGGATTACTTCACCTGTGTTCTTTCACCCCAAATCATCAACTGAAAAACTTAGCATGAGAAATGTTGCAAATGATTTTCCAAGGAATGTAACCTGTTGAGAACATCAACGGAATGTCCAGAAAATCCCAATGAAGATGAAAGCTGAACACTTACACCAAAAACAAGAGGGGGGAGGGGAAAAGGGAAGGGATCCCAAAATCCATTCCCAGCACTAACCCTCAACACTGTCTTGCGTGTGGTCCACACTGGGCCCTGTGTACTGAGTTGGTGTAGAGCCTTTTGTCAGCATCCAGTCAAAATTATCACCCTGGACATTTGACCAGGTACACATGTCCACATCAAAGTTGCAGCCACCTGGGTTGGCCCCACAGGAACCAGAAAGTATGCTGACATCATCAATTGCAATATCACTGGAGTAGCCACTGCCCACCACACCTTCAAACACAGCCTGAAACAGAATCCCAATTTGTTACTACAGTGTGTTCTGATGGTCTGATTTTCATGCTGTTACAACATTCAAGGTTGAAATGGTAAGTTGACATTTATTTTAGTACAAATAACACATTCATATAATTTGTTTATTTAATAATAGCAAGTAATGTCTAAAGTGACTTAAAGTTAAGAAATGCTGTAATGCAGTGTTCAACTACAACCCCCCCCCCCCCCGGAAATTTACAATTTTGAATACATATATCAACCAAACAAGCAAGGGGATGCCTGCACTTTCTTTGTAGTTTGTAATTACACTCCATCTTTTCTACATCACAATTACAATTTTCTTAAATGCAAAGATAACTAGCTCCTTGGTTAATCTATGCCAAGAAATACACCTATTTAACCATTTGATGTATTACAAATAACACAAAAAGTAACTTTGTATGAATTGTTATATCACCAGTACTGCACATAATTATACTTAAGCAAATTTCTTTTTCTAATAGCAGAATTAAAAATTTGCCAAGAACTTAGGAGGGTCAGAACCGGTTTGGGTGGCCCCTAGCAAACCATAACACAGCATACCAGAATGCAGGCGATTGTAGCTCAGATCCCATGTCTGCCACATGTACTTTCTCTGCATGTTGTACCTATTTACAGACCTGTCCTTCGGAGTTTTTCTCTGGGTGCTCCTATTAGTTTTTCCTATCTCTTATTCCCTCAGTAACCTTTCATCACCATATCCCCTTTATCCCCAGTTGAAGAGCTATCATTGCTCACTTGACATAAAACAAAAAACAGCACACAACTAATAAGCTCTAGGATGACTACATGGATCTAACCATGCCGAACTTTGTATGGGTGAAATTTATGGCAAAGCTAGATAAGCTCCAAATATTAACTTCCATATACATTGAAGCAGAACCTCAAGATCTGGACTATAAACCTCCCAGTAATGACTCCCTCCAAAATACAACCTTCCTTTTCCTTGATAACCAATTAATTTTCCTTATAATTTATTGAAAAAATTACTTATGAATTACATTAAAGCTATGTCTCAGTCAACTTACAACCATACAAAGTGTACAGTTCTGCAGCATGCTTCTTCCCTAAATGCCTTGTGACCATAGCAAACTAGCCACTTACAACCGGTCACAATCGTTAATTTCCTGACCCCTCCACCTTCACTTTTCAAAGAAGACTGACAACTTTAAAATGCTTGTGACATCAGCAGTCACCAATCAGTGAAAATCCCAAACACTTTTATTTGGTTTTCTCTTAAGAGTTGATCAAACATCATAAATGCATTTCTGCTAGAAATATTTCTATTCCTGTTCAGAATTTTAAATAACTGCTTGACTACATGTTTCATTAAAATGAAAAATTAATCTTTATGCAACTGATTTAATGATGATACAGTGACCAATAACTAGTCTAAAACTTCAAAAACAAATTTAGTTTTTTTTTCATCCACACTGGAGCCACTTTTTCAATAAACATCAGAACAGCTTTGCTCAGAGAGAAAGCACTATCTAGGGCAAGGTAAGTATATGTTAAATGAACACAGATTTAAGTCACAAATTGGAATTTCCAACTGCCCCTTAATAAATGCTGAAATGATAAGAATGTATAGTGGGGTACCTTTTGACCGAAGTCAATGAAATCTGCATTACACATGAAAAATAAACTGTCTTAAGATATGGCAAAGTGAACTAAACGCAGTCACTTTTGGCCATCAGTCATCGACTGTGTTAGTCCAGTTCAGACAGAAATAAGGAGACTTGGTGAGAATTATTTAGAAAAGAGAAAGGCTTGCAGATAAGTAAATTTTGACCTTAGAAAGACTGTCACAGTAGAATGAAAACTTGCATCAGAAAGTATTATTTGCACACAAAAAGGACATGTCTGATCCAATTTGAAATATTGTCTTAGAAGTGCACTTGAAATGATTTTAACATTTTTAGACTACTTACTGAACCCAGGCGGCCCATAAATTATGTGTTTATCTAGTTGATGAACAGATATATGACAGAGTATGTATCAGTGAATGAAGCATCTGCCACCACTTTCCAATCAAGACTCTTCCCAAGCTTGACTAAATTTTTTCTTGATATACACTGACAGGTTTTCACCTTGTCAGGACAACAAATGAAGCAATAAAAGTAAACATAATCACCAACCTCCCAAGAAGCAGCTGAGTGAACGGTGATTTCTGCTTGGATCCAGCGATTCCCTTGATCACCAGAGATATTGAAGATGGTGTTAATAAGCTTCCCTCCAGAGCGAAGATACACGGATAAAGTCCCCATAGTGTGGCCATACATATGGTACCAGAAGCGGAGACAGGCACCAGGTGTTGCAGCCTGAGAAGGACTGATGAGTCGTGCTCGATTTCCTGGATGTTGTGGGAGAGAAGCCTCTATGTACATGTAGAATCCTGCAGACAGTAAAACAGCATATAGAACCGGATATCTGGAGGGAGATTTAGCAGTCACATTATCATGGTGCAAGAAAACTCTCGCAAATTTAGTAGTGTAAGCATAGACAAAATCAGCTGAAACTATCTGACATATAAACAATCAACAATAAAAGTGAATAAAGTCATGAAATTATTTTGCTACAGACAACATCAAACTAGATGCTACTGATCTCTCAAACTGTACAAGAAAACACTAGGTTTACCACTGCTGGTGCCAAGAGTGTGGTCTGCAGTTGGTCCAGTGCCACTAGAACCTGTGGACAGACTTGCACGTGTCCAGTCAAAATCATCATCATGTGCCTGCTGGAAGCCACAGATCCCTGGATCCTCAAATGTGCAGGAAGATATGGATGCTGAAGCTGCAAAATTTACTGCAAGATGTCTTCAGGAAGCCTTCTGATACAAGGAAACCTATAAATTTCCAAAACTATTTTGTTGAATAGAATTCTTCTGAAGAAATTTTTCTTTGATGCCAATATGTCCATTACAGACACCTTTAACAACATCCAAACACAAACCAGTGCATTCTCTGAGAGCATATTTCAGCTTATTCATAATCATGAAAGAATTATGGATGTTCCATAACCAGGAATCACTTACCACAGGCGCCATCCATGACTGTGATGTCATCAATGGCAATATCTCCAGAAAAGCTGGTGCCACGCACAGCCTCAAAAACAAAGCTATAAGTACTGTTTGCCTGAAGAGTGACCACAGCCTGGTGCCAAAGACTGTCAACTGTGCCAGAACGTTGCCATATTGCAGTCCCATACGTAGAGCCCACCTTAATGTATATGTTGAGTTTGTTCACAAGAGGACCATACATGTAATACCAGAAGGACAGACACTTAGCTACACTGCCATTCACTGGGGTACTTGACAGACGAGCTGTGTCATTGACACGACGTTCTCCAGCAGAACTGATGTACATGTACCACCCAGAATCTACAATGCACAAGGAGAAATACTGTTTTAATGCATATAATTCCTTTCCATTTCAAATTGACATCTACCATGATAAGTGACTGAAGGAACAGAAGGATGCTTCAGATTTGTGAGAAAGGTAAGTGTATAAAAGGTATGACCTATGTATTAAAGAGCTAAAACAATTACATCATAGTTTTTCATGTCAAAAGCACGGCACCTGAAGATAAAGAATAATGGCCAACAAAATCCAAGGAACTGAAGCAATTTATTTTAAATTCCAATATTTACCTCTGCCTGTGGTGTGGTCAAAGGCTGGTCCATTGTTTGGATCAGAAAAAGAGCCATGACTTCGTATCCAGTCTAACTGATCATCTGTGTTCTGAATGTATGTGCACTGATTGACCTCAAAGTTACAGTCCCAGGGCGATGGGACATCTGGACAGCAAAGTGCACGGCAGAAGAAGCAAAGAAATATCAACTACATATTACAATCTTCGCTTGATTACTGTACGGACTAAATTTAAGACTGAAATAAACTTTAGAATGTGAAACTTGTAAATAAAACGCATTCAGAAATGACTGAGGTAAACCCCTGTATCTTTCTTCCAAAGATGCATGCAGAAAACAAAACAAAACAAAAGCCTTCCACTCCATATGGTGGATGATAGATTCTCTACTACCTTGATATACAAACACAATGAAGACAATCAGAGTGGAAAATAAAATTTCCAATCTGCAAGCAGTTAAAAGTATTCTAGTGATAAAGAAAGAAGACAAGAAGGCAGTGATACATACAGCCTGGTGGGAGGATGGTGGTGAGTAAAGCAGGAGGTGTAGGAATGTAGCCAACCACTGCTATGGAAGGTCTGGCTGCAAAGCATCAAGTCACAGTCTAAGGTAACAACATCCTGAATACAAGACACCATCCTCTTGCTCACTTGGCAAGGAAACTATTCACATTATCAAATCGTTGTATGCGCTAATTTTAAATGATTTTCATCAACAGCTATAAAAAGCTTATATGCTACACTGCGAGTATGGGATCATCATTTTAAATCATGTATTTTATTGCCCTTTTTTTGCTTTATTGTTAAGGTGGGTTTTAATCTAAGGTTAAACACACATGAAAATAAGAAAAACTGACAAATAAGAAGACAAGTACCTTCGCAATAGCTCTGTAGAAAAGATAAATCATCGAGCATGATGTAACCTCGAGCCCCTTTGGCAGTCAGCTCCATGACGATTCTGTATGGAGTGCTTGCATAATAAGCTATTTGTCCTTCCTGGAAACCAGTTTCGTCCTCATCACTGTCCATGTTCCACATGGTTGTGGTATTACCAGTCTGTGAAATGAGGAACAAATAAGGTGGAAGATTTACTCTTTCATTTGTATGTACATATTAAAGCTAGACATACTTGTGAGATTTTGACAAAAATCTTAATTTTTGTAAAATTGGTATAATGATGTGTTCTGACAGTTCAGTATGTCCTCTGTCTACCCAGTAACTGTTTTTGCACAAAACAGCCTAGAAATGTGCTTACTTTGTCAAAAAAGATACATAGTATGTTTTTAGATATATATGTCTCTCCACGTTTAATCATGTTTTTGTGAAATTTTATGTCGAAGGCTTATAACTTGGCATTGACAAATGATAATAGCCCTAAAATTTGGCTGACACCTTTTCATATCAAATAAACACAATTAAATTTCCTGGGCTTCCAATATTTAAGAGTTTGTAAACTTTATCAAGTTTTAAATGTTTGTTTTTCATTTTGTTATTTTAATTAGAGCAGTCAAACAGAACATGAAAGCTAGTTACCTGAGGCTTTAGGTAGATGGTTAAGTTAGAAAAATCTGTTCCATAGTTTATGTACCAGAAGTGAAAGCAAACACTAGATGTGCTTGTGGGAGGCATTGCTGGAGACACCAGCTGCCAGCGTGATCCCTTTTCTACAATCACTGAGGATACACCGAAGTACAGAAAGGTGCCTGTGTACATAAATTGATATCATTAACAAAATTATGTAAAGTGACTGTAAGAAGTTTTCATTAAAAGTTTGAAGTGAGAACTTTGAAAGAAAAAGAGATTGCAGACCCCAGAAAAACCTCCCTATTAAGACTTTGGAAAATGCAACAAAATCAAATCTTAACTGAGAGAGGTTTTAACAGGGAGTAGTGTAACCCAGCACACAGATGTAAACTGAGGACTGAGAAATGCCTGGAAAGTCAAAATTACTGGTTCTATTCTGAAAGCACTCTGTTGCAACAAAAACTATAACAGTTGTTGATAAAGATCACTGCTTCAGTAGAATGCTGTCTGAATTGTCCCTTGATCACTGATGCATGTTGTGCAGAGTTATAAACGATGAGTGGATCACATAACCTTGTGTAGCTCGAGCCTGAACCACATCATGCAGTCAAGGGAAGCAGGTGCACGGACCCTCCCCCATTTACTATCCTGCAGTGGGTGACTGACACGCCTCCCACTCCTCGCTTGCTTGCCTACATTTGCCCCAACTTCACAGAACGAACCGACCAATCATGATCATGCATACATATTGCACAAGAGATTGGAGAAGAATGACTGTGCACCCTCCCTGCTCAATCTGTGATCAGACGATAACTCCAACAAGAAGTACTGGCAGCGCTCAACATAACCGTATGCAGACGCACGTGACCAAGGGAGCCTACCGTACCCAAACACGAAGCAAAGAGAGAGCCAAAAGAAGGGAGCTTGGCAGATCCTCTAGAGGATCTGCCAAGTTCCTTTCTTTTGGCCCTCTCTTTGCTACTTGTTGGTCATGTGCGTCTGCATACGGTTATGTTGAGCACTGCCAGTACCTCTTGCTGGAGTTATCATTCGATAATTTAAGCGCTCGGTCCTCATTTGTTCTTTATTAACTGTGATCAGACCTTAGCAGTGTTCCAAGTTCTTGGCGGAGAAGGTTTCACAGGCGTAGTGAACCTAGAAAAGCTAGCGAACCTAGCAAACATAGCAAATCTAGGCTAGAGCATTTCATGGCAGTTGCTATAATGTAGCAAAGCTAGCACCCTATGGTGGTCCCGTGCATAAGCGTAGCAGACAATGTTGTGTTGAGAGTGATGATAATTCTGTTAATTTTACCCTGCATTCAGTCAAGTTAAAAAGCACTATGAGGAACTCAAAGAATAGTCATAAACACACCTTACAGTTTGGAGTGATGTGGAAGTTTTGTTTTGAATAGGGTTACTCAATACCTCATAAAATAGATCATTTGTCAATGGATGTATCTCACAGCAGTGACTGACACAATTTTAAAACATGGCGCCAATATTCTGTCCATGTGGAAGGTATGATATTTCTCGTTATTGCTAGCATGATGGACGCAATAAGTATTGCTCCTTCATCTGCTGTATTGAAGAAAACCATAACACTCAGCATGCCTGTTGTTTTGATTGCCATTTTGAAGCTGCTACAGTCAGAGGCATTTCATAGGACATCTACTGCTCTAGATTTGGTCAATTTGCTATGACTAGCAGCTAGCTTTGCTATCTGCTGTGAAACCTGGTTCAGCTGACCAACTTACAGGCTGGTCTTTCTGGTTACTCTGGTTATTATTGGGTGACATCAGTTTCTTAGATACATCTTGTTTCAGATTCACAGGCACGGTTCTGGTCGTAATAGAACATTATTAGTTGGCTGTAAGTTGGGTAAGGGAGGTAGACCTAATAGAGAAGTAGTTTATGTAACAGAATAGGTCGGTGAAAACATTTTCAGTTTTATCTAAGAGAGGGGTCATAATAGGGAAGGCCTTAATATAAGCATTCTCAGTATATTATCACAATAATAAAGTTTTCAGCAATTTTCAGCAATTGCTGAAAGCAATTTTAAAACATTGGCATCCATGACCTACCATTGCTAGAGCCATATGTATGATCCCCTGTTGGAAGTGGCCAGCCTGTGCTAATAAGCTGTGAGCCAGGTTTAGCCCTTATATATAAGCCTGGAGATCCAGCAGCACTTTTCTGTGTCCAGCCACACATGTCACTCTCAAAGTCACAGAACCCTTGGATCAAAATAAAAGTACACATGACAAATATATTCAGTTTCTTTAGACTGCATAAAATATGAGCAGATAGTGACTGCACACCACTGGGTGCAACTTTTTAAACCGGCAGCTGAATACCTTACTGATCCATCCCCTATTGTGAAAGTTACAATGTAGATATCATGCAAAATTAATTTCCCTTTTAGCTGTTAAATATTTTTTTTGCCAATACAAAGTTTGTTAGTGACTTTGGTGATTCTTCTTAAAAGTACCACCATAATAATAGCTGCAGGAAGGTACTCCTATGATTTTTCAACCACCAACTGAACAACAAGCTTGGTGAGTTATTTGAAGCAAACAAATTACACATAAGAAGCAAAAGATCTTATTACCTTGCTGCGGACAGTTGGGCTCAAGTTTAATATCATCAATGGCAATGTCACTAAGGTACCCAGGTCCCACAATGCCTTCAAAACAAACCTGGAATGAAGCCCAAGAATAGGACAAGATCCTTGATTATCATAAGCAATAAGTGAACACTGAAAGTGTAAAGATCAGTTCCCAAAAAAGAGATCTTTATATATGCCTGTCTGTTGCAGAACTCTACAAATTCATTTCTGTTATATGTAACCATCTTGAGGCTACCAGATCCCCAAGAGTTACTTCACTTTGTTTCTTCTCTAACTTGGGGAAAGACTTGTGGGAAGGGCTAGAAATGTAGTCCCTCAGACAGATAAACCCCTGTCTGTGGGACAAGGTTATTATAGTACTAAAACCCCCTGAGATTGTACTAGGGGTGAATGTTCATTTTATTGTATGACCTGAGTGAGAGGCATAGCTTCTGGGAAATCCCAGTGGGATTACCAGCACGGCTGATTTATGCTATTGCGCAGAGGGATTCGGAATTCACGTGCTCGCGGGAACTCAAACGTTTGGAAGGAGAGCAATGCAAACCTCTCTTTGGTGCATCTCACTGGACGAGGTACGATTGTATTTTGCATTTGGTATTTGTGAACTTGTAAGGAAACGATTGCTTGTGTACGGCACTATGTTGTTAACATATTGATGATGAAGTTGTGTTGATGCGGTCATGAATCTGATTATGTTTTCCCCTACTATGTATGCAATGGGGGTGATGTATTTGTAAAATAATGTTGGACCTTGAGAAAGCTCATGGCTTAGTCTTTACGGGGATCTAGAACATTAGCATGGATGGGTTGGGGATGATGCTGATCTTGATGGATTTTGTATTTGCCCTATCCATGTGTTGAGGCGCTAGATTGCTGCCATCTTGGCCACCACGTGGCCACTGTATGAGGTCTGTTCCCAAACATTATGAAGTCTCTTTCCCTTGTTACTTTGAAATATATTTAGCTGTAGTATCGTGATTGTTGTATTAGGTATTGAGTTTATTGCTTGTAATTGTGACCTGAGACTTATTGTGAGGTCGGTCTTTGTTTCAGTCCACCTTTTACCGCTTATTCATCAGCCCTTTTACATTCTTATTCATGAGCCCATGCTTTTTATCTCATTTACAACCAGCCCTATTATCCTGCACCTTTTTTTCAGTCATTTCATTCACAACCAGCCATATTACTTGTTTCACTCTTTCTGTTACCCTGTTATACATCTTACTTCTCTTTCTATTCTCTGCCTCCCTTCTCTTTCCCTATTTTCTCCAGTTTATCGGTTTTTGGGGTTTGGATAGTCCTGTAGTTAAATAAAAGTGATTACGTTTATTTTTTCTTACTCTTTTAGTTAGCAAGGAGAGAATTTGCGTGTGTGAAACACTAAACTCAAGGCCGAACCAAATATCTTTTGTAAGACGACATACACATAAGCGTGTTATTTCTCCGCTGGTGTGTACCGATTATATATAAAAATCTCATTTAAAAGTAAAACTGTTTAAACATTTTTTTCTGGTGTCACATACCATAATTCCTGTTTTATCTGGCAAACTGGCTTGGGCCCTGTACCACTTGTCACCTTGGTCACCAGACAATGTCCATATGGGCTGACCCAGGCTTGTGGTTGATGAGGCAGCATAAACATTCAGTGTTCCCATGGTGTTCCCATACATATGATACCAGAATGACACACAGCCACTTCCCACTACTCTAGGGGTCCACAGCATTGCTCTCTGTCCTGGTCGTCTGGGTGTGGAACTTTCAATGTACATGTAGTGACCTGGATATCACACTAGACAGATATTACTTCAGCCTTTTAATGCTTTCCTGTTCCCTATAAGGAACAAAATAAAGCAGTTTGTTTGGCATGTTAATGTTCCAATAAACCTGCAAAAAGTGCACATTTTTAACCTACCTACATCTTGATTTAAACACCTTTACAGAAACAAATCAAGAAGCACCAGGGAATATATGATGTGATTAATGTAAAGGTGTCAGTGCTACATAAATAGCAGAATGTGCACAAAGAGTGGGTGGGGAGGTGTCATTTCATAAACACCACATGGGAGTCATATAAAGGCAATGTCCATGTTCTGCAACAAATCAAGAAGTGTCTGACAATTTTTTTAAAAGTTCGCAGACATCAGAGGTTTTCCTAACCACTTTCATGTTGGACCACCACAGCTTAACTTAATAAAAACAGATGACAAGAAGATGGACCATGTGCTAACTGATTTGGTTTCATCAAAACAGGATCACATTGTTCTATGCAGACACATCTTACATAAATCTTACCCAGGAAACTACAAAAGAAATTTTCAACTGAAGTAAGATGAAATCTTTAGGGTTCTCCGCTTCAAAAACTAAGGATCCCAGGAATTCTCTACTTGGAAATTCTGATGTCTATTGTCAAGAAATGAGGATCCCCTATATGGCTGTGATTTAAAAAGAAAAAAAAGAGGGTAAAAATATGTGTCACAGGATGCACTGGTGGAAACATCTCTTCATCCCTCCAGATTTCTGTGAATGATGAACCTCATGGGGAATTGATTCTTGATTTTAGACAGACCATTTAGTTCTATACCATTATTTTTATAAAACTCAGTCAAGCCATGGCAAACCAGCATTAGCTGAATTGTGTAAGACCAGGGTTATTAGGATGCACTCCCCATTTCCAGCTGACATGCTTCATTTACAGACAGCATGCCCCAAATGCAGCCTTCTCTGAAAGATGAAAAATCTTTTGCCTAGTGGCCTTGTTTGTGGTAAGTTCCAGCCTTATATTCTGCATATATAAGGGGGTCCAGAAATCATAATTAACTGACCAGAAGATGTGCCATAGGTGTGGTCAGAGCTTGGTCCAGTTCCCATGGTGCTTGTAGCCTGACTGTTACGACTCCAATCAAAGTCATCGTTGGTTTCCTCTTGGTACTGACAAGCATCAGTAGCCTCAAAATCACAGTCAATTCTAGATGGGCTCGAGTCATCTGTAATAAATAATAATATTAATAAGGCTATATTATTATCTGAAATACTTCACTACATTGAACCACATGCTTATTCAAAGAGTTTAGCCAGGTCTTTCACCTATTATAAATCCGATAGCAGTAATTTAGGTTATGGAATGTCTTCCCAGTTGCCCCTGCTGACACACAGAATTCATCATCTGAAGCAGTGACTATCTGTCACAGGCTAGACACTGTATAGAACTTTTTTAAAAGCTTCTTTTCATTGTTTTTGGTATATTATTTTTGTTAGCTATAAGCATTTTCAGCTTGAGAAAGAAATGTGGGGAAAATGTACACATGAACACATATGACTGGATGTCTGGGCACATGCACTGATATAATGCCCACAAAGACTGACCTGCACAAGAGCCAGGAGACAGGGTGAAATCATCAACAGCTATGTCACCCAGGTAAGTACTTCCTCTGACTGCCTCAAATATCACCTGTGAATTAATCAATTATGTCATGACAAAGTCTGAACCCTTAAATTAGAAATTGTGAAGAAAAGTTGAGATATCATGGTCATAAGTCCAGATTCTATGCAAAGTGAAAACAGTGCGAGAGTTAACAACGGGATGTAGTGCTATGACAACACCACTGGTCTAACAAAATACTGAACATATAAAATACTACACATGAGATAAAACGAATGTGATAATGGTATTTCAGAGGAGGAAGGAAGAGAAAAAAGACAGGGACCTTAATCATTTATACAAGAAATCAAGGCGTGACAGTGAGGTTAACAACTTCCTAAATTCAAAAGAGGATGGCTATAATTTGAGAGGAAAAACTCTGCCATATTACATATAAGAAGAACTTATCTGTATGTGTATACGGGAAGGAGAAGCTAGATACAGTGATTTGTCTGTTCAAATTATTATTTTTTTTTTAGACTCAGATTGATTGCCGATGGTACTGAACTAATTTCTGCTGCAAGTGAATAGATGGAAAAGTTATATAAGGTAATCAGCTGGATCCTTGTGGGGAATAGTTAACAGACAAAACAACCCATTTTTAAAGTGACTCAAATGAGGTTCATATATTCATTTCAAATGTACCACCAAAATCAGCATCAGTTTAAAAAAAAGGTAACAAGAACAAAATGACAATAAAAACTCAATAAATATTTTCACCAACATCATCAAAACTCACTCCAGATGTGCTGTACTTCCATTTCTTGGAGTGCTTGTTATAATGTCATCAGACTTACATTAGTGTAGCCCTTGTAGCCTGGGTCACCGAAACGTATCTGTGCCTGGTGCCAAGCATTGCCCTGTGTTCCATTCAGTGACCAGATGGTAAAGTTTCCACTGGGTCCAGTGAGGTAGACATTGAGCTGTTTGATGTGGATGCCATACATGTGGTACCAGAAAACCAAGCACAAGGAAGTCTCTGGGTGGAAGATGGGACTGATCAAACGAGTGGTGTCCCCTTCTTTACCAACTGAGGCCTCCATATAGATGTAGAAGTGATCTAAGAGGGGAAAGTAATCACTGGTATAGAATTACAGTCTCAAATGTGTCACTGCACCATTAAACCAGTCTCAAGTTGGAACGGTCAGTTTGTAGCTACAAGCAGAAATAGGTTGGTGGGGTTGATCTGGACGATTTTGACTTTTTACCACAAAAGCCTTCCTAAGACTATAAACTATTATATAGATGCAAAAGTTTCCATCAGATGTAACTATAATTGGGTAAAAATTAACCATCTGTGTTGCTAAGGAAATTGGTACAGCACTGCATGCTGAAACTTTGGAGCCTGTTTTCTCAAATGGCTCCCACCCACATTCTGACCTCAAACAGGCCATATCTATCTTACTAATTGAGATAGGACAATGGTTCTTATATCAAAATGGTCAGGAAACACTATAGATTTCAAAAATATATTTAACTCAAAACACTAAATTTCCAACTTAAGACTGCGACACAAATTACATACAAAACATGTACACATTTCCAGAGAAGTATTCTAGGGTGTCATCACTTTAGCATTTAAAACATTTTAATTTCAGAGAAAATATCTGTTTATTGATAAGGCATTCATTCATAAGGCAATCTAGTAAAGACTAAGATGGTTGTAATCATTGTTTGAAATGATTTTCTTGCTTTTTTAAGGCCGATTCCCACTGGCCACATTTGTCAGTTCTTTCAAATGATGTCTTTAGCTAAACTCACAGATGTAGATATGTTCTCTTTTTTGAATATTTCCCAGATGATATTAAACATGAAAACCAAACAATCTCCTAAATCTTACTTTTGTCTCCGTGGTGGTCAGTGTCTGGACCGGTGCCAGGAGAGGCTGTTGGACCCTGGATACGAATCCAGTTAAATGTGTCAGTTCTATCTTGTTGCCAGCTGCAGAAGTTTTGCTCAAAGTCACAGCTAAATCCAGCTGCCAAAACGAAAAGTGTGATTTGCCAAATTATAAATTTATGCACTTATAACATGTCAGAATTTTTTATTAGTGTCACAACTTAGACCCTCTCCTGAGAGCTAGCTGCACTAAAACATCATTTCAAAAACAGTTTAATTTGTTTAAATCTAAATATGCTTTTTCTTACTGTATCCTTTTTAATTCATAGAAACTATAAATTCTTCAAAATTGTTGTTACAATTGCTAGAGTTTGTACCAGAAATCATGGGAATAATTTAGTTATGTAGCCAGTTCCTAGGTACTAGTTTACTAATTAGTGGGGACTGATAGGGAACGGGTGATTGTGGACAGAGAGAGGCAGGGCACTAGACAGCAGAGATATGGGAAGGTCAGCGCCATCTGATTGACATCCGATGTATCGTATTTTATGAGGGGAGGGGTCAGTCTGCGGGGAGCGGCTGGGAGGCCACGTGCAGAGGAGTTAGCGATAAGGGGTAGAAGGGTCTGGGGGGGGAGGGGGTAGTGTAATGGTCAAAGTAGAGAGGTGTGGGTAAGGCTTTTTCCAGGGATGACCAATAGGAATGAAGGGTAGCAAGGTAGCGTTGGTGATGGGGGAGTATGGAAGACTGGTTTAAGAATGGGGTGAATGTGTGTTTAAGGAGAGAGAAGAGAGTGCACGAGGTTTGCTGCAAGACAGCATGGAAGACTCCCTGCGACATCTTCAGCTTTTGAATGCTTTCCATATCTCTCAAAGATAAACACGGTGGCAGAAATAAACATCTCCATCACAAACTGCTGTGTCGGCTCTTTCTTGTGTACAGGTTACAGTTATAAAAATAGTTAGTCTTTTCATAAAACAATTTAGAAACATTTGTGTAAATTGCATTTTCAGTGGCACAATAATCACAATGGTGCAGGCAAAAAGATTTTAAACATGAGCATCATTAACTTACTCAGTCCTCACTTACCCGCTAATAATGGGACAATAATAAGAAAAAGTTGCATGCCTCCACACACACACCCTCTCTCTCTTTCTCTCTCTCTCCACAGCGGCATTTGACATCAACCAGTTTCTTTCCCATTTAAATGACTGCTTTAAAAGCCTAATTTAATCGGTCCCACTTTCATGAAAAGCATGATCCTATGTCACGGTATGGCTCCCCCCCCCCACATACACCCACTCAACTGTGTTTCTTCTGCATATCATGATGTAAGCTAATAAAATCTCCTGGTGGGGAGAACACCACAATTCTAGCATCGATACTAGCGTTGTTGGCAGAATGTGCTTGAGCTAAAGCTAAGCTGCAGAACTGCTTGCAACTTGTACAGAATTGTGACAGGCAGCATGTGAGAACCGTCTGAGAACAAAATGAAGCCATTAGGAATAGGCTGATCAACATTCCAGCGTATGTGATATTGCAATCGGCGCATTTTTGGATCTTGGTCAGAGTAAATATACCTTTTGCCATACAATGCCAGCCCTGCAAATATTAAAGACATGGAGATACCAAAGAAAATGCAGCAGTCAAAAACTGTTTTTTTCTTACAAGGCACAACTCCAGCAACGCCAGATCCAGCAGATGTAGTGGAAGGAGCAGCAGTAGTGGGGGAAGCCTGAGATGGCTGCATCGTGCACGAGTTTCTGGCATTGATGGCAATGTCATCAACAGCAATATACCCTGTATATGATCTTCCACGGAGTCCCTCAAACAGAATCTGCAGCGTTTAAAAATTGACAGGTTAAGTTTTTTCTCTAGAATATTACAGAAAAAGTTTTAAGCTTAGTAATGAAATTCTAACAGAGATATTCACTACCTGGAGTTTTGAGCTATCATTTGGTTGTTAGAAAGACCTGGTAAAAGATCAGAGATCAGAACCTGATTGGTTCACACATTTCATGTGAGCCGAAAATAACTGTTGCAAACTTCTTGTAGTTCTTGGGAATATTTGTCTTTCCCATGTGTAAAAGCTCTAAAGTTACTAATTGTCTTCCAACTTGCCAGGTAGGTTGTAGATTCTGCAGGCAAGGGCACAGTTCCTTGAGTCCATCTATCTCCCTGGTCGCCAGACATCGTCCAGATGACAAAAGAGTCAGTGGAGTTCTGTGGGCTGATCCATACATTTAAAGTACCGATGTCAGCCCCATACATGTTGTACCAGAATGTCAAACACTGTTTAGCTTGGCTTGTTGGAGACTGCAAGGGGCTCTGAAGGATAGCATGCTGACCTGGCATACGAGGTGCTGATGTTTCGATGAAAATATACATTCCTAAACAGAAATTACAGGAACTAAATTTTAAAAGATAAATTACAGAAAAGAAATGTAATTTTATCATCCTTTTTATAAGACATCAGTAGAAACTAGCTGAAAAAAAAGACTAAGCAAAGATTAATGTAGCATTGATTTTTTTAACTCATTGTTTAGAAACAAATGAATTGATTCTTGAACAAAAGTAAACAGTTTGAATAATTTTCTGGTGTCATAACAGCAAACGTTTTAACTGAAAAGCTATAACGAGCTGTGGAATGGTCATCAATAAAGCAAAAATGCCAGGCAACACAACCAACCATTTGCTTTGCCGAGTGTATGATCTATGGATGGCCCTGTACCAGTGGTTGTTGTTTTCCCACTGCCTGTGATCCAGTCAAAATCATCACCTTGACTGTTGCTCCAAGAACACAAATCGACCTCAAAGTCACATTTTGCTAAACACAGAGAAAGATAAAAATGAAGAAACCCATGTGTGAAATCATGCTTTGAAAGCCTTCCAGCAGACTGAAGCATTTCTATAATAATGACCAACTTGGCTGCTGCCTTAAAGTAATCAGAATTTTAGCATAATAAAAATAAGTATAAATATGTAGATACATGTCAGACAATTGATAGTATCCCAAAAAAAAGAAATCACCCTTGCAATGTCTGGTTTGCGGAAACACATTATATATATATATATACTGTGGTCTGCGATGACATCACATCTGTTATAACATTTGAAGTGAGCCAATACTGTATACCTGATCCTTGGCTGCAGGTGCCATTCTTTAATGAAATATCATCTATGGCAATATCTCCCAGGTATGATCTGCCAACAACCCCTTCAAATACCAGCTGCAATGTCTGGCCATTCATTTGTCCACTGATGCCCACCTGGCCCCTCACCCACTGGTTTCCTTGGTTACCTTTGACAAGAAAAATTGTTTTAGGAATTCTGTAGAATCACAGGCTATCATGGTTTTCTCCATTTACATTGTGCAATCTATTTGTGTCTCCAACACGATTGGCTTGAAGTCACGATGCGAGTTCCATATTGATTTTCAAAATAGCAGCTGATTGCTCAATGCATGCATGTGATGTCATTTACTTGGAACAAAAAGCCTCCTCACAAGTGGCAAAAATGGTTCAAAGTGTTGGCAGCAGATGAAACTATCACGCAGCTGTTTCTCTAGTGTCTCACCACTTTTGTGTAAAGGTTGCCATTTATTGATCACCGAGATATTTTGTAACTTAAGTTGTCCCTCCCCTAAACATAAGTTATTTACAGAATTAGATGAAGACAAAGTTTAAGAAACAAAGGAAACAAAAGCTGAAGAAAGCAAAAGCTGAAGATAAAGACTGGTTTCAGGAAAGCTCTCATTCGGGGTTTGCGATGTGCAGCTTTGCCTTTTGTTGGCTATACCTACCACTTAGTGCAAAGACAGGACTGCCTAAAACTCCATTCTTCTTTAAGTAGACATTTAGTGTACCAACTGTGTTTCCAAACATATGGTACCAGAACTCAAGACACTGATTGGTGCTGCCAGGGGCATATGGCCAGGAGACCAATAAAGCTTTGTCACCAACATGTTGAGGTGCAGATGTTTCAATGTACACATAATGGCCTAAGGAGAAAAAAATTAAGATAACTGAAAACTTCATGAAACAATATCCAGAAAAGAAGCTTCCTATTTGCTAATTTAGAGGAATCTCTTCTCCAAGTCACTTCTGAAGTCATCATGGTAATGACCCACCAGCTCGGAAAAGTTTTTTTCAAATTATTGATTTATGTCTGTTAGAAGATACTACTTCTTAAAATCTGTTATGACTCCCTTTTATTAATAAGCTATGCTATAAGCTTTTAAACTTTGACATTCTTACCTGGCTGAAAAAAGAAGTCAAAAACATGAAATCAAATTGCCATTTAAATAACCTTCATTAGCAAATGTTTTGAGTTCTCCTACGAGCTAGTAGCTTTGATGAAGGTTGTGTTTCACTATGATGTCATGTTTTTAACCTCTTTCTGATAATGCAGATATTTTAAGGTTTGTATCTTAACTGAAATGGAATTATTCACTTAAATTTGAGGACATGTTCATTGTAAGAAACTCATTCAAGAAGAACAGTAGCCTCATTTCCTCTTCAAGTTTTGCGGTTCATATTCTGAGATAAGTATAATATGTGTGCAGTTGTTCTGTGCTTCTTAAAATATTTTTATACACTACAGAAGCACTACCTTCTAGTCGTCTCCACTGGTCTCCAGACTAGGACATCCTCATACTTCATCTAGTCCACACATTAATAAGTAAATCATGCATACTTGTAGAAAGTGACAGATGCTCACCTTGATTTGTGCCATAGGTGTGGTCATTGGTAGGTCCTGTACCCACAGTTGTTGTACTCCCTGCCTTCAACATCCAATCAAACTGGTCGGTAGTGTCCTGACTATAGCTACATATGTCATCCTCAAATGAGCAGCTAAGCACGTCAGATGTTGCTGCAAATGTGTCATTTAAATGCAATTCTAAGCATAAATAGAGATCACATACTTTAAAAAAAAAGGTCCAATATAAATCCCCTCTAAGTTGGTTGGTTGGTTGCTGCTTAACGTCCCATCACAAACTAGGTGGATATGAAAATGGTGTTAAGACAAATTAATGTCCTGCAACAAGTGGAACTGCTGTTACAACACAGGCTTCAGTCCTACCCAGTCACATTATACTGACACCAGGCCAACCAGTCCTAGTACTGTTTCCCATAGTGCCAGATGTCTGGCAGGGCAACTCTAGATTGCCAGTTTTCATGTCTGAGGCACGAACCACCAACACTCTGCCTTGGAAGCCGACACCTTAACCACTAAGCCACCGAGGCGGTGAGCAACCTCCCCCATACCCCCACAAAAAATCCTCAATAAGACAAACACAAAAAAGCAGAAAAAGTACAGTAAATGGCGAATTTCATGACTTTTTAGGAAATAATGATTACCTGGAATGCACACTCCTTCATTGTAGCTGATGTCGTCAATTGCAATTTCACCTTTGCTACCAAGACCTGTTACTCCTTCCACAATGACCTAAAACAAATATTTTTTTTTTTACAGTTCATGAAAAGTGAAAGAAACCCAAGTGAGACAAAAAAAAAACCCAACTGAAATCTCACCCAATAAGTTCCTGACTCAGAGATGACGGATTAAAAAAACTACTCACTGTATTCTCAGTTTACTCAAAGACAGGGACTTTAAAAAAAAATAAAAACTATATCATAGGCATATAGGCACATGAAAAAGAATCGCCATTAATCTCTCTTTACTTGTATATGCCTTCCACCGAAAAAGGATAAGGCCGACTTTTGTTGTTTAATGTCCCATCACAAACTAGGTGCATATCAGGACAGTACGTGTTGCTTAGGACATGTTAACGTGCTGCCACATACCGGGCTGCTACTGCAACACAGGCTTCAGTCCAAAGCAGTCACAGTGTATTGACACCAGGCCAAGCAGTCCGAGTACTATTCCCTATAGTGCCAAGCATCTGGCAAGGCAGCTACTCAACTGCCAATTTTTAACTCTTAGTTATGACTCAGCCAGTGGGGGGATGGTTGTGGGGCATGAACCACTGACCTCCCGCCTTGAAAGCAGACATCTTTAACGGTAGGCCACTGAGGTGTTCCTATTCAAGGATAAAGTACACACACAGTGACCCTTCTTACGAGGCACTCTCACCTGGAATGGGTCCGTAGTGACTATGTCCACCTGTGCCTGTTTCCAGCGTGTACCTTGGGTGCCAGATCTTGTGAAGACTTTATTAAGCTGTGATGGACCTGTCCTGCTATAGACATTAAGATCAGCAACATTGGGTCCATACATCAGATACCAGAATGTGATGCACTTAGCAGATCCAGACAGCTGTGGGCTGATCAGACGAGCCTTATCACCTGGCTTTCTGGGTAGAGATGTTTCAATGTAGACATAATATCCACCTGCAAGAAAGGCATACAGGAGGAACTATATTCAAAGTAAGAAATATAATTGCAGAAAAATTCAATACATGTTTAAAAGTGTATACGTATATAAACCAGCCAGAGTAGTCTCATGATCAAATAAGCAAACCCATCTACATACACATTCAATGGGTTTATTTAACACTGAAGAGACAACAATCTTCACTTAAAATCGATAGCTTTGCTTTAAGATTCTAATAATACAATAATTTCGTAAAATTAGCAGCAAGAATTTCTTTTCCACAAATTCCCACATTACTTGTCAGTTATCAATTTAGATAAGTAAATCCTGGCAGAATACCAAAGCTTCTAGCAAGAAAACTCCGGAAAATAGAATGCATAATTATGCTAAAAACTAAATAAGATGATAAAGGACTGACTGGATGAAGTGTGGTCAGCTGTAGGCCCTGTTCCCACCATGCTTGTAGATCCTCTGTTTCTAAGCCAATCAAACTGATCATTGGTGTCCTCAACCCAACCACAGAAGTCTGTATCAAAGTTGCAGTTGAAAATTCCTTGGGCTGAAAAAGAAATAATCAGTAAGACAATTCCTTAGTACTCAGCAAGTTATGCCACCCCCACCCCAATCTCCCTCCCCCCAAAAAAATCATGGTAGATTTTAATACCAGAAAATACAGTGGTCTTTTTAGTCACCCTGTGAATACCCCCAAACTTCTAATGAACAGCTTTAAGAGAGAGATGTCAAAACTGCTGTAACAAAGTGAAGATGAGACTTACCAACAGCAGTGCTGAGAGGTGTAGTAAATGTTGGAGGTGTGCCAGTTATATTTAAGCCTCCTCTTTCTGAAATATCAGAGGTGAATGACTTCAAATAAGCTGGAAAGAACTGTACCTCTTTTACTAAAAGGGTAAAATGCTTAACTCTAAAATAAACACCATGTTCTTTTGCTCCTGAAAATGCATTCATCATGATGCTTTTAGTTGGCAATCTGCTGCGAATAAAAGTATCCTTCCCTAAGAAGTTTCCCATAATGAGAGGCTGCACCGTTATCCTGCTCTTGCTGTCCAAGAAACTGAGAATTTCTGCCAGGGAAATCAGCGCCTGTTGGCTGGAATGATCATGTCTGATCCCACCACAACCATTTTTCGAAGTCAGATATTCCTAAGGCTAAAGAGACTCTATTACTGTTGACTTTGTGCAAATTTTAGGAACCTGCAATGGACTTTGACCACCAAGTTTGCTTTTCACTTTTTTTATACAGGGTGGTGCAAAACTAGGTTGACAATTTTGTCTTTTTTCACAGGAGTTATGCATTACTGTGTGTCGCAGTGTGTCTGACGGACTACAGGAATGTGTCAATGTTGAGGGTGGACAATCTGAACACTTATGAGACTAACAGTGTGTCTTTTGTGTTGAAATATTCCCTGCAGTCATAAATGGTAAATGGCAATGGCCACTGTCAACCTACTTTTGCACTACCCTGTAGATCTAGACGTATTTTTTAAGAGTTACAGAATGATTTTCAACAAAACTATGCTGGTTCCCACAAATATTTGACATATTTCTCATGAAAGTCAATTTATGCTGAGATAATGCTTACCTCCACATGTCTGGTCTGTGAACTGAATATCATCAAGGGCAATATCTCCATATGGTCCATTTCCACGGACTCCTTCAAACAAAATCTAGAGGACAAATAGTGAGATGCAATGGCTGTAAATTTATAAGGTGCAAATACAGAAGATAAACAGTAACATTTAGTTTAAAACTTAAAGAATTCTATTTAAAAAAGGGAGGGGGGTAAATGATAACAGAATGAGTGATAATTTCATAATTTATGAAATACTTTAACAGAAGCTTGCAGTGACAAGCTGATGCTATTATGAGAAACAGCAGAGGAAAAGAAGCAGAATATAATTTGCAGATACATGTGGCTAGCAATGTGGGATATTTTAAACACAACTCACATGGTAATTGAGATTTGACATAATGGGTGCCTGGCCATAGATCCACTGGTCACCTTGGTCACCTGTCTGCGTCCAAATGGTGTAGTTGGACGAACCCACCTGTACATACACTCTAAGGCTGCCGATGTTCTGTCCATTCATGTGGTACCAGAAGGTGACACACCGTCCAGTGGTGGGTGTGAACACTTGACTGATCAGCAAAGCACGATCACCAGGATGCCGGGGACTGGAAGACTCCATGTAGATGTAAGTACCTAGGTTAAAAGTTATTGCATTTTTGATACAATGATGTTAAGTACAGGACATAAACATACTAAACTCGAGAGATAACTCTAATTTAATATAAGTATCTTGACAATGTTCTATAGGGCTCTGTATGTAGATAGGGATATTTAAGCATAAACAGTGGGGTTTTTTTCTTCCAACCACTATTGTGAAATGCCTTTTGAAAAGACATGTAAAACAAATCACTTCACTTATCTAGAACTTTCTTTCCTGACCTTTCACTGTATTTAAAGTGTGGTCAGTTGAAGGTCCAGTATTGGCAGTGTCCGTTGCACCTTGATGCATTGTCCAGTCAAAGTCATCTGTCTGGAGATTTTTCCAGGTGCACAGTCCTGACTCAAAGTTACAGCCTCCATCATCAGCTGCAGACAAATCGCACAAAAATGTTGCAAAAGAAACTACCCAGTGTACTAACCAAGGATAAGCAGCTGACACAGTATAAGAGAGCTATGCATATCAATTTCATGGATACATGTACATCTGGAAATCTGTAAACCCTCGCATCTCTAGAGAAATCCTTAACTTAGTTACAAAACATATTTTCAGTCACCCATAAAGAAACCTGACTAAGACTTATTCATGAAGTTAAAGAGAAAAGGTAAATCACTTACATGAACATGTTCCAGAGGAGACAACCACATCATCAATGGCAATATCTCCATAATAAGTCATTCCTTTGATACCCTCGAACACAATCTACAAAATAGATATAGACTTTAAAAACAATGCACGGATAACAGTTGAAGGTCTCAAATGTTAACAAAAATGTACATATTAATATTCCTATTCATGAGTGTCAGCTTTTGTTAATTTCAAACACCTGCATTCTCACCAAAATGACAAAAGAGATCAAAAATAATAATTTTGAACTTATGAAGAGAGGGAGTGGGGCCTTAACATGCAAACAAGCTATCCTTAAGGTAAAACAAGCCATTCTTACAACACTTAAAAAAGTTATGTTCCAAACATTACCTGGAAAGGACTTGTCAATTTGGAGGCAGCAAGATTCACTTGTACCATCTGCCACATGTTTCCTTGATTGCCAGTGAGTGACCATTGTGGGTTGCCCAAAGTGTTGTTTGTTTTCAGCTAAAAGCATCCATAGGTTGTAAGAAAGATATTACAAACCAAAAGAACAACCCCATTTTTTCTCCTCTAGTTTTATCTCTAGCTGTTCTGCTTAGACATAAAGTCATAAATTGTGCACACAGCAAAAGAAGAGAAATATATTTCGTTATTACAGTATCCTGTCAATAAAAGTATAGTAATCCCTCCTACACCCGCATCCACCCAAAATACAAACAGCACTTCACTGTCAACCAAACACTTACTCTGACATTAAGGGTTCCAATGCCACTGCCAAACATGTGGAAGTAGAAGGAAAGACAAATATCTCTTTCGCTTACAGCACGTTGAGGAGACAACAATACAGCATTGTCCCCTTTGACACGTGGGGCAGACGTCTCGATGTACATATAATGACCTATGAAAGTAATTATAAGCAAACTCCCATCAAATTTTAGCAATTCTCATATCTGTGGATTGCAAAAATCACAAAAATATTAATAAATGCAATATAGGTATACCCACACCACCATTCTCATTTACTTACACCCACACATGGACAGGAGATAGAACACACTGTTTACTTAATATGAGTTTCAACGGTCAGAAGTGTTCTCAGATTGTTGTTCTCTGTAAACTCTAGACACCAGGGGATCTGAAGGGAACTGGTAGCTGATGCCTGATGCTAAGCAACAGTGGATGATTAGTCATGTTGATGGGTGACTGCATAACATGGCGGCACTGGCTAAACACTTGCACCAGTTGGTCCAGTTGCAAATGGGTACCTACCCCTTACCCTACAGGGCTGGGGAAGGAAAGGCAGTGAGAGCACAAGACCACCCTGGAAAAAAACTAGTCTGGAGACAAATGATCTCCAACATGTCACTTCCCAACAAATGAGAGGTTACAGAATTACCTTGACCTTTTTTCTTAAATACCCTTTCTACAACAAGATGTTTGAACTGTATGACAATGCTGTCAAAAGAAATACCCTGAGATGTGCCATAAGTATGGTCACTGGGGGGTCCTGTGTTGGCAGTGCTGGTGATGCCAGCTTGCTGTGTCCAGTCAAACTTGTCTGCAATCTGTTCTTGAATGTAGCCACACAGCTGTGGGTCTTCAAAATTGCAGGTCCCTACCTCATGGCCAGTACCATTACCTGCAAGAAAAAATTCTACAAAATCATTAATGTATTTCTGACCATAGTTTTAAAGTAATGATAATTTTAATTTCTTAAAATCTTTTGTAATGCAAAGCCCTACCACAGAAAATATTTTTCCAGTTAACACACTGGGCATGAAAGGGGCTTAGCATGGAATACTCAAGCATGTTATGAAAACTTATATAAATCAGCGTGTGGAAAGCATGACAGCAAATGGCATAATGAAAAATTTCACAGGTTGCTGACAGTGACTAAGGGAGATCATTCATCCCCCCTCCAGTGATTTTTGGAAATGCTTTGATCCACTGTAACAAATAATGTTCAGTACAAATATAAAATCAAACCCACAAATGGGAAATATCAGAAATGAAATTTAGAAAGTTAGAAAGCTTACAGTATCCATTCCTCAATGCGATATCGTCAATAGCAATGTTTCCTTGAGGGCCATTCCCAGACACTCCCTCAAACACAACCTGCAAATGAAATGAAATTAAGCAACAGCAGATACAAAAAATACGGTTTCTCAAAATGAGGAAAACATTACATAAAATATAAACAGTTCCAGGTTGAACATTCATAAAAGAACGGCTGATGCCATGGGACTTCAATGAACATCCATAAGCAGTTATGTTGAATTCAGTCTAGCTCTGTGACTAAAACAATGTACACAACCAAACCACTTTTACCACCATCTACCCTTCTCAACCTTTAGCCCAAACCTGAAACTGTGTCCGAGTGTTGCCCATGACAATGTCAACAGCACCATTTAACCAGTTGTTACCCAGCGTTCCAGATCTCGTCCAAACAGGCTGACCCAGATTGGAATCGCCAACCACATACACGTTGAGTGTTTTGACATTTGGACCATACATATTGTACCAGAATGTCAAACAAATGATGCCAGTGTCCATCAGAGGAGGGCTTAGTATTCTGGCTTTGTCCCCTGTTTGCCGTGGAGCTGATGTCTCAATGTACATGTAGTACCCACCTATGACAGGACATTACACAACTGTAAGACTGAAAGGGATGATCTCTGTCTTCAATACATCAGAAGCATACTTCTGATTAAGGTTAAAAATTGTCTTCACAGTAAATGAAAGCAGAAAAAATGCGACTAAATCGATGACATAGTGAAAAAATGCCCCGGTGGGGGTGAACTTAAAACGTTTACACCAAGAAGGTTCCTTACGTCCAGTAGTGTGGTCAGCTGATGGCCCTGTGCCGAGTGTGCTTGTGATGCCTCTATGGCGTGTCCAGTCAAACTGGTCATCTGATGCTTGAGCCCATCCACAGAGGTTGCTCTCAAAATTGCAGTCAAATGTGCCTGCCACTAACAACATGAAAAGACAGTTATTTTCTCCTTTTCTCCACTGGGAGAGGTCTGAGCATTTGCAGCTGAGGCATATCCAAATGGACCAAAATGTCCTGTTTTTAACCTCTTTTGCACCAAATGAAAATATAATGAATGCATCAACTGTATGCACTTCATGAATGGAAGTGAGTTTTTCATTCATATTTTAAAGCTTAGCATATTGCTATGATCTAAAACCAGTCATTAAATTAAGTTGCTCATTCAAAAATAATATCAATACATACATCCACCCATTACATTCACTTGCCTTTCCCCAGCCATCAATCAAATGCAGAAGTATACAATTCTTTGTGGCTAGTGAGATGTTTATCATATTTTTGCTGACAAGAACACTGTTTCAAATAGTCCTTAGTCCATAAAAATTCTGCTCACATGATGTGGCAGTCATGGGAGAGGTCGTGGCTGTTGATGTAGGAGTTGTAGTGATTACAGAAGATGGTATGGCCTGTGAAGGTGTGTATGCACATATTCCACTTCTGTAAGACACATCATCAATGGCAATGTCTCCACGATCACTCTGGCCCACAATTCCCTCAAAAAGAATCTGAAGAAATGTGCAGATCAGTCATATCAGTCTTAATATTAAAATGATTGAGACATCAGAAGATGATGACCTGCTATACATCGAGAAAGCAGCACATATGACACTCTTGTAATTATTTACATTTTTAAAACTTATGTAGAGACAAGTTACGGCACACACAACATATGCAACAGACAGATCGATGCTGTCATGGTAATCCCTAAAATTTAGGCCCAACCTCCTGATTCTGCAACTTCTGGAATTTTTTAAAACCAAGGGCCAAACTGACCCTCTACCTGAAATCTAAGAGTCATTTTGTAAAAAGAAGGGTCAACTCAAGCAGATTCTGATGTTGATTTGCCAAATGTTAAAAAAATCTGTATGTCACTGTGATGATTGGCTTAAAAATTTCTGCCTCATTCTTGAATTTTTCTGCATAAAATACCCCTTGTTGTGTATTATTAGGGGCTCTGGCTACTGATGACATATTAAAAAACTTAATGGTCAAAATTACTTCTGGTGGATGATTGGTGGATATTAACAGCAACACGATGGGAAATCTTAGTATGTAGATGGAGATGTATAAAACTCTGTACTTTCAAGCCAAGCACAGATTCAGTGTTGGCTATATCTCATTTGCCACTACTGTACTGTGGAAAAGAAAATGGTTGATCATCCACTTTTACTAATTCTATCCAGCTTAACTGAGAAAGAAAGGTTTTATTATACAGAAATGCCTTAACAATACTGTATGTGTCATTTATATTAATATTTTAGAATAATTTTCATCTTAAACCACGCATCACAAACAATGGAAAATTTATTTATAACAGAGCTGGAAACATACATTGAAGTCTACAGATGCCTCAACAGGGAGTCTCCCTTCGTTCCACTCATTTCCCTGGTTCCCAGACAAAGTCCAGATGACTATTCCAGGCAGAGATCCATTGACAGCCAGATAGATGTTGAGTGATCCCACCGACATTCCATACATGTTGTACCAGAAAGAAAGGCAGTAGGTGCTCTGTCCTGTTTCAACCAGATTTTCACTCAGGAGCCAGGCTTTTTGACCCTTCCGCTGAGGTGGACTTGTCTCAATGAACACGTAGGAACCTGGATTTTATAATAAAGCACATTTACAAGTTGTTGCCTCTTCATTACTCTACACACAAATAAGATTTTCAGCTGTCAAATTATGCTTGATCATTATTTTGATTATGAATTATGTTAGTTCCTAACACTGGATTGTTAGGTGTTTCAGATTTAGATAAACATTATTTGGTTATTTAATATCACAAAATTATGTAAGATTTGAGTTTTTAAAAGACAAAATGCCAGAACAAATTTTCATGCAGAAGAAGGTTGTGAACAAGATCTGTGGAAGTGTATAATATTACATGTAAGTAGTGGGTAGCTGGAATCCCTTCACCCCTATAGAAAAACCCAAGTATGCTGACTCCAATGAGTGGAGTGTTGGACAGTAGTTGATCATATGACCATGACCTCTCACTGCTCATGGAACTATATCTTAATGAGTCAGTCCGCCAGCTGGATGTTTCTGCTTTCCACAGGACACATTAACCTCTCATGTCTGTGGCCCTAGGAGGGACTGGGACGAGTCTGTGGATGTTGGTAAACTTACTCCAATTACTGACCAGAAGGGCCTGGTAGACAGAGTGAGTAGGCACTGAAATCAACCAACTTGATCAGCATAAGCCAATGGTATGCTGGTAGACCCATGAAGTATGCTCTTGCAGAGAAATGGAGCCACTTGTGGCTTGACTGTCCTAACTTAAGTGGAGTGCAGTAATGGTGGAAGCCATGTTGAGAGCTGTTAACTACTGAAAGTGCTAGAAAGAATCCCGAGTTATATACAGCAGGTGGAGAATGCTCAAGGCAAATCTGGGCTTGCTAGCAGGACACAGGCCACTGGACTTGCATGATAGAAGAAAATTCCTCTGGACCTGCTTAAAGCCTTGTTGCCACATAGAACAATAATGGCCTGAGACTGAGTTATAGAAAGACCAGCTGTTCAGCCAAGGAGCTGTATGTTTTGAAGACAGGAAACCCCAGAGCAGGCCTGATAGGAGATAGAACACTTACAACACAAAGTTACACCAGAACAACGATCTATCGAAGAGTGATGGACACATAATCCATAGTAGTTTATAGGATCTGTAGACACACAGATAGAGCAAATAGAAGGTAAATGGACAGGATGACAGACTGATGGTCATGGCCAGGCCAGTGTATCTTGTGTATTGACTGTGCACTAGACAAGCAGAAGACTTGAACTAAGAAATGACACAATGCTAAGATTGTTAAATAGGTCTGAATTAAGAAATCCACTAGACTATCAAGAGGCAGAAGAGCAGATGGACATAAACTGTCATCTAACCGACTGACATTCTCGTGTTTTGATAAGCACAAGTTACAATCGGCATCTGTGAACAAATGTGTACAAATGTAAGAAATCCAAAGACAAGCAAAACTAAAATACTTTTGCTGTTGCCTTACATACCAAACACTAACATGGAATGTAGTTAAAGATAACAGATTTTCAGAAATTTTACTAAATGGCAAGGATGAGTGGTTTTCAGTCCTTAGAAAACGTGTATTTGAACCCCCCTCCCAAGATCCCATTACACAAATCAGTTTCAAGAACAAATGAAAATGGGAAAGCTGGCTTCTCCAGCACAAATCTGTTCAGTTAAAAATACTGAAAAGTTACCATTTGCTGTGCCCATTGTGTGGTCTGAAGAAGGTCCAGTGCCTGCTGTAGGTGTGCCTCCATGTTGGATCACCCAGTCAAAGTCATCACCACCTGCTTGCTTCACATTGACAAAGGAACACAAAGTTCCCCTGTCAAAGGTGCAAGAACCTATGTTTTGGGATGGGACAGGGAAGAAATACAACTTTGATTAGTATTAATGGAAATTTTGGAGAGCTTTAAATTATTAAATGACTTTACATTTAGATGACCACTTTATCTGCTGCTTAATCCCTGTTGAGTGTCTAAACAACCACTAAATTGGGAATTAACCTGAAAATCCCAAGCAATACAGTTCTCTTGAAAACTAGAAAGTATCACTAACTTTTATAAATTCTTAACAGCATCAATTTAACAGAAAGTTTCAAAACCTGGTCAAGTGATACATGTAGTACAATATATTCTTTGAACCAAAAAACAACTTCCAACTTTATCAAACTATCATGGTGTTCAAATGCAGTGTGTTTACTAAACATGCTGCAGAGTGGTAATATTGCAAAGAAGAACTTCTGTATGCTGTCACGGCTCATAGCACAAGGTACACTGATAATCCAATACAATTAAAAGTGTTACAATGAGCATATTACTTACCAGGTGGAATGCAGGCTCCTGTAGTAACATTTACATCATCAATGGCAATATCTGAGGTATCACCTGTACCCAAGACACCTTCAAACTCCACCTGCACAAAGTTGATTTAATGAAAAATGAATAAAATTACAACATTAAAAAGTGCAAAATACCTCTAACCACTTCCATGTTCTGTCACAAAAATTCAATGTAAGTTTATTCACTCACTGAGAATGCAGTAGTGGGATTCAGTGAAACCTGGGCCACATTCCACTTGTTTCCCTGGTTTGAGCGTCTACTCCAGATGGGTGTACCATGACTGGTGCCAACACGAATATAAACATTCAGCTGACCCATCTGAGAGCCATACATGTGGTACCAGAAAGTCAGGCAGGCTGGTCCAGCTGAAGCCTGTGGTGAAATGAGGCCTGCCTTTTGTCCTGGTTTATGTGATGATGCTTCCGTGTACATGTAATGACCTGGAAAATACATCACTCCAGACTCACAAACTTCCAGCGACAGCAGGTCAAGAATTCCTTGAAAGGAAAATTGTTTTAGTCAACTGATAATTGAACAACTAAAATAACTGTATCCTGCTCATTCCATATCAGCCAAACGTCTCTACCAGTGCTAGTTCCTTTGGTGTGATCTTGTGTAGGGCCTGTGTTGGCACTGCTTGTGGAGCCTGTTTTCCAAGTCCATCTGAAGTCCTCAGTGTCATCTGTATAGCCACACTTGTTTGGAGACTCAAAGTCACAGGACAAACTTAGAAGCTGGCCAGGTTGGCTTCCTGTTGACATGAAAGCATATCTAGCATGGGTTAGCAGGAAGATAGCCAGGCAGAGAAGCCTACAGTAGAGAGTGGCGAAAAATGTTTTTTTTGAAGTTTATCTTCTTAGAAATGCATGTATTTATCGCATGGCATGGAACAGCCAGAGATAAATCCTCTTAGTCACTTCAATCCAGCCAAATGCTCCCCATCTGAAGCTAGTAACTCATGGCAAGAAGCTCAAAAGGCATTTAGCTCCACTTCAGCCACCTGTTGAGCCCAAATGCAATGCAAATGCACATGAGATGGAGGTATGATGTCCTAAACAGTGCTTAAACTGACTCTTTGCCATTGGACAGGTAATGTTTCTAAACAGCTGAGCCCAGACATATGTCAATCAATGGCTAACATATGGCAGCGTGAGCAGCAAAGTTCACGAACACGAACAGCACTGAACGTCAACCATAAGCCACAGACAGCAAAAGCTGTAGAAGGGTCACAGAAGCACACTGCACTAGGTCAAAGGCTTTCAACTGCATTTCAACACATAACGGAGCGGGCACATGAAGTGGGTAAAACGACTAGCACATAACTGCAGCAGCAAGTCTTTTTCAACTTACAGCCAGAGCCATCGGTGTGACCATTAGCTTTCTCTTATTGTTAGGTCGGTCTTTTGTTACAGGCCACCTTTTACTGCTCATTCTTGAGCCCATGCTTTTTACCCTTCACTCACCAGCCCTTTTACATTCTTATTTTCGAGCCCATGCTTTTTACCACTTATTCACAACCAGCCCATTCTATTATCCTGTTATACATCTCACTTCTCTTTCTCTTATCTGCTTCCCTTCTCCTCTTTCCCTATTTCCCCCCTTTATTTGCTTTTGGGGTTTAGATAGCTAGTTGATTAAAAGTGATGGAGTCTATTTTTGGTTTCTTACTCTTTTAGTCACCAAGGAGAGAATCTGTATGTGTGAAGCGCTAGCCTTAAGCCTGAACCAAATATATTTTGTAAGACAATGTACACATTAGCGTGTTAATTCCCCGCTGGTGTGTACCGATTACATGGGTATTAGGGAAACTTCATATAGTCATGTATCTGGTGAGAACTGAGAACTGAACTGAACTTTATTTCATGGACATCATATATAGTCCTTTGAAAGAAGGGTGCATATGTTCAATACAATAATACAGTGACAGGTATCTGGTGAAAGTATAAGAAGAAAAGAAAGATTAAGCAGACTAGGTAAGGCAGGTAAAACAACCAACCAAGGCAGTTTCCATCTGTGATATTGAAGTCATCCAGAGCAATGTCTCCCACATCTTTGTTTCCTCTCAAACCTTCCACTATGATCTGTGAAAAATGGATGCCAGGAAAACCACAACTAAAGTTCATAAGACTTAAAAAGTTGAGAAATGATCAAAATGTCACTCCTTTAAGCAGCAATGATGTAAAAATACTGAAGTATGTGTTTAAACATAGTTTATTCTTTTCTCATCTATATCCAAGCAAAAGATAAAACTACTCTTTAGCAATTTATAACCATCACAATTTAAAATATGCTGATGCTGCACTGGTAAATTATAGTCCACAGACCATTCTTGCACAGATCCAGATATGAGATACCAGTTAGAATCTGATTACAGATAAAGATGAACCCACCTGCAGAGTGCCAGCAGGCACAGCAAGTTGGACATGGTGCCAGCTGGGACCTTGGGTCCCACTTAAAGTCCAAACTGGTGAGCCAGTGGATGTGGAGTTCTTGAAGTATATGTTGAGCTTGTTGACATTTGGCCCATACATATTATACCAGAAGGAGAAGCAAGACACATGACCAGGCTGACGTCTCAGAGCAGGGCTCATCAGCCGAGCTTCGCCTTTGTTTGTAGAATTTGATGTTTTAATGTACACATAATATCCTTCTGGAAAAAACAATTCCAGCCTTTCATAAAAATTCACCAAAACAATCTTGGTAGATCAACTATAAAAGTTACAATTCATACTGTAAAAAAAAAACCCCAGGTACGATATACTCCTGGGTAAGACAGGTAAGGGAACAAATACATTCTAAAATTATAAGTAGTATTTCAAATTAAAGATGGGAAGTGCTGTTGTGCATCTATTTATCAACATACTTCCAGTGGTGTGATCAGCAGAAGGCCCTGTCCCAGGTGTTGATGTGCCCCCACTGTTGCGTAACCAGTCAAAATCATCACTATGATCCTGAGTCCACCCACACAGGTCATACGTGAAGTCACAGGCAAAGCTACTACCACCTACAGGTGAAGTTTAGGACAAAAAAGTAAGAGCAATATAAGAAAAAACCCCAGCACAGTACAAGCATCACAATAAATCCCTGGAAAAAACTGTCCCTCTTTATGTGGACTGTCACATCATTCTCAATGTTGAATACAAGTACAGTAGCTTCCCTCTTATAAGACTTTCCATCACCTAAAGATCAGTCTTATAAGATAGGGGTCTTATGACAGGGACAGCTGACACAGAATTAAAACTACAGATGGAATAATAATATCCTGCACATATTTAAAATAAGCTCACCTACCTACTTGCAGTTGTCTGAACCATTTACCAGCAATAAATTTCTCAGCATAAAAATAACTTACAATAAAGCATAAAAAGTACGCAAGATTCTTTTGATTTATTACAGAAGATTAAAACTATGGTGCATTCACGCTTGCAGTCTCTTTCTTCTGATAACTTAAATTTGCTCCTCCAAGTTCAGAGGGAACTATAGCCATTGCTGGATTATGCTGTTAGTTGGGAAGTCACATATCAGGAGGCATAAAAAGAATAAAAATAGGAGGGAGAGGGTCATAACCCTGAGGGACTACTGTACTTCACAGACTGAAGTACTGGGAAGAAACCCAGTGAAATTCAATGCTACATGATGCTGCAAAAAGCTTTGTAAAGGTAGACAGTAAACATGCAACTATATGCTGAAAGGCTTATAACAAGTTAACTGAACAAGAAGGAAAAAGTTCCAAGAAAAGTTAAGAATCCTTGCTACAAAATTCAATTTTTGAGTTGCTCTTTCCATCTATCTATAGCCTCTTGCACCAGACAAAATTTGTGCTGTGTGATGACATTTTCTTGCAAAGGAAGACATTTGCAATCCATAACAAGACTACCTATCCCCAAGAATTGTGCAGTTTCCAGTCTGAATAGGTTATGAGTACTTTAAATAAAGTCAATGTTCACACCTGTAGGATGAACAGTTGTCCTGGAGGCAGTGGATGTAGTAACTGTGGAAGGGGATGTGACCTGGACTTGTCTAAAAGTCACAGACTGGTTCTGGGACACCACAGCTTTACTCGGTATCACTGCAAGTGCAAGAGCAGAACAATAGTGTAACTAAAATAGTCTGGATCACAACTAAATTCAAGTCTAACTAAAATGACAGGACCATGTAACTTCACCTTTAAAAAAGCAAAGGGGTGTGCATGGAGGTATAACATGCACAGCTTAGTACCAACACCTACATGCACAAGGAGAGACCATGTCAAAGGAGATATCATCAACAGCAATTCTTCCACTCCAGGACGTTCCACGAACTGCTTCGAAGACAATCTGCACAACCAATACCCATGTGTGACCATGTTATTTGCAATCAGCAAGACAGAAAAACAACTTTAATTATAAGACTCATAAAATGTGGACAATCCTGAATAAGCCGGATTTCTAGTGACGGCCGGACTGAAGTAAGGGAAGTAAACTTTGTATCATTGTAAAGCTCTATGATCGGTTGTTTCCCCTGCACTAAATGAGTTTCGGAAAAGTTTCGGCTTGCCAAACGAGGTTAAGTGTAGCGGCTGGCCAGGTCTACTTCCATCGTTCACAATGGCTACACGTGTTTCGTTTTTTGTGTGTGCGAAAAGTGACTACATTTGGCACCAAATAGTAAGTAGTATTTAATATTTTTAACTAAAAGTATTGTTTCCATTGTGATGCCGAAGAATAGATCTTTCTAAATATGTAAAATATATTACTGTGAGTGTGGTAGTTTTTAAGCGGTATTTTTTTAAAATGTGGAAATCTATGCGGCCTCTGGAATTTCTACATAGGTCTTAGCCCTGCGGGTCCCTTCGGGTCCACAGAGTTAAACATCATACGGGGGGGGGGGGGGGGGGGG
>SMGT01016061.1:128622-142398 GCA_004794575.1 Lanistes nyassanus
GGGGGGGGGACCCTAAAGAACGATGACTCACACTGAAGGAGGCTTTCTGAAGTGGTATAGGAACCCTAGCCTCCTGCCAGCCCTGTTGCTGCAGCCCACTCAAAGCCCACAAAGCAAGCTGTCTGCTGTCTATGTTCTGCCGTATCCACACCTTCAGTGTTCCAACACTTGAGCCACTCATGTAGTAAAAGAAGTGCAAACAGCTTGCTGATCCATTGGGCAGCATGGTACTCACAATGCGGGCTGTGGCACCATTCACTTGTGGTGATGATGCATCAGCATACATGTACCTTCCTGTTTTGAGTATAACATATTAATAAAGCCATGAAGTACATTAATCACTCTGCATAGTTTGTTCAAGGTGTATGTAGCTTGAAAGATTAGTGTGGGTAACCTGGTGCTAAAGCAAAACGTGATCATCAAATGAATGATGGCATTATCATTATATTAAATCATAAAAAGGGCATGAATTAGAAGTTTGATGCACGAATCGACACACACACACACAATTCATACCAAAACATACAAAGTGCAAGGGAACAAAACTTGTTTATGCTGCAAGAGCATCTAACCTGAGGCATTTTTCATGGTGTGGTCAGTGAAAGGAGTACCAGAGCCTACAAGCCAATCAAACTGTCCTGTGGGATCCCTTGACCAAGATGTACACAGACCTGAGTCAAACTTACAATTTCCTGCAACAGCAGACACCAGTAAATGACTGAAAGATAGTGCACAACCCAACATCCCATATTCAAACTATTTTGCAATTTTCTAGCCAACTATAATTTCCACTGAGTTTGGTTGTTTTCTTTTTTTATTATATTGTGAAGCCACTTTACCACCTGAAACTAAATGCAGCGCAGCTCAATTCAGCAAAAAAAAAAAATTACAAGATTTATTTTTACAAATCAACTGCACATACATACTACAAATATATTTGAGCCTTCTAGAAATAATAAAAGATAAAGCATGATCCTGCAAGTATACATGTCAACAGACAACAGATAGAAAACTGGATTTGTCTGCTACATGGAATATCTATCCAATATATTTTTTTAAAAGATAAAAACAATAATTCTAATGTGAAGAGACTGCAGGCATTTCATTTTAAAGATGACACCCCCCTCCCAATTCAAAAAATTAAAAAGCTATAGCTGTCAACGTGAAACATCACTATCAAGTTTTCAACTTATTAACTTGATCTTCAAGAGTTAAATCCTTTCTTTTCTGAGATGCCATGGTAGGAGGTCAATAAACACATGTGGAAGAAAAGTCTCTTTACTTCCTATTACAGGCCTATTGGAAACACTCGTCTCATGTGCTCATGAAATGGCCAGGGAAACAAAATTGCTGTCCAGCAAAAAATTTCCACTGTCTGCTATGGAAAGGTAGAAACTGCAATCATGACTGAAAATTGCTGTCCACTGTTCGCATCAACATGCAGCGTGGCAATCCATTTAAAGTGGGTTTGTGTGGGTGTAGGGGTAAAGTGTCTGAAGTGAATCAGTGTGGTGCCCACTGGTTTAAGGGCATATACTACAGACAGGTTTGCTGTACATACAAGATCTTCTTTCTTAATTACCAATGAAAGTTGTTACTGGACAGCCAGATGCAGAAACAGAGAAATCATCAATAGCAACATCTCCCAGATCGCCATTCCCGCGTATTGCCTCAAAGACCACTTGCCACTGTGTAGTCTGTGGCTGCACCATAATGGAAGCTTTTTGCCAAGACGACCCTTGATCCCCTGAAACACATACAGCATTTTGTAAACCTGACCCCTAAATCTTTCTTTTCATCTTGAAAAGGAAGTACAAGATTAAACAATAATATTATGTCCCACCTGAGGCTAAATGTGATGCAGTTCTGAGATAAAAATGACAAGATTTATTTTTAAAATCAATACATGCATATATAGATGTAAGTCTTCTAGACAAAATAAGATATTCAAAAAATAATCTTGAATGTAACCCTGACAACAACCAACAAACAGAAAAGTGGATTAGTCTAGTACATGGAAAAATAGAACATGAGGTCTAAGAGCTTCTGAATCATAAGCAAGAGTACGAGCAAGAGTAGACACATCAGACAGGAGGTAAACGGGAGAATTAAGAAAAATAGTCTCACACTCAGTCTCACTTTGAAACTGACATAGCATCAAAATACCAACAAGAAAGTACCACCACGTCAGATATGCTGTTTCTAGAAAGCCATCAGCAAAAAAAAAAAAAAATAAATCAATAAAATTCAAATGAAACAAAGTGAGAAATGATCTCAGAAAAATCAGTAGACTGTCTACAATCCTGCCTTTCCCGAACACACACAACTCAGTACCTCACTACCATGCTCTTCACATGATAACAATTGGGAATAGCATAGAATATGAAAAGAGACAGCTAGAGGGCATACCATCTGTGGTTACTGCTTCCCCCAGGCATCTCTAAGTAAACAAACTCCATTACATGCTTAGTATTTAGTCAGCTTGTGCTAAAATTCTACATATGCGGTCTGTGCCAAAAACAAAAATATATCAGGTATAACATCAGCAATCTTCCCACCTGAAATCTTAAAAAAAAAACCAACCCAAAATATCTGGAACATAAAGTTCCACAGATACCTGATAATGACCAAATTTTCTTCTGATTTCCATTTCCTTGAAGAAGGTACACATTCAAAGTGCCAATGTTCGTTCCACTCATGTGGTACCAGAAAGTCAGGCATGCTTGCTGAGAATTCTTGGGAATGATGAAGGATTTCAGCAAGGCATTATCACCTTGCACTCTTGGGGCAGATGCTTCAGCATACATGTAGTGGCCTGTTATAAACTGTGATTGCATAAATGCTCTGAAGTCTACAAAAAGGAACAACAATTCTAAATTAATAAGAAAGTTTATAAAGTAAAACACTATAACCTTTTATTTCCACATGCAATAAAAAGTGCTTTCAATATTCTGAGTCTTAGGACTACTATTTCTTTTCTCTTCTCATCTATCGAAGGAAACAAAGAACTTACTGCCACTGGCATTCGCCTTTAGCAACAGATCATACACATGGACATCATAACTACAACAAGATTGTTTCGTTGTTCTGCTGAGCTGCTGTATTTTCACTTCTTTCATATTTGACCCTGTCAGTGAATACAGCCCAAGAAAGATATTATTGTGGTGGTGTAATTTTATTCTGTCTTTTAATATTTTACCCTTCAGTTGTCAACTTTTGTCTGAATAATAGTACCACAATACCTGTGCTTGTTCCATATGTGTGGTCATTGTCTGGTCCAGTGTGTGCTGTAGAGGTGGCCTCTGAAAGGCGTGTCCAGTCAAATTTGTCTCCCTGTACTTGGGTGAAGCCACATAGATTGGCAGGTTCAAAGTTGCAGCTGACAGTATTTGAGATGTTGGACCCAGATGTGGAAGCTGCAGAAATAAAATAACATTTCTGCTGAGAAAAGAGGGAACATAAACAGTAACACAATAACAGGCTTCAAGTTCATGGTTTATCTATTGTTTCTGAAATCCTAGTATATGACAAAAATATATCATCTCAACAGGATTCACCTACCTAGACCACAGGCCCCAGATTTCAGGCTGATGTCATCCAGTGCAATATCACCTTCATAACTGATGCCACGCACAGCCTCAAAAACAATCTGTAATTAAAAAATAATGGTCTGTTTTACTTTTTCTCCAATCACAGAAAAAAGATATCAATGTTCAATAAACAAATATATTTTCAATTTTCCCATTGCCCTTTCAGCAGCATACCCAAAGATTTAAAGTTACGAAACTTATAATACCTCTGAAGATTTAAGGTTAAAAATAATGCATCTGACCTATAGCCTGCTGTTAGTTAACTCACATTAAAAGGAGTGGAGATGGAGGGAAGGTCAACACTTGAACTGTGCCAGGCATTTCCTTGATTGCGAACATGGGTCCAAACTGGAGTCGATGGTATAGTGTTGCCAGCCATGGTGTACACATTGAGATGGTCAATATCACGTCCGTACATGTGGTACCAGAAGATCAGACAATATTTTCCTGGTGCCACTGTGGGTGACACTAATCGTGCCTTGTCCCCATTCCGAACATCTCCAGACGTCTCAATGTATACATAGTATCCACCTAAGAGATGTCAAAAAAAAAAACCCTACCTTATTATCTTGAGTCAGAATACCTATAACAAATGTATATTTTGCTGGAAAAAAGTCTCAAAGAATATCAGAATTTATACAGATAAAATGTGTGCTCCTTTAACACAAACACCGCGAAAAATGATGCTAAAGATTTTTCTTCCTCTACATGAAGACCACTGATTTAGCAAAAAATTCTTACCATGATTTGCCTGTGTGTGGTCACCAGTTGGGCCAGTACCATTAGTACTGGTTGCTCCACTGAGCCGAGTCCAGTCAAACTGATCATGCTGATCCTGGCTCCAACCACAGAAATCAGCTTCAAAGGTACAGTTGAATGGTCCTGTGTTGTGGAGTGGGACAGAAGTTGTCCCCCTTGTGGGTGCAGGCCCTGTGCTTAACGGTGCTGCTTGGCGAGGGCTTACTGAGGGACAACAAACAGCAAACCACTTTCTGAAATGGCTACAGTCATTTTTCGTTTCTTCTTTAGCTGGTATCCCTTCCTCAGTTATTTGCTCTTGTCAGCAGCACATCAGCTTGGGTGAACAAAACATTGGAAGCATGACTACAGCTCTACATGGTGTAAATGTATTAAGCTACTTGGACTAATGGTTGTTAAAATTATTTGACCCTGAGAGCAATATTTCCTCTATTCTTTGCAATGGTGCACTTCCCTTCAAGTTGCCACACAGCAGTTTAGAATTGTTCCACTGCATAACGAGCATGTTATTGCAAACTTTTAAAAAATCAGCAACCGAAAATACATGACTTAATGACACGCTACTGATGTTGCATTTTGACTGATTCATGGATTTTGGATACATTTTGTAAATCATATAAAGCTGGGAGATTTGTGTAGAACAGCTCCATTACATTGCACATCTGCTTAGCAGCAACCCCCCGTCCCCCATCCACCCAAAAAACTCAACCCAGAAACAAAAACAAACACACAAAAAAAGCTTTGCCCAGAAATAATAATGGCATCATGCTTTGAGCTTGCAATGTACATCAAAAAACTTTGACAAAACACACCCCCACAAAAGCTTTCAGTAAAAGAGATGTCATCAATGGCTATGTCTCCTGTATAACTGGTGCCACGACGACCCTCGAAGATGACAGTATAGTCTGCATTGATTTGGGGAATTGGTGCTTGACCATTCTGCCAGTTCTGTCCTTGATTATTAGATAACAGCCAAATGGTCTGGTTGCCCCCATCTGTAATTTAGTCACAGAAGAAGAAAATTTACAATTTTGTCAAATGCAAGACTTATCACAGGAATACCCTTAACGCATGCAGGTCATGCAAAAGTTTGCTCTGAGCGGACATCTTTAGGAAGCACTTTTTATTTATTTTTTACTCAATTTCCTTATTTGTTTGACTGGTTTTGTGTGCACTTTGACTTTCTATTTAGGTTCACAGTTTCAAATGCACATATAAACTGATGATGATCCTTTAAAACATTCTAAACTTTTTAGTTTAATTTCAGTTTTTGATAAGGAATATCCTAGTACATGCCTCACTTCTAACACATTCTATGAAATACCTCACGTGTACCTCAACAAAACAAAATCCTTTCTACATACACTTTCACTTTTGCATACAAATTGGAGTCCCAATATGTGTACATATTTAAAACCAGTGATTACACACCAGGAATGCGAACGATGACTGTCAGGGTGTCGACTGTCTGTCCATACATGTTATACCAAAAATGGATGCAACGTCCACTAGAAGAAACAGGTGGGAAAGTTTGACTGACTAGCCAGGCTTTGTTTCCAGCCACACGGGGTGCAGATGTCTCAATGTACAAATATTTCCCTGTGTGAGAAAACAGCAAATTTTGCAATTCAGATGATGTGGTACATATAAAAGCTGTACCTAAATACTGCAATGCACCAAGCAGTCTGACTTTTTATTGGTAATTAAGATTTATAATTCTGAAGTTTAATAGAGTATTTCAACTATTTTTCAAGTATGAGAAATTAAATTTTGCATCCCTGCAAAGTGACATTTCTGCAGATTGACTATAAATTTTCTATGAACTTTCAGGAAATCAAGAATACAGTCGAATCCGGTTAATCAGACCACATCGGGACGCGATGATTTTGGTCCTAATAACCGGCTGATCCGATTAAACAAACATGCCCTATGTTACAATTAAGATTCTGTTCTTTAAGATTTGCTCCGAATAAGCGGCTGGTCCGATTATCCGGTGGTCCAATTAACCGGATTCGACTGTACTACCAAAATTCTGATATAGGTCCAAGTATCTTGTTTTTTCCCTCAAGAGCTGCATTATGGTACCATGTAAGGTAAGTGTTTTCACAGATGCCTTCACTTAAAGGTATCTAATCTTCCCAAGCAATGAACACATGCAAGGAATAATGGTGATGCTGTTATCTGCCAACACTGAAAGCCTCAAGTGTCTCCTTCCGCATCCATCTAGTTGCAGTTACCTGCCATCACACCAGGTACTTAACAAGTTGAATGGGAGGATGGCTGTCACTTTATTCCATCAGGCAAAGCGCAGCAAAAAAGGCAAAAAACCACCTACTGAAGTTATTCTTCTAAGACAGCTGCTGACCTCAATGTGCCTAAAGAGCCATGCAACTATTAAGTATTAAATGGCAGCAAACCATTACACTACACACCTGCAGCAGTACCCAGAGTGTGATCAACTTTGGGTCCAGTGCTGTTAGTAGAAGTTCCACCTTGATTCATGGTCCAGTCAAACTCATCACCCTGCTGTATGTTGGTCCAAGTGCATAAGTTTTGTTCAAAGTCACAGTTCCCTGTTGCACACACACCAAACAAACTAATGCCTAAAAATTCTAGATACATTATGTTTCTTTGTAACACAACTTGTTGTCCATCAGTGTTTTGTAATATAACTTTTTGTCCATTATTATCACTGCTTACCATTATTCTCAAAAGCATTTATTAGCTCCCCCTCAGTATACTGACCAGCAGATGGGCATTGTCCCTGTAGAACTGTGACATCATCAATAGCAATGTCTCCTCGACTACTGGCTCCGATGACTCCTTCAAACACAACCTGTTATAAAACCACAGCTCAACCATATAAAAAAATCTGCACGTGCATCTTCAATTAAAGACTATCTTGATGTAAATACTACGCTGGTAGAAAGAAATTGTAACAGATATGACTGGGAATGATGTTTATTTTCCCAGGGGATGGGTTGCATGAGTATTTATATCTCCTCTGGAGACATAATGGTTCAAGTAAAATATAAAGAGCGAACAATCACTCTTATGACCAAATGAGTACTACAGTAGATGCAAGCCACCCCAAATCTATCCTTAAAAAAATTTGTTAATGCAAAGAGACAACACATAAACTACCTGAAAATGTGAGTATTTTAAAAGTGAAATGGTAATGGAAAAAAACCAGAGGTTGATTATAATGCGAAACTAAAATAAGAAAAGAAAAATGATATCCATGAAAATAGGAATGTACAGGGAATGGAAGTCTGCTAGAAGGGTAAAATACGAAGTAAGTGTGGTACCTTGTATGCAGATATAGTGACAGACTGTGGAATGGTCACTTGTCCAACTATCCAGCGATCATCCTGATCGCCATTTCGACTGAAGATGGGGAAGTTTAGGGTGCTGGAAGTTGATGCCTGTTGAAATCCCCCCTGGCCTCATAATTGCTTAGGATTTTTCAATATATCTAGCACTGACACTACACAAAAAGAGCCCTAATAATGCAACTGAATCCATGCATTTTTAAGTTAAATAACTGCCACAGAACAGCATGACAAAAACAAAAACTAGCAAGAGAAATCTCAATGAATCATGTATTTTTCAATCACCTGTGCATAGACATTCAAGATTCCAATCCCATCACCATACATGTGGTAAAAGAACTGAAGGCACAAGTCACCATGGTCAGTGTATGCCGGTGACATCAAGCGTGCTTTCTGGCCAATCTTCTGGTTGGATGCTTCAGTGTACATGTAGTGACCTGAAAATATTATCATTATTTGTCAAGATAAATAACTTGAACAATAAATTTTTAGAAAAGAAACATAAATTTATGAAAAACCTTCTTAAATATAAATAGAGAAGCACCATAAGGTGTTGTGAATTGTGGCTTGTTAGCCCAACCAATGAGGACAAATGTAAGGAAGATATGCCTCCAAGAGGCCCGCAACATCATGAGCAGAAACACCAACTTAGGTATGAAGGGAGAAGCCTAGTGGAGAACATGCGAATTTGGGGTTGCTGGGTGGGCACCCGGGAGAGTCAGGTGAACACAGAAGAGTCTCAGGCCAGCAGGCCCATGGTAAGGTTGGCCTTAAGTGGATGACTGCACCCCTAGCAAGGTATGCAGGTGGCAATATTTGCCACCAACAGTGCAGGGTATAACAAGTCTACTGGAGTGGTCATCAGAGGCCTATACGACGACAAAGAGGGCCAGTTACTGCCACTGACATCGACAGCAGACGAACGAAGGAGCAATATGAAGGGTTAGACTCTTGTCAGTCAAAGAGAGAGAAGCTTGGCCATCACCAGACCAATTCTAGGACATGGAGCTGAGATGTGGCATCTGCGGTAGTCCTGTTCAGCATCGTGAATGAGAAAAGTGAGTGCATGTGTCATGTAGAATAGATGCATAAAGATTAGCAGACATGCTTGTGACTTTAGCTCAATAAGCGGGAAAATATCTGTGAGTGGACTGTTGTAGAACAGCTACTGTAGAGAGAAGAAACCACGCCATTGTTCCTAAATGCACACCTGTCAGTCATTTTCGTAGGGTGAGTTTGCTCTGTTCATCCCTTTTTGATTTATGTCTAGTAGTTGTACAGCAAAGCCTTATCTTTGTAACAGTAGATTAAATAATGTAGCATCTTTACCACTGCCTTCTTTTATTTGGACCTGGATGTGACAAGAAAGAGGGTAGGGGCTTGAGCCAGAGAAGTTTAGTAATTCAGGCGAGAATTGGGGAAGCGATTGTCAGTAGTTGTTTCCCCCTTCTTGGCACATATTTATGTTGTCAATGTTCTGTTGATAATGAGCACATAACATACCCCTAGACACAAGGTAGAGCATACCACAACATGAGTAGTCTAAACCTAACTTTGGAATAAGCCAATGCAATCACTTTTTCATTCACAGTTTTCAGACTAAACTATTCCAGTGGCTGGTTGTGAAGTATTTCTGAGACTTGTAGACTGCTATAAGGGCACACGTGCACATATGAATGCACCATGGAACCATGCACATCGTTCTACATGCTGGGAAGCAGCATGGAAGAGGACAAATGCACATGCATATAAACACACACACAAAACCAATTATGATTCCTTTTCAGTGTACAGACTGCCTTGGTGGTCTAATGGTTAGTGTGTCTGGTTCTGAGGCAGGAGGTTGCTGGTCTGCCCCATGGGCAAGTCATACCTAAGACCTATAAATTGGCCAACTTGTAGCTGCCTGCCAGATGTCTGTCACTATAGGGAACAGTACTAGGACTATGACTATAATATGCCCGGGTGACAACAGTCCCACGGTGGCAGCCTGCTGACACATGTCAAGCAACACTGTCCTTATATGCACCTTATTTGTGACTGGATGTTAAGCAACAAAAACAAATATAAAAACCAACTTTTCACTGTACACTGGTAAATTTTCAAAGAAACATAAAATCAAATGATACCATTTGAAGTGCCGTAAGTATGATCATTTGATGGCCCTGTGCCAGTAGTGGAGGTCGCTTTGGTTGTTCGTGTCCAGTTGAAGTTATCAGTGGTATCCTGTGTGTAGCCACAAATATCACTGGACTCAAAGTCACAAGCATGCACAGAAGTACCTGGACTAACTGTGGCTGTAGCGGGTATTGTGGACACACTGGCACCTGAAAAAAAAACTTGGTAAGCTATTTTCAAATTCTTCAAAAGCCTTTATTGAATCACAATGTACATAAATCAATGTCGAAAATCATCTAGCCCATTCTCTAGTTAGCAAGAATTTCAAAAATGTATTAACAGCCTTACATCCAATTTATCAACAGGAGTTTTACTGGTTACCTCAATATTAGTTGAATGAGACAACTATGAAACAAGAACAAATGAGGACAGAGCGCTATAAAATCGTCAAACGACAACCCCAACAAAGTACTGGCAGCACTAGACACAACAGTCTGCCACGTTCCTTACTTTCGACTCTCTCTTTGCTACGTGTATGGGTACGGTAGGCTCCCTTGATTGCATACGTCAGCATACGGTTGTGTCTAGCGCTGCCAGTACTTTGTTGGGGTTGTCGAGACAACTATGCTTTACTGACTAAATTTGATGATGAAAACTGCATAACATATAAAAATAAAATGTAGTGACATAATTATAATTTGCTCAATATATGGAATGTTTTGCAGTTTTCTAGATATAACTCCAAACAACATGAACTATGAATAACTGTATACATATTTTCCACCCACTCCACCTATGATGTTTAAAATAAATTACTGCAAATATTTATGTGACAGTCACAATCTCTCACCTGTGCATGGATTGTCTACTAGCAGAATGTCATCAATGGCCATGTCACCTCTCATACCATTACCACCCACACCCTCCAGCACTACCTGCATAAATATGTCAGAGTTATTTTCAGTTTTGTTTTAAACTGGTCATGATGCCCACAGTGTTATTATGGAAATCAAATTTGAAAATGTCTGTACGAATAGATAATTAAAGGCTCCAGCCATCCGTGATTAACGTGCTACTTATCCAATCAGACCACCCATTTTAAACACCTGTTTTGGTGGCAGCCATGTTTAAAGACAATGTTTTCGGAGTTATGCTGGAGTCTGCATAGATGAGGAGACAAAATAGTAAAGGTGTGAGTGTGGCGATGTAATTCTGATACTAGACACTCTGCGAGACTCCTAGGAGTTAAATCTATTAGATTCCTCAGATGGAAAAAGACTTTCCCTAGCAGTCAAGAAAAATTTCTGTGTTACATCAAGTTATGCAACTGACCACATTACCAAATGAAGATCGATATTGTGGAAAAAAACTATGAGCTTTATATCTGCAGCAAGGTAAGCTGGAGGTGATCATATCTAACTAAAAATTTAACAATTATACTGATGCTTTTCAAAAGACCATCAAAACTTTAGAGTTATAGATCTACAATCAATGTTGTTGACTCGGTGTACCCTACATTGATTTACTGTCACATTACTAAGATTTTATCTCAGATCAGTTGCCACTGTCAATGACAAAGTGAAAAAAGATTTTTTTTAAAAAATGGTAAAAAGACAAAACAAGGTGAATTTCATCTTTCAGAGACAGGAAAAACTTTCAGAAATGGGAGGAAACATCAAATAAGTACTCACGGCATAAGGTGTTGTGCCCTGTGTAATAGTTACACCAGCTTTAATCCACTGGTTACCCTGGGAGCCCTTGCGAGTCCACACCAGGGAACCAATCCCAGAGCCAGTCTTAATATAGAAATTGAGAGTTCCAGTGTTGTCCCCATACATGTGGTACCAGAAGCTCAGACACTGTGTTCCCATGCGTGGCTGAATTGTTTTACTGACAATCCGGGCTTTTGCGTTGGTAGGTTGTTTGGACACATCTGTATAGATGTAGAAACCATCTGCAAAAAAAATTACCATACTTGCTTTAATGGACTAGATTGATTGAAGACTTTTGGCTATTTAGGTTCATGTTGAGAGACAAAAGAATGAAAAGCTTTGTGCACTGTACTGTGAAAACCTTGATATGAAAAAAGCACTAAAGAGTAAAATCAACTGATTTAAAAAAAACTTCTAGCTGTAATGTAATAAAACTTTAAATGAAGAATTTTCTCAAGGTTAACACCAATTACATCACACTTATCAAGACCTGATTTTCAAAATCCAGGTAAAAGGTTTATGGAAATTGAAATCAAGAATGTCACATGCATTTGAAAAAATGCCACATGCAAATGCACAAAGTCATTAAATGAATTCGTTGTAAGACATACGTCCAGTGGTGTGGTCCTGCTGAGGTCCAGTGCTGTTAGTGGCTGTTGAGCCCTGGTGACGAGTCCAGTCAAAGTCATCATTGGCCATCTGCATCCAGCTACACATGCTTGTGTCAAAGGAACATGACACTGGAGTTTGCTCTGCAATATAAATATTATCTACAAGTATATATCAAAAATGTTTCAAAAGGATAAGTAGAAAAATTAAAACCTTGAATTATAAAAAAAACAAACAAGCGATTGACAACTTAAGCTAGGATATATATATTGCTGTAACCTTTACACAGGGAAAACAGTCAACACCCCAGTTTGTGATGGAGGTGTTTATTTTTGCCACTGTACACAGCAGTGAGATATGCAAACGACAAGCTGAAGACGTCGGTGGGAGTCTTCCAGATACCCGTGTACTCTCTCTCTCTCTCTCGCACACGCATTCACCGCGTTCTTAAAACCACTCGTACAAACACCTCCATCCCCAATGCTACCTGCGTACCCTTCATTCCTATTTACCATCCCTGGGAAAAGCCCTTACCTCCACCCCTCTACTCTGACCATTTTGCTACCTTCCAGACCCTTCTACCCCTTATTGCTAACTATATTGCCTCTAAGCTGCTGCCCACTGACTGACCGCCACCCTCATAACATACAGTGGGTGTCAGTCAGTGGGTGCTGGCCTTCTCCTATTTCCGCTGCCCACTGTCAAGCGCCCTGTCTCTATTTCTACCCCCGATCTCCCTGTTACCTGCTAATTACTGACTAGTACCTAGGTTACATTGATATTATGACTATAGCCTTGTTTCTAGCGAAGTTCATATAACTTGGACAGAATTGTAACTCTAATCAGAACAGCAGTCAAGGCTCGCATAGCCATAATTACAGACAACAGAATCCAGCATCCTTACGTGAAGGTGATGCCGTTGGTTTCGTCAACTGTGCAGTTGTTGCCTTCAAGGTTGTTACAGTTACATACACAGGCCTAGAATTTGCTGGGGAATCTGAAATATTTGATGCTTTGAGATATTTAACCGCACAGGTAGACTCACAAATAGGTACCCAAATGCACTTGCCTATGCCTGTATGCACAAACACTTTCAAAAGAGTCACGTTTGTGGGTCCACACCTTTCATCTCCAGGTTCAGTCCTTTTTGTCCATATATGAACAAATAAACCATTTATATATTTGGCATAACAGCAATAGTGGGAGACAGAAATTAAATAATGGAGGATGTGCACAGTGGGGTGAAGACAGTCCCTCTCCTCTAACTTCTGCTCACGCTTGCATTCTTGAGACATAGAGATTTTAAAATAGGCAACATTTTCAGGAGCTTTTGGGAACTTTTACTTTAATCAGATCGCCAGTTATACCTCAACATAATTATTATAATTAACATAGTTGTCGATGTCATGAAACTAGCCACTTGTCATGTTTTTTAAGGTAAACTTTTTTTTTAGTGTAATAAAATATATGAGTGTCTACAACCTTATGCTAAATCAGTGATAAAACAAGATGAAAATGTCTAACAACAATGGGTGAAACCTCTGCTAGCTACTCCTACTTTTGAATATACCATAGAATGAACACTTACATCCACAAGCCTCATTAATAACCTGAACATCATCAACAGCAATGTCTCCTGTGACATTTCTTCCAACA
>SMGT01016061.1:142478-171486 GCA_004794575.1 Lanistes nyassanus
TTATTTCGTTTTAGTTTCTCTGTTTTTATTAATTTCAGTTCTCGTTCTCGTAAAACGAAAAACAATATTTTTAGTTCTAGTTTTAGTTTTCGTTATGAAAATATCACTGGTGCACAGTGGGGTGAAGACAGTCCCTCTCCTCTAACTTCTGCCCACGCTTGCATTCTTGAGACATAGAGATTTTAAAATAGGCAACATTTTCAGGAGCTTTTGGGAACTTTTACCAGATCGCCAGTTATACCTCAACATAATTATTATAATTAACATAGTTGTCGATGTCATGAAACTAGCCACTTGTCATGTTTTTTAAGGTAAACTTTTTTTTTTAGTGTAATAAAATATATGAGTGTCTACAACCTTATGCTAAATCAGTGATAAAACAAGATGAAAAGGTCTAACAACAATGCTAGCTACTCCTACTTTTGAATATACCATAGAATGAACACTTACATCCACAAGCCTCATTAATAACCTGAACATCATCAACAGCAATGTCTCCTGTGACATTTCTTCCAACAGTTCCTTCAAAGAAAACCTGCCAGAGTAATAATAAAAACTCTACCAGTTTCACTGTGGTCTTCTAAACAATTATTAGGCCATTAATTTTGAAACAGAAGTTTAGGGGTGAGGAGGATTTAAGTTCATAATCTGGTTCACAAAATGTTGTGAACATTGCTAATGAATGTTTGACTTTCACAAAATATTCAGCTTGTAAAATATTTATCAACAACCTTTAGCATCCTAAAAGAATTATTTTCCCAACAATAATAGCAGCAAATAAAATCTTTCACATTCTACTGTAGCATAATATTTGGTTATCACATGCCCAACTGTTTGATGCAAAAATGTACTTTCTATTAGAACATATCCAAACATGCAAAACATATGCACAAACTATCCTCCATTTGCACACACAAGATTTTCTTACCTTATATGCAACGTTTTTGTTTTGTATTGGGAAGCGGCCATACTTCCACACATTCCCTCCCTGATCACCAGACAAAGTCCACAGTATGTTTGTTGCACCACTGCTGAGTCTGACACCTGCAGTAAGTTTACCCATAGAGGACCCATACATGTTGTACCAGAAGCCAACACAGCGAACACCATCATATGGACGCAGGATCTGACTGAGTAGGATGGCTCTGTCTCCTTGTTTTTGAGGAGGACTTGCCTCAATATACACATAGCCTCCTGTCCAACAAACAGTTTGATTACTATGCATTTATATTTCAAGAACATTTCTGCCCTATTCAATTTTTTTTTTTGCTTTCATATGATGAGTAAATAACATAATCTTATCCTAATCTATAGTTTCATATTCTGCAGATATCAGTGAAAATGAAATTACACTGCTACTATATGGTGAAGCCAGTTATCTGATAAAACTTGCCTGTGACATCTCCACGTGTGTGATCACTGGATGGGCCAGTGCCTTGTGTGGAGGTATTTCCAGTATTCCGTATCCAGTCAAAGTCATCATCGAACTGGTCATTAGTCCACCCGCACAAGGTGATATCAAAGTTGCAATTACCTTACCATAAAAAACCATTCATTTGCATGTTTTAGTCTAACCTTGCAGAAAATAGAAATTGTCCAATAAAAAAGTGAAAATGGATGACAATAAGAAATAATAACATCTGCATATGTTTGCCAATCAATGGCTTAAATATACATTTTCCTAGGAACAGCAATGAGGAATAGTTGCTATATAAAATAGACCAGAATGAAATAATTCGTTTACAGCGTACTAAATTCTAAACATTAACAGTGACAAGTCAAATTTCTGGATGTATGCTTTTAAGGCTGCTTAGCCTTTGATCAGCAAAGGGCTGAAACAGTGTGGTCATAAAAATAAAACTGAACATACAGAAATAACTAAGCCCAAAATTTTGAATTGTATGGCCATTTTTACCTGGAGAAGCGCAAGCTCCGATTTGTAGAAGAACATCATCAATGGCAATATCGCCAAATACACCATTACCACGTTGAGCCTCAAACACAACCTGTACAAATTATCAAAGGCTTGTAAAAACAACTCAACTGCATACAACAAAATTTGAAGTAATTTTAAAGGATAAGATTAATGTCCCCTTGTCTGAATTAAAATATATAGTTTCAGCCAAAACCTTTTTCTTCAAATTAAACATGCAATTAATTTTTTTAAACTAATAAAATAGTAAAAAATTTAAGCAAAAAAAAGTGACTGCCGCTTAGGGGATAAGCCCAAATTAAATGTAAAACAAGGGAACTGTACCAAGCTAGAAAAGTGACAAAGACGAAGACAATCTACATGTTTCGGGGCACTATATCCCTTCATCAGGAGGGCACAAAAACGACGAAAAAACGAAAAAACGAAAGTCTTTTTCCTTTTCGTCTTTGCCCCTTTTCTAGCTGGTACAGTTCCCTTGTTTAAACAGTAAAAAATTTAGTAACAAAAATAATTAACAATCCTGAGAAATTTAAATTAAAATTTGATTTCACAAATATACATCTGCAAAAACCCTTCCAGAGCTCATTTAGCTGTTCTAAACAGATTTCTTGCTTACGTTATCAATATATATACATATAGCATTAAACTAATCAATGAAGGGTCTACAAATACAGCCAAATTTGCAGACGACACAACGTAAGCGAACTGGAGTTGCAGTACGTCATTTCCGTCTGGAATCCAACTTTCTTGACCCCCACTCCCACCCCAATCTAGTCTGAAATATTGAGTATATTATTAACTGTCTATGATGCAAGGGGAATGTTTTGTTTATTGAGCTGTATCTACAAATGGTTGTGTTGTAATGATCGACAGTTGTAATTATATCTACGCCGATCAAAGTTCGATTGCAATCTGACAATCTCTCGATCTGTTGTGGTCTGTATCTGTTGAATATTTATGCTACAAAAAAGAATCTGGGAAGAAACGATTAGTGATTACTGACCGAATTGAAAATTATCGCGAGTATTTGAACCTTAATGAATAAGACGAAAACTTGGCTACACTGCACATTTTTCAGCCCCTATATGGAACCAAACACTTTAGTTTACAAAATCTGTTAAACTGTGCGCTGCGTGAATCTTACCGAATAGAGTCTGCCCGACGGAACGGTGAATTGGGCGACTTGCCAACCTTGACCTTGGTTTCCACTCAGCGTCCACCTGGCTACACCAAAATTCCCGGCGCTGGCATTTACGGCGATGTACACACTAAGAACGCCAATGTTACTGCCATACATGTTGTACCAGAACTCCAAACACCCCCTGGCTGCCCACCCTGGGTATGTGGGAGAAATGAGGCGTGCCTTTGAACCCGCAGGATGGCTGTCAGCTTCTATATACATAAAGTGACCTAAAACAACAACAGAAAAATCCAAGTATATACCTTTCCTAATCAAAGCTATGCTGCCGAGAACTTGAAAGTTTTGTTAGTCCAAACAATTTTCTGAAAGAGGAAAATATGTCGGCCAAGAAATACCTGGAGCAGTAACCTTGAGGCAGACACCAAGAAGATATATATGAGCTACAGGTACATATACAGCTATGCCAAAAGATCGAGACTGCGTGACCGAGACGACTGAAGGACTATTGTGGGTATCTTGAATCTAAGAGAAATAAGTCGAACTGTCAAATTTGTCGAAGGGCTCATCGCGCCTGTCTGGAGCAATTGCAGTTTCCCTTCTTTTGAAATATCAACTGTTGAAATACTTAGTTAATTTCTATGTCATTGTGAACACTGGGGGGTTGGAGGGGGGAGAAAAATATGGATGAGTGCATGGGTTACCTTTAGATCCAGGTGCAAAATGCAGTGCATGAGAAGGGCTGCTAATAAAGTCTGGATCGCGATAGGGACCGCTGCCATGGGGCAATAGAGATGCCATCGTCAGCTATACCAGTCATGTGCTGGCCTTTCTCGAATGTAGTTTTGAGGCTTTTGTTTCTCTTTCCTCTACATTCTGTTGGCTGCGGTGGGACATTTAGTATATGTAGTCGCAACAGTCAAGATACCGGTGGGCATATTGTTGCAGCACATACAAACACGTACGTCTTTCATGTCGGACTTCACGCGGCTAAAACATCTTGGCTACGTCTGACTCACGTCTGCATGACTGCCCTCACAACCCACAGGCTTGGGTACGTTGTCCCCCATGTGCATTACTATTTTAAGTGCATCTTTACCAAAAGAGAGACCGGGTTCTTGGCGATCACATAAACGCTAGAGTCCCATTCAACGGGATTGTAGTGTTTGTGTATGTGATTGTCAAGAACTATTCGACTCATGTTGGGTTAAACGGCCTTGGTTATATATTTTGGGGTATTTTACAAGAAGCGTTCATCCACCTCCAGGTTATTTCGCAAGAATCCTATTACTAGGACATAATGTACCAAAACATCACTTGCAGTAATTAGATGGCCGGTGCGGAGATGTTCGGGGGAATGGCCGCTGCTGGATTCGAACCAGCAATATTCGCCGCGAGTCCGCCGTGTCCCCTTCCACGAGCTACTTACCGTAGTTGGTGCCCATGGTGTGGTCAGTGTTGGGTCCGGTGTTGGCAGATGCAGTGGGCCCTGCCTTGCGCGCCCAGTCAAAATTGTCTGTTCGGTCCTGGGTGTAGCCGCACAAGTCTTGGGTCTCAAAGTCGCAGCCCAGCGCCACAGGCGCTGCCGTGGGCCCAGTGACGCCTGGTGGCTGATTGGGCTTGAGCGTGGCTGAAAGATTAGCATCGCCTACTTACAAATACAAGAAGCCAGTACTGTAACGATCTAAGGGCAAGGAAAATGCAAAAATATTCAACAACGATGAGAGGTGAATGCGCTGCTTCGTGACACACTGAAAATATTTAACCCTGTTTTGACAGGTGACAACTCCAGTATTGTAATAGCGATGGATATGAGAAAGATTAAGTAACAAGGTCAGACTCTCACAGGTGTAGGGGGGAAACTATTTGATCAGTATAATAAAAGGATCCGGAAGATGTGGCTCGGGTACTATATAGGCATTACAAGCACTGCTACAAACTGAGATCTAACTAATCTGTCATGCTTTCGTCGTTAAAAACGAGATTTGATGATGACAGAGCAGTCAGGCATGCAGATGGGCATCTTAAGAGGAATGGAATTTAGGTACGCCCTATACAGTTTACCGAGGGAAGGGCAGGGTCCAGGTCTGTAGGAAATGTCGTCGATTGCAATATCGCCTAGGACACCCCGTCCTTTCACAGCTTCGATGATAATCTAGAGAAGGAAGAAGAAAACGGTCGTAACTGATCAACGTACTCGCAGGACAGACAATCGCATCCAATAAAATTACAGATAGAACAAAATGAAGTGTAATGTGACTTCCACCTCGTAATTTCCATACAATTTATTTTAAGACATGTCCCGGCTCGTTTTTGTGCGGAACCGGGATTACAATTTTCGTCCACTACTCGAAAGCCATTATACCTCTTGGTTGTAAATTCGGCTTCTCTAACGGGGATCACGACCGTGTTTTCTTAGAACCCTACCTCCTCATGAGAAACACCCGTGATGGCAATGCGCGCCTGCAGCCACACGTTGCCTTGGTCACCAGAGCGTGTCCACAGCCTGGTCTTGTTGTGGTACAGCGTTAGAGTGCTCACGTGTTGTCCATACATGTGATACCAGAACGTCAGGCATGTGTAGCTGTTCCCCTCGACAGTGATGAGAGGACTGTACAGCTGGGCTTTTTCGCCCTCCGTGCCTAAGGAGGTGTCGAAGTAGATGTAAGAGCCATTTGCTGTGAGGAAATACAAGAAGAATGTTTATTTGAAATGCATCACTTTGTTTTGTCCTTCGAACCTGCCATCAGTAAATGTAAATTAAATAAGTACATGTACAGGTTTAAGAACAACAATTTTACATGCATGGTTCATGTATTTTACCTTAGCTTCTGCGTTCAAATGAACGTGCGATAGACGGATCAACAGACAATAGATCGACAGACAAATCGACAGAAACCGGTTGCTTTAGACCAGATCTATTGCTCTCAAAACAAAGACACTTACTGCCTGTAGTGTGGTCCGTACTGGGTCCTGTGTTGGCCGAGGGAGTGTTGCCAGACTGTCGCCGCCAGTCCAGGTTATCTGACCCTGTGACTTGTTTCCACTGGCACAAGTCTCTCTCAAAGTTGCAGTCCAGCACCTGTCCTCTGCTCACTGAAATTAATGGTACCTCTATCTGGTATATAACACCCGGATAATTTGTATAAATGAAGACTCTCCCCAATCAAAGAACTGTATTCACTTTGAAAAGAACGGAGGTTGAAGTACCCCCATATTCAAACGTGTGATGGCTGGATTAACGTTTGAAAAGGAATGGAAACTTTCTCATATTGTGTTTACAATAAGGACCGTTATATAAAAACAACAGCGGTGATGGTTTATTAAGTGCATAGCATATAATATTTTTGTATGATAAAGAAACGCATAGGTTAATAGTAACCTATAACTTAAACATTTTAATTTATCTCCTTTATTTGTAACTAAGAGAAAAACGCCTTCAGAACTTATACCTGCAAAAGCAGCAGCAAAAGCCAGGAAAAAACAAAACGTTTTTCTTCCCCCCATGGGAAGAAGATGATTTTGTGGTGCAGTTGTGTAAACTGTTGATATCCAGTAATGAGTCAACACACTAGTCCATGGAATTTCCACAAGAAGGAAAATGAAATGAGAATGTATGTCTTTTCACACCCATTAAAACTCAAAGCAAAAACAAATGTGTTATCGGACCAGAGGAAATGGTGCCTGATCATCAGCAAGCTTATCAGGGACATGTTTCAATGAAATGTTTGATCAAGCTTATTGAATTCCCAATGCTCGACCATTTTGCAAATAGAAATAACGTGACTTCTTATGTAATAAAGTATACAACATGCAACAAACATTGAGTGAAGAATGTAACTGTTGGTCACAACATTGTACAGCAGCAGCAATTTCTTGTCAAAGGCCTACCTGAGCAATAGTCTTGATGTGGGGGTGAGGGAGAAAAGTCTCTCTGTGACTGCAATGGACAATATGTATTGAAGCACGTGTTGTACTCGAGCGTTTATCTTCGGACAGTTTTTTGCAGAAGATTATTGCAGACTGACATGTTAACTACAAATCGTTCTTATATCCTGTTCATTCGTAAAGGTGTATGTAAAATACACAGGGCGAATGGGCCTTACGACCGCTTTTATGGCCGGAAGTGTAGATAAGAACATTTATGTTGGGTGCCCATGGTCATCTCAATAAACGGTCAATTAAGTGTGTGAGTGATACTGTGAGAGACAACAACGCTTAATCACCTACATACCCTCAAACTGCCTTTCCCCCATCTCTCTAACACACACGGAGGGGGAGAGAGAGAGAGAGATTGGCATCTGAGAGGGGATGAGAAATCATGAACGAGATGCACATATATGCTGACATTAAACTTGTATTTTCCAACAAAACATTTTGCTAAAACATCTGAAACAGGATGTATTTATCAAAGAGTATCAGTAACAATACTTAAAAGAGCAGAAGCACGTCTACACTAACTTAGCTGTTATCGCTCAAACGGTGTAGAAACTTGTAACTACAATGCCTTATTTATCTTTAACGCACTGCTCCCGGGCTCACGGTCCCAGCACGCGGCTGTCCGTGCAAAGTCAAAGATGAAAGCACAGATAGCTGGCGACGTATACTACCCGTACTGAGATAAACACGATGATCAAGTGCGCAAATACCCGTCAGCCCTGTCCCCGCCAAAAAAAAAAAAAAGCCTACAATAACCTGGTCGGAAGCTGTGACATGCAGCCGAGATGTGTACGGTATATCTATATATAGTCCCAGTCTGAATGGTTCCGCATAGCAGAGGAAAAGCACCGTAGTCAGAATATATAATATATAACAGAAAATATGTAGGTGAGCAGGTGACTGGTGCAATTGATGAAGAAGAAAGAAGAAAACGGATGAATTGTCTAAGCGATACAATTAAAGGGTCGACTTTTTATTTTATTGTTTTCTTTTTCGTTCTTAAAAATGTGGGCACAGGGATGCCGCTTACAATAGTCCGAAGTCTAAACCAAAGTTTATATTTAACTCCGTGGGTCGAGGCCTTCGATCGCTGGTTGCTGCTTGCCGCTGCTCACACGTGGCCATGCTTTCCAGGTATGCAGCCAATCACAAGCCGAGTCCCTTTTTGACGTTTGACGTTCTCGTGAGGTATACGTGGATCAGCGGGTCAGTGTTCACAATCAAGACTAGCAAAAGGTGTCAATATGGCTATGCATGAGTGGATTCTCGTGTCATTTTTCTTAAACTGTAGATAGCTCTCCGCCATCTTTTAAATCAGGAGAAAGGTTATAAGTCGATCTTCGCATCATTGACATCTATATATGTAATCCCCTCCCACCTCCTTTTTGGGGGGTACTGTCTGGTTACTGAGGTCAGCTAGACGTCTGTATACTTAACCGCGCGTGCAAAGGATTCAGCTGATCGAGCTGCTTTTCACAAGTTTAAATATACCACCCTTTTCTTGATTATATTTTATGCCCTCCTCCTCCACTAAACATGAACGTTATAGGCAAAAACACGCACCAGCCGTTCGAAATGTGGAAATCCATTATTGCGCCTGCGTATAGCGGATGTAAAGCGGGTCAGCGAAATGGGAGGATCCCTAGCTGGAATTTACCCAATGCTTTTATCAAAGGTCAGAAAGTCCGAAAGTGACAAGAACAGAAAATGATGACGGAAATGTGGAACTTCAACAGGTCGAAAATTACGAAGAATTTTTATCCATCGACAACGAGCTTCAATGCTACGATGACACTGAAGATTAATTACGACGCTGCAATTGTTGCTCGAATGGCAGCGAAACACACGACAGCATCGGAAGACCAGGAAAGTGACGATGATGCCCCAGTGAATTAGTGCAAGTGACAATTACACAGGATGCCAGGAAATGCACTGAAACTTTGCGCCGCTATTTCGTGCAGGAGGGAAGTAAAGGCAGTCCCATTGCTGCGTTAGATGTTTGTGGTGATCATTTTGTTCAAGTGCTATCCGTCAAGAGAACGCGTCAGGTCACACTGGATAAGTTCTTCAAACGTTGACTGGAATTTGGTAATAACATTTTTTTAAAATTGTGATCCGCATGTTGAGTACTGTACATGTATCGTGTAGATCGTTTCGAAGAATTTGTTTGTAAATTTTTTTTTCAATAAACAAAATTCGACTGTAGTTCTAATTGTTAATTGTATGTTCGCCATAACCGCACAATATTTAAGGTCGTAATGACATTTTAATACAGTGTACACTGTATTTTACGTATAGCACGTCCCGTCTTAACTGTAACATAGGACATGTTCGTGTAATCGGACCAGCCGCGGTTATTATACATAGGACCAAAATCATCGCCTCCCCATCCCCATGTGATCCGATTAACCGGATTCGACTGTACACGTCTGGACGCAATATAACAGTCACTTCGAGATTGAAAACTGTCATATATTAACCCTTCGACAAGGTTTAAAAGCATAATAAAAAAGTAAAAGAAGAAATAAATCGTGTATTATTCTTGTGTGATGCAAAGCGAAATCGGCTGCATACGATATACTTTAGATTATAACTGTATATATGTGTGGTGACCAGCTTTTTATATATGCTTCTCAGCCTTTATGGCACCTGATGGTATATTTTTTTAGTCACAAATGTTAAATAAAAAAATTTAAAAAAACGCGGTGCTTTTGCCAATCATTTTCAGACACCCCCTTCTCGCAGATACGATCGAGCTAGAGAATCTCCAGGGAAAAAAAAAAGATTTTACAGTACACCTTTGGAAATAGGACACACACAGACATATATATATATATCTAGTACAACAGTGCTCTTTTAGTTTTCTGGATATGCAAGTCACTTAAAGACTGAAAACCGGTATAAATAAAACATTCGAATGCGATCAACTACAACAAATGGTTTGAGTGTTCAGACTCGGAACACGTGTCCCCTTTCTCTCATTCTTTCTCCCTCTCTTTCTGTGTGTGTGTGTGTTTTTTTTTTTTAATAAGGCTTTCACTTTCATAGTGATTACTCGCACTTTGCTCCTCTACGTCCATTGAAAAAAATGTATACGCTAGTCACAGACCAGGCAATGCTTTTGCATATGGAAATAATGCTGAATTAAATTGAACCCTTTTGAGTCATTCGCATTACAAACAAAAGCGCAGTGAATGCTTTGCTTGCCGATCATTCGGCAACGCGCGCAAGCTTCGCCGAGACACGCAGGGATCTTCAGGGTACCCGTCTCTAGTAAAAGTCTTCTTTTATTTAGGGCAGTTTAGTTCAAATAAAATATCTAATATTTTTCTGTGTCTCAAACTCCAGTTTAGGACAGTTTGATACTGCATTAATGTTTTTTTCACGTCTCCCGCGGCGACAGGAGGTTTAACTTTGCACGGGATCGAAGTCGAGCAGTTGCAATGGCGTGGGCAGAGGTGATACAAAGCTACCTAGGCAAATCAACTGATTATTTTACGGTCATAGGTGTTTTGGTGACAGCGTTTGCAGCCTTTAGAGCCACATCAAACGTTCTTAATGGGGTATTCACCTATTTTCTGTCTGGTCTGCTTGGCTTGTCAGCGAACTTCCGAAATGCAGGATCGTGGGCAGGTACGTTAATAATACTAATAAAGTAATAGAAAATAGTAATACTTATTTAATGATTTCATTATTAATTTAGAATTCGTATAATATTGCAGCGACAGTACAGTCAGTATAGTGGCCATGATTATCGCTGTGCAGTCACTTGACGCAGTGATATGATTGTACTGACATGATGTAGATCTACAATGTAGATAATATATCATTCCCTTCCGTGGCATTCTCTCTGTTAGTGTTGGTGGTATCCCTTCTCATTTCTTTGTGCCCCCACCCTCACCCCACTTAAGCCAGAAAATCTAAACAGCAGTTTTAACACAATAGAAACAGTATTTAAACTGAAAACAATGACGCTTTACTGTATTGATGCTGCCATTCTAAGATCAACAGGCTACAAATAAACCGAAAAATTATCATTATGTAACCAAAATTTAAGAACACTTTCCAACAGGCCTTCCCCAGATGTATCCTGATCTGTAGTCTGTACTGGCTATAGATTTTGGCTGATCATCAAACTTACACACAAAACCCTCGAGATAAAAGTTTTATTTACAGGTAATAGGAAGTATGACAGTAGTAATAAATGAAATATGTAAAACAAAAGACATCATGTCAAGTCCAACATATTTTGCTATAGATATTATTAACTGTGTATGTATAGTGTAAACTGTTGTGTACTTTTTTTCAGTTGTGACTGGGTGCACAGATGGCATTGGCAAGGCCTATGCAGAGGAGGTTGGTGTACTAATATTTACATGTGGGTGCATATGTGATGTACAATCTGTAAAGTCAGTCTCTCCATTCATCATTCTGGGCTTTTTGTAGCTGACACAGTCATGACTTCTAGCCTTTCCTTTCTATGCTTGTAATTATGGTGTGTGCAGAAAGGGCATTTTATAACTGCTGAGAGCAATATTGTAGAGATCAATCATTGCTTCTTGGAGATGATGATGTTCTCTGATCTCCCACATACTTTTTGAATGTATGGTGGTTTCAGTGTCCAGAGGATGCCCAGCTTGTTCAAGCACTATTAGAGAAAATATTTCACTGCTGTCTTATGTAAATTGTACAGAAAAGAAGGTAGATACGATTTTTCTAAGGGTTCTGCTTCATCACTTTTCACAAACAGCTGGCAAGGCGGGGACTTAACATTGTACTCATCAGCCGTACTAAGTCAAAACTGGAGGCTTTGGCTAAAGACATTGGTAAGGCAGGATACAAGCCCCAGCAGCTCATTTTTCAAGTGATATCCCAGCTAACTTGCTTATAGATTGTTTTTAAATAAGCATTACAGCCATGCACATGATAGTGGTAAGTCAAAACTGGAGGCTTTGGCTAAAGACATTGGTAAGGCACGATACAAGCCCCGGCAGTCCATTTTCAAGTGATATCATCCCAGCTTTAAATTAAATTGCTTATAGATTGTTATTAAATAAACATTACAGTCATGCAAATGACAGTTCTTAAGGTCATACTTTCTTGCAGTCTTTTCTTCTTAGTCCCCAGAGAGAGGAAGTGGTGAGAAAGATTAAAAAGGCCAAATGCATTATAGAAAGCAACGCATATATATATATATAGCTTTTGAAACCGTTTCATTCAGAATAATAATTTGTGATAGCTGTTTGATATTCAGAGTGAGAAAAACAAGAATCAAGAAACTTAAACATGCATAGCTTTTGAAACTGGTGTGTTCAATTTAAATGCTATTCATTAAACAGAGAGCAAGTTTAAAGTACAGACAAAAGTAATCGCTGCAGACTTCACACAGGCTGATATCTACACAGATATTGGTAAACAGCTGGCTGGACTGGACATTGGCACACTTGGTAAGATGCTGCTTACAATCTGAGAAAATAGTTAATGTTACACATTTGTATACTTTTTATATATATATATACTGAGCGAATTCTTTGTAGGTAGCTTGTATTAAACTGCCAAGAACATGTATTCAGTGTACTGGGTGGAGGGGGGGGGGGCTGTCAGGTGGCAGTTTTTACAAATTACAAAAAAATTAGTTCCTGGCGAAACATAGCCTGTAGCTCAAGATTCTTGTCAGTTATTTGGTTGTTCAGCCATGAAACAGTCATTTTGAAAAGTGGTCTCACCAAGAATTTTAAGGCTTGACCTGCTTGGATGACCAACCATTAGTCACCGGAGTGGCTAGGCAGCACCTTGATTGGTCATTCTGCATATCAGCAAAATACCAAAAGCTGTCACACTTCCAGATAAGAGCATGTTACTGAAAACTCCACACTTATTATCATATGTTGAGTTTATCTGCTGGTATACACACACAGTCTCTCGCTTGTACTCTTTTGCAAAATACACTAACATTTGCCCATAATTTTTAAAATGACTTACCTCCAATTAATTGTTTTCATTTATGAATTTTTCTCATTTTCCTGTGTTTGATCATTGCTAAGCACCTTTTGTAGTCATGAATATATGTGTGCAATTTTATATTTCAAAAGAACATGCAGTTATCTTTGTCAACTGAGAAAAGGGAATGAGTGAGATATGCAGTGGAATGTTTGAAATGTATGTTGAGATTTCTACATGTACATGTCCAGTGTGGTATGCAAAGAGCACAGCTTGGCCTAAGAGAACCTCACCTGGTTACTTTTGCAGTAAACAACGTAGGAATGTCCTATGAGTTTCCAGAATACTTTGATCAGGTGGAGAATCTAGAGAAGGTAACTATTTATTTACTTTTATTGCACTTTGCAGTTTTGGTTTTGAGTCTTGCTGGCTATTTGAATTTTTGTTTGAAACTAACTAGTTTAGAAGATTCTCAGACATAATCATTATGTTTTAAAAATTGGAGTACTTGTTATTCTCACAAGTAGTATTTGTACCGTTACTTTCACTTCTCTGGGTCAGCTAGACCCATCCCCATCATTTGTATTTTATATAAACCATATCCTGTGAACAAAATAGACCCATAGGTGGAATGGCTAATTGCGCTATGAAGTGTTCTTTGCTCGGGGTCAGAATATAAGGAATTGAAAGCCAGCCAGAAAGAATCCCACAGTCTCACTCATAAACGCACCCCCTAACACATAACATAAATGTTAAAATACATACTTCGATTATTCTGGGACCATCAAACTTATCCAACGTAAATATCAGATTATTCTCTGAATATATAAAACTTGTCATGCATACTAAAACTAAAAAGTAACAAACTCCATCACACGGCAGAACTTAAAAGGGCTGGAAACAATGGTGTAGCGAGCACTGGCCACCTGGGCCACGAGAAACGTGCTCCACAGCACCCTTTAATGTCTCCAAGAACCAAATGAAAAACCACATCATTAGTTTTTTACCTTCAAAGGATTGACATTTTCCCATTGCCCATTCCATAATCTGTGTCTGCATTTGAATTCTTTAGTCAGTTTCCACAACACATTCTTCCAGCTTCTTCACAACTTAAATCTTTTCTGCCAGAGTAAGATATAAAAGCTTTTTGCACACAATGATAATATTGTGCACTCTCTTTAACATTCCACTGATGGTATAAAGAGGTCACTGTATGCATACATGCCCTTCCATATTTGTGGAATAAGTGGTGTCCATTGTTGACTGTTCAAACGATTGATTTGTTACGAAAAGCATGGCCAGTGTCTGTGTCTGCAAGGTGTCCTTAGTTCAGGATAAATTTTGTACTGAAAATCAGTCTGCATTGAGCTAATGTGTCTGTTGCTGTACTTGCCCTTTGTTCTGAGGTGCCATTGTTTCTGCAATATCAAGGAAGAGTGCATAAAAGAATCTCTAAAAAAATTTTTGGATACTTCTTTGTCTCTACTGTTTCAGACTGTAATGGACCTGATCAACTGTAACACAGCTTCAGTGGCAATGGTAAAGATATCTTCAGATAGCTTTTGTTTAGTAGTTTGTCCTTTGTTTTTTTAAAAGTTTGTTTTGCTTTAATCTGATAAGATGCTGGTCTGTGTGTTGTCTGTTAAAGTAACCCATAAAGAACACTTAACAGATTTCATTTCCTTTTAATATTCCATTACTGTTTTTAGTACGTGTTGTTTTGTTGTTTTGCACATATATCATACATCATATCACAGAAAAGTGATTTGTAAATGCTATGCATATTAGAATGTGGATTCTGCCTAAGGCTTTGTTTCTTGGATTTTCTATTTCCAACAGATGACAGCCCTTATTCTGCCTGGCATGCTTGCCAAGAAAAAAGGATACATAATAAATATAGCCTCAGCTGCAGGCAAGAATCCTGTTCCACTTTTAACTTTGTACTCAGCAACAAAGGTAAGAAATAATTGATTCATTTGAAAGTCATTAGTATTTGTATTATAAATTGAATGTAGATTGTATTGCATGATTCTTAAACCCCCAGAAGCCCTTGGTTGTTTTTTTAAATGTGTAAGTGCATGCAAGTATATGCTTGCAGTTGGAGATGTGTATGTTATTTGTTTCAGCAGTAGACAAGGATTTTAGCGTTAAATTTTTAAACTCTCATTTTGACACAGTATATGTAAAATCATGAAGTTTTTAAAACTCTGCTGTTGATACAATATACATAAAACCACTTCTATCTTCTGTCTGTAACATTCAGTTTCCCAGTCTTTTTATTAAAAAATGATTTCTTCCCCATGTACCAGAGCTTTGTCGTCTTCTTTTCTCAATCTCTTCAAGAGGAGTACAGCGACAGGGGAATCACTATACAAGTGAGTTTGTTGAGATTATTTTCTTCTTCCATGTTGACCTCTAGCATCTAAACACGAGTAACTTTCAGCTATTTATAATCACTGCTCAGTGCGTTACCATAATTTTCTGTTAAATTGCCACACATAGCACGTCCAGAGGGTAAAATTTTGAAAATAATGAAGGATTTGCTGTAACAGTGCAAGATTTGTTTCCTTCTTAGCTTTAAACAATAGGGATATTGCTATGTACACAGTAGATATCAGTTTATGAATATGATGTATGTGCACTGTAAGTGCAGAGGTGGTAGAGTGTTAGAGGTCCAGTAGCAGAAATGGCCCTTGCCAGGAGTTAACATAGTATTACTTGATCCATTTATGGGCTTGGGGGATACAGTTTTTTTTAAAAAACCCACTCAAATGCAGAGTATTAGGGTGGTATTTTCTTTTTTTTTTAAATATAACTTTTCGCTACTGATTCCTTGAGGGGAAACTAAAGTCAGGTGGCCCATAGGCCATGTCCACAAGAAATTCTGCCTGGCTATTACAAATCATAAATCACTAACCTGCTGGGGTGGGTTTTTTTTCCTTTGCTGACTGCTGCAGTACATAATTCTTAAATATGTTACTAGCAAGAGAAACTGCCATGCTAAAACCAATGCTTTTCTGTTCAGCTATGCACCACAACAATAGCAGATGGTCATCATAGCTATAAGAAGATGCACAAAGACTGTTGGTCATTTTGATACAACATCACTGTACAGAAACCTTGTTGATTTAACCATCAATGGCTAGATAGACACTGTTGGTACATCAGTGTCATTTGTAATATGCGATAAGTTGTGACTGGCGCTAGAAATTTTAAGGTTCAGAACAAAAGAAACAGATGTCAGCAATAAAAGATGTGATTACCCTGTCACCTTAATTGATGTGACCCTAAGAAATAAGTGGAGGTGGGCATGGCTGGATGAGACTGACATTGAGTGATTGATAATGAAATAGAAAAAGTTCCTCTTGATCAGTGGTGTGTAAAATTGGACAGAAAGCTGGCATGTTTGTGGATTGTATTCGATATGAGAATTTAAGTTTGGAACAAATGGAAAGAAATGCATACAGGAGTATGCTCAGAATCCTGAGCAAAAATATGCAGATGAGGCTATTATCATCTCGGTGACATGACTGAGTAAGAACCAACAAATATTTTAAATATTGTTTAAGGCATATGTCAGAAAAAAAAGAGAGTTCAAACCATTGCCTCATAATGCTAGTCGTTAGTGGCAATTTGTGGCACATGCAAAACCCATGACATCTGTCCTACGTTAGTGCAATTAGATGCAATATTTTGCAAAATTGAAATAGTTCTAAATCGGGTGGCAGAGGAATGGGACTGGGAGAGGGGAAATCGCTAGATACATTCAGTAAATGGGTAAATCATTTGAGTGTGTGTAGGATGGTTTGGGAAAAAAATGCGATCAGTAATGGCAGAGCACCGCAAAAAGGTTTGTCTTTTGTAGGTGGGTAAGTGGGTGGGGATATGCAATGAATTTTATCTGACAAAGCGAAAAATATAGAACAACAAGTTGTGTGACAAACCAGTTTTGGAAAAGTTTTCAGTTGCACCCATGTTTTTATAGTGTTATCACTTATCTAGTTAGTCCAATAATTAAAATTGTTTGGGAAAAAGTGACACTAAGTACAGACTAACCCCATGTGTTGAGGGTGGTGGCCTCATAACACAGATTCAGATTCTTTTTCATCTTCTCAGGTTGTGACTCCATATTTTGTTGCAACTAAGATGAGCAAAATCAGGAAAGCCAACATCTTTGCGCCTTCACCTGAGACATATGTGAGAAGTGCTGTTAGGACTGTAGGCATGCAGAGCTCAACAGCAGGCTTCTGGAGCCATGCAGTTCAGGTAAGCGGTGTAAATAAGAGCAGTCTGTTGCAAAACTCATAACTGTGTTGTGGATATGAGGTTTTGGGTTTGCTGTGTGATGTGGGCTTGGCCTATCCATTCAAGAGAATTCTTAAATTACATTTTTTTGTGTGTGTGCACTGTGTTACCTATATTACATTACATAGATAAAAGATACAGCATTTTAAACTTTAGCAAAAGGTCTGTGTTAGCGCCTGCCTTGTCTTTTGACTTTAATCTGTAGTATTTAATGTACAGAGGTCTAAAAAGCATTTGGTATAATTCTGGTATACACCTTAAAGTGTGCATGCAAGGATTCATGCCCTGATTTCAAGTATGCCATAAGAATATTGAAAAACAAAATTCTGCGCATACGCATTTTTCCTTAGGTGAGGGGTGGTTGAGGAAGGGAGAGATGGAGGAAAATAGAGAAACTCAAACTCAAGGATAGTGGTTTCATTGCATCTTTTACCTTTTTTTTTTTTTTACAGGACAACTTGTCATTCCTTGTTCCTCGTTCTGTTGCACAAAATGTGATGAAGCAAGCCCGTGCCAAGGGTCGAAGAAAGAAAACCAGCAAACAAGAATAAGATCAGAGTTTGAGTGTGACGCTAACCACCATGTAATGGGTAATTACCAGTCATGTAATGGACACAGCTTGCAAGCTACAAGTCTCAGATTTCACTTTTTAAAAATAATTTGGTAGCTGTACATTCCTGCTATGCAGTACTTGTTATCAGTACTGAAGGGGATTTATTTTTTTTTAGCCAATTAGCCCTGAATTTTATAATTCATTTGAAACTACTTTTTTCATTTTGTCATGTGCTCTGTGCTTTTCTTCATATTGAAAACAATATACTTTTATCATACAATTCTTGTTTCTTTGTTGTTTTGTGTAAAACAACTGCAGACACTTGTTAACAAGTTAGAATCGGAGTTTTCCTACGAACTTGAACTGGCACATTCCATCAGTGACAGAAATGTGAGGTGCTGGTTTGATTTGTCTGTGAATACCTGTTGTTTGCTGGAAGCTGTGTTTTGCAAATAATCTTGGCATTCAACACTTCAGCCTTGTAAAGGAATCCCAAGCAACCCATGGAAATATGGCCAGAAGGGCATCTGGACACAGATTATCGAGGGAAGAGGGTAAAGATCCTGGGGAAATCAGTGGTTTGTTTACTAGTCTATTACCTCCCTCATCCCCGCTGCCCTCACCTTACTTGTTTAGGAGAAAAGGTCCAGATCTCTTTCTAGTGTACATCTTTCGTCAGGTTGTGTGATCTGCAGGGCTGGCTGTGTTCAGGATGGGATTGGGGGCTGGCAGTCTGACCTCTACCCTATTTCTGTTTTCCCGGGCATTCAGACTGTCTGACCTGTCTCCCCCGACCCCCGACCTTTTCAGAAGATAACCCTTGTTGCAAATGTGATGCCATCTTAAAGCCTCCTCACACGTGGCAAAGTTGACAGGTTTTTATGTACTGCCGGTATGTCAATAATGTGCAACTATCATGCAGAAGTTTCCCTAACAAGTACCCAGGCAGTTGACGTGCACATGGTCGCTGTCTGTGCATTCCGCTATTCCTGTGCTACAGCGACTCTGAAAGCACGATAGCCCAGCAGCATTGTACGGTCTAGCCATCGCAGTAAAATGCATGTGCACGAAATTCGACACAGATACAGTACAGTTACATAATTTCACTGATTCAACGGTTGAGCATTTCACAACCTTCAATCACCTGGACAAGGGCGTGGATGGGAGGTGCATGCCTAGTTTATTCCCATGAAGTCCACGTATCGTCGATCCAAGGGAAACGGTTCATATCATGTATATTTATATTAAGGTCCTGCAGGGTTGTTTTCATTTGCATAGTAATGCAATGCGGTGTGGTGGTGCAGTCGTGGGGGATTTCTGAAAATGTTCTTGACAGTACTTCCAAGAGTTTTCTCCCATGCTGTAGTAAATGCCTGCTGTTTATTTCCCGTTATAATGTGTAAATGCATTCTGCTGGAAAGGCTGGAAGTACAAGATGACTTGGAGCAAAGTTGTCTTCCGTTCTGATCCTCCATCTCGACCAGCTTACACTGGACTGTTGACAGTACATCCACGGTGTGAAAAGATGACAGTTTAAAATAAAAGTGGCTCAGGGCGCGTTTCATTCTTCCCCTAGGTTTCCTCCTTCCCACTATCCTCGGTGGTCTGACAGTGTTGCTACAGCAGTCTCTGTGCCAGCACGTCGTCTCAAAATCGCCATCCTGTTATGCCTCTTGTTTGCGACCTTCCCACCACTCACCCACTACAAATTTTATTAACAATGCACGCACGCAGGCATTCACACAGAGTAAAAGGTCAGCCCAAATGGCAAAGGAACACTTTTATTGTTTCTGACGTTGCTGTTGTACACTTGGCTAGGGTTAAATCAGTTACACTAAAGCAGGCCAGCTCTCAAGTGAAGTCTGTAAGACTCACAGACAGAAAAAGTACAAAGGTAGTAGGACCAAAGGTTAATATCCGATGCATAAAAAAAGACGTAGTATGCCATCTGGTGGTGGCACAGGGACCGTTTGATGAGACTAACCTACGTCAGCCGCCGTCTTTTCTGACATAACTGCTACTTGTGTACTGTTCACATACGCCACAACCGTGACCCAGATGACGTCATAAATGTTAAAAAAATAGATATGTTGATCATGTTCTGAAGAAAGCAGCTAATGTTTCCAAGTGACACACTCAGTAATTCTTGCGCAGTGATGGGAGCAAATTGGCTGGTGCGTACCACAAATAAAGGGTCGTTTTTCTGCAACCTAAGCTGCGATTTTTTTCGTGGGATAAGGGGAGGAAACAATGAATATCTGGCTGTAAAGTTGACCGATTGATACTCTGATTAATTCTGCTCCAGTCTCATGCTGTTGTCACTTTCGTAAACGCCGCAGGACACTGCTGCTGATAGGCAAGACCATATGATAAACATCAGATCTCTTTCAAACACGTTTTCCCTAACTCTCGCTATTTTTTTCCTGTCATAACTATATCTTGCATGGCGTTCCTCTACATAAGTAGCAGGTTTCGCAAGCACACAGAGGCCAATAGGAAGCCATTTAAAATGGAGGTACGACGTCTCTTTACAGCTCTCGTGGAGTGGACCTTATCTGTACATTTCAGGCTCTGCTCGCCGAAAGAAGTGCCCTACTGAAGGCTCCTCAAGCAACCTGTATAGTCGCAACGATGAAGTCCGCTATTGTGTGAGGTGACAAAAAAATTCCGTCTTCATGTGTGGTTCAGCTTGTGTATAACCTCCAGAAATTTCTACTACAGCGCAGACAGCGAAGCCCTTCATTACAAAAAATAGTTTAACAAACAAATAAATAATCAGTTATTTCACATAGTTAATGATTATATTTGTTTAATAAATACAACAATTATTACAACAGATTACGTGAGTTCTAATTCTTCTTTTCGTACTTGGTACGCAGGCTATCAAATGTAGAGACCTTCCAATATCCGCGTCTCCTGAATCTAACTTCGAGTGCGGCTCTGTCTCCAAATAGCGTCTTCATTTAAAAAAAATTCATATACAAACATCACATTCATCAAACATGATAGCCGTTGCCAACTACGTCTGAAATGGACACAGGAAGAATTTCACCAAGGAAAGGAAGGGAAAAAAAGTCCCACATCAAATGAAACAGACGCTACGCTAGATGATTAAATCTGAAGGAGAAACACGCTCACACCGAAAGGATGGCTAAGAGAACATCTCTGACACAAAGCTACAGCAAAAGGTAATGGTTAGACTATGATACCATAGTTGAGTCGTCAATGATGTGACGCACACTGGGCGCCTGTACAAAATAAGAACAACCTCACTCGTAACACCTGTCGGACACACCTTGCACTCCCCAGCTACCGACTCGGGAGGGAAAAACGAATCAGACGTCAAAATACAACTTTTTATATCGTCCATATTACATGCACATATCACCCAAGCACTGAAGACCCGGACAGCTTTCTACAATTGTGTGAAAAGGTGCAGGGTATTTTTACAGCCGTACTTTTCGCAATGTGAACAACTAAGGGGGAAAGAAAGATGCAAGAAAAGTCAACTCGAAGAAAATCGAGATTAACCTGCCCTGCGAAGTGAAGTGGGAAAGTGTAAGGGAGAAGGGTTAGACAGGATAGATAACACAACTCTCAAAGATGTAATTTAAAAAAAAAACCAACAACAATGTAACTACAAATGTCTTAAGCAGCGGTTGTTGTATAAAATCTGCTACACCTTGCTGGTGACAAATCGTGGCGATCCTGATGGCTCACTGCAGCAGTTTTGTGAAGAGACCAGACAGCTGAACGCGATATCTTGCTAAGGATGTACTGTCTCTGGCTACGGAATCTAGTTGTTACCCTGCAGACAGTTCCTCGGAAAAGAAAAAAAGTCACACGAAAGGTCGACACATAACTGGACACGAGTCGAAAGATGCAATGGCTCAACTTTCGGCTGGTGGTGCCTCTTCACCCTCACCCTCTGCCCCTCCGTGCTTCAGAGCCTGACGCCAGTCGGGGGTCTTGTCCGCCTGCAAGACACACACAGATTGAAAGCAGCTTTCTCTTTGACTCCCTTTCGAACGGAAGCCTACGTTAGATGACGCACGGATGATATAAAACAATGCGATATAAACGCCGATATAAAATACACGACTCCTACAGTTCAATTCTAAGAACCTATTTCGACAGCTATTGAGAGTGTTCTGGGATTTTACGTAAAAGTGTATGTAAAATACAAAGGACGAGCGGGCCTTTCGAGCGCTCCGAAGAGCACATCGAAGAGGGGGTACAAACCTTCATGCAACCCAGCCCTGGACTTGTGGGAAGATACTGTGACCATAGCAAGAGTTGTCAAGAGAAGTTTACTTACGTCTTCTTCTTCCTTGAGCGCGAATTTATTCTGACCAGTGGATTTCAGGTTGCCACGGAAATCTCTGGACTCCTTTGTTTGAAGTTTAGTGAGTCTGCGAAAAGATAAATATATACATTTTGAACTACGTGACGAAAGAACTGGGATTTTGCAACAAGCATAGTGTGAGTAATCCAAAACAATTTAAAACACGTTTCTTAGACAATACAACAATCCTTACTTGGTTATTCTCAATGCAACAAATTTACATAAACGTAGGTCTTGAACGTTTTAAATTTTAGCACTTACTTGCTCTCTGTCTTGTTCACTTTCCGCAGAACAGGTTTGATGCTGCAAACATAAAAAGCTAGCTTGACTGGAGCCTCACCAGACTGAAATTCTTGAGTGCAGTCTGCGAATATTTGTTAGGCTCAGAGCTTTGAGCAAGACAGTATTTCTAAGTAAGAATGCATATATATGTATGTATACACATTTGTAATATATATCTTAGAAACCTTCAGCAAATAACATTCCTTTAGAGGATTAACTTTGAAAAAGACGACCAAAAAAGTTGGTTCTTATAATATCACTGCCACGAGTTTGATTTTTGTTTTTTAGCGGTTCGAGCTATATGCCAAATAGAAGCCTAGTTAACTACATCGCGTAGTTAAGCGAACTTCTTACAATTTGCCCTTGGTGTCATTCACTTTCAAGGTCAGTTCATTGATCTGCAAATCGAAGAAAAAATCCAGAAGTCAGCAGCAGGATCTCCACAATTTCCTCTTCCAGATTTAAACAGAAAACTTTTTTTTGTTGTTTTTTTTTGTTGTAAATACACCATGACAGGTTGGGAACATCCGACAACCCTGAATTGATTTAGAAGTTGTATATTTTATTCCTCTGTGGGCTTATACACAACATACAACTGTCCGTCATTCCTGACAAAACCGAAAAGGTTTACTTTACAGTTTCTAAGGAATACACGTGTCGAAGTCCGACGTTAATTAATATCTAGAGACAAAGAAATAGCCGCGACCCTCTTATGCTCAGCCGGATGTTAGAATTCATCGGGTATTTGCACCAGTAACTTAGTTATCCTGCTTACAAAGACGGTCAAGTCTTTTCACCTCAAAGTCCTGCTTGCGAATCTTTATTTCCCAGTCGTACACCTCCTCTTCCAGGGCGGCCACCCGTGAGTGCAGCTCCTTCACCAGCTTCTGGAGATCGGCTGTCAGGTCACACACAAAACGTCACTCAGTGGCTGAAACCTACCCACTCCCATGCTGTCTTTTCTCCCCATTTTGACAGTTTTTATTGCACGTGTATAAATAATACACCTCCCCACCTCCCAACACTATTTTCGATGTCCTCTGTTCCTTAAAGGTTACTGGGGTATTTTTTTTCTTGCGCTCTGCTCACATGCGTCGACCAGTTCGTAATCGTCTGCTACAACTGTGCTAGTTTCGGTCTTTTAAAATCTGGCTGCATTTATTGGCCAAACATTGATCTTACACAGCTGGCGGACTTACCCAAACGATAAGCGAACCACCACTACTACATATTTTAGCTCAGTCATCAGCACCCACAGCATACGCTATGTACTAGGAGGACGGTCTTGCTTGGACCCTTTCCTACAAAATGTCTGACTGCTGTTCGACTTGCTGAATCCTCTTCAGTTAACTTTACAGTTAAGATCACCGTTTGTCAAATGTAAGATCGTTACAGTTGTCACAACTTTTATTCTCAACAGTCGCCCTTTCAAACCCAGTCTCCATGGGGCACAATGAGAGGTAGTCTGTGTACCACTCCAGAACTGACCTTGACCGAGGCCTTCAGCCTTGAGAGGTGCAACCCTCTCGTTGATGTACCTCTCCTTCTCCTCGGCCTTGGCTTTGGCCTCGTTCCGAAGGTCCTCCGCAGCTTTCTGCATAATCAGTTTCTGAGAAAAAAACGACAGTCGCTTGTATCAGGATTTTGTCCATGTTTGCTCCGCGAACAGAAATAACTAGAGAGTAAATTGGGAAAGGCTAAACAGAATACAAAGATCTTCGTCTATTTTCTCCTTTATATTTCAATCCATATTAGTAATATTTTATTTCTTGACTAGTCATTCTACTTAATAGTCCAACATGGAGGAGCGAATGTATGCATTTTAGCAATAAGCCCATTAAAATAATATTATCAGAGGAGAGAATAATTCGAATGAAAAGATCACAGGTATGTTTGTGATATAGGGCAAGTTAGGTCAGGCAAACAAGTGCAACCCCATTTTACGGCAGTGTAGAGGACTTGTGATCATAATTATAGACAAATGTTTTTGTTTGATCTAGTTTTGTGAGTATTCTCTCTATTTTTACAGCGGAGCTACTACACACAAGGCACGAACTTTCTATCTTTTATGTAAGCAGGACGGAATCACGAGTGAGGCGGCATTTGAACGCCATTTCCCTACACGTGTTCGATGAAAAATTGTAGGTTCTAGTTCTGCAGCAATGGAAAAACTGGCTGGAAATTCTGCTTCTTAATATCTTTGACATTTTTGTGTGTGGTGAGCGGGTGGTATGGATGGCTGGCTGGTTGTGAGTGGGTGGCTTGGATGGCTGGCTGGTTGTGAGCGGGTGGTATGGATGGCTGGCTGGTTGTGAGTGGGTGGTTTGGATGGCTGGCTGGTAATGAGTGGGTGGTTTGGATGGATGGCTGGTAATGAGTGGGTGGTTTGGATGGCTGGCTGGTGGTGATGAGCGTTTGATGTCCCTGGCGGTATTCTTCACGAGAAGGAGTCAAAGGGAAAGCTCATATGGAAGCTAAAGGCTCTCCATGAGAACACAATGATAATAAAAAGCAACGACCCAATGAACCCGACAGCATTATATGGTCTATTCAATCAGAATTATTCTATCCTCAAGTAGAAGGCCTAATAATTAAGGTTCTGTCAATGGGCAGCAACGCCGCTCAGTATTCTTCACTATTATAGACGCTGCCTGATAGAAGGGCTCCTAAATATGATTTCGATCACATAACCATATTTAACAAGGCATTTACGAGTTTGACTTGTTCTTCTGGTTTTTCCAAGTGGATTAACTTGTCCATCACTTGTTTCAATGGGAAAGTAAAGCATTTACTCCTCTTCTGCCGCAAGGAGGAGGAAGTCGTCGTCCGTGGTTTCATACTGAGTAGCATTACCAGGTCAAATGCAGACAAACCATGGTAAACAGCGCGGAGAATTAAGGTGCCACGTGTTTACTTAACACATCTGCAGGTGAATATAAGTCTCGTAATGTTGATCTGAAGATTAGCCCGTTCGCTAACAATAACGCCTTAATAAACAACAGCTTCTTTGGGTGTATAGACAAGGGCATCGGCTGCTAAACAGTATACTCTTTACCGACCTATCTATGTAACTTATCCTCCTCGTGGTCTAAACACTGGTCTAATTTTCGTCCTCGTGGTCTAAACACGGCTCTAACTACTCCATAAGCTGCGATTTTCAATACAGGGAGAACCTCACTCTGGCCAAACGGGAAGTCCTTATATTTGTAAACAACTCCCTTCGCCACGAGAAGCATTCATGCCTGTATTAACTTATAATTATTGTTTACCTCTCGTGCGCAACGAAGACAATCCAACCGCGATACTTAATAATAAATAATAATTAGCATCTCCACTCAAAACCTGGATCGTGAAGCAACCAAATGACATGTGGCAATTGCGTATTATTGTATTGAGATGATAACAGTGACCCATCATATAGGTTATTACGACTATCGGTGTTCACGCGAAACATACGCGCGTTTCCTATTCGCCTCTAGGTAAACGCATGTTTTGCGCCGTCCGCGCGGAAACAGAGCGTCGCTACGAGAGAAAGATATTACCACTCACCTTGAGAAGTTTCTTCTTCTCCGGAGAAAGTCCGCCCAGTCCTTTCCGCTTGCCCTTTTTCTTCTTCTTCTCCTCCTCCTCCCGCCGCGCAGCCTGCACAGACATGGACAGCCTCCAGTCAACACATTCCCACTGTCTTCAAGCCCAGAGTTAAAATTCAAAACCCGAAACAGAAGGAGACGCCGCTAATTACATGGGAGAACACAAGAAAAGGATGGGGGTGAAATGCATGTGTGGAGCGCAGTGCGAGCGAATTTGCGGGGTGAAAACTTAGCGCGCCCCGATGTTGGCACGGATACCTCAAAAGGGCTGCGGAGAAAGCCTTGACCGTCCTTTGGGACCAGACAAGTTACAGATGGAGTCGTTTTGTGAAATAAGTCGTACGGCTTGGAATTAGCTCTTGCTTGTGAGAAGCGCGTGGTTTAAAACTGCTTATTTTGGGGTGGGGTTTTTTTTGGCGTTCTTGCTTGACTTGTGATATCGAGAACTCCGCTTCTCTCTAAAACGTTTTATCTTCCCCCTGTGTCAGATTATTCTCCATATGTTTTGAGCTCTTAGTTTTTGTCTTTCTTTTCATCTCCCATTATCTCGGGAAATGGATGTCCAGGCCCCCTCCGTGCTAACACTCACCGTTGCCAGAGCCGTTCCCTGGCCACACCTCTTCAAGTTACACTGAATGAATGCAAGTTAGTTAAAGGGGCCAACGTAGGCGGGAGGCGAGGAACAGAGCTTGGTGCGTGCTTGCGGGAAGAGACTTCGCGTGTTCGAAGACTGCGCACGACGAAAAATTGTGGTGGCAGCAGTACGGATACAAGCGAAAGGCACAGCTGCACTTCTCCAGAATATCTCCAGAATTGCTCCGACTCATGATCGTTCACGTGCACTGGTAGGAAAAGAACATAAACGGGCGAAGCCGTAAGGATAAGCTGAACGCACTGACTGACATGTCCGGTTCCATGCCCGAAGAACTGTAATAGCTTCACTCTGCATCCGGGTCCCGAGTAATTCACGACGTACGTAAAAGCCCAGTTTATATCTTCTGGAAGCAAGCCAAAGTCGTCAATCTGTCAGTTTTCAGTATGACCTCAAGGTTTCAAATATACTGCTCAAAAAACCCCAACATCGAAAGGCCAGTGCAAACTGTCCCGTAAAGCCGACAGGACGACAAACCAGTCATCCTGTCTGGACTTCGGTCGTGGGCGTCCCGGTTGTCTGCGCTTGGTGGCACTTCGCGTCTGGTCGTAGCGACTCCCAATGTCACAACCACTAACCGGAATGCGCCCAGTCGGAGACTAACTTCCCCGTCCCCGATGCGTTCCTGCAGCCACCCAATCCCCCTGTCGCGATCAACACCACAGAGTCGTTGTCTTGGAGGCATGGTTACAAACTGTCTTTTGAACCCGTCCATAAATATCTATCAGCCCCTCAACAGTAGCTAAACTGTTTTCACATTACACATGGCTAGCGCGTATATTTTGAGGTTTTTCACCCGTTGAATTTTGCTTCGTCACCTGCACGGGTTTCGTTTGCACACCTTTTTCTGGCATCTTGGGTGCACGTTTGGCTGCATCGTGAGGTGGGTACGAACACGCGAACACCGATTTCCTAGCACACTGACATTGGCTGCTGCAATGTGAAACAAAGTGCGTCCAAATGTACGGAGTCGGATGCTGGGTTCTTGCAAATTGCCTGCGGAAGTGCGGCTGGTCTTTCAATTATTTTGAGCAGTATACTTTTAAGAAGGCCCACAACTGGTTACTAATGTCAAGGCTGTGACATGTGTTTTTGGAAATACCAATACCAATACCTATTGGCGAAGAAAAAAAACTAAAACGTACGTGTGGGAAGGTGGCAGGCTTCCCCTCCCACCACCTGCGTAACATCGCTTTCGCTACACAGCTCACTAGGCAGCGAGGCGCTGCAGATGATGTCATGTGGCATTATACATAGCTGTGTGAGATGCCTTGAAGCACCACGCCTTCCAATAATTTGCTGTTAGTAGCTTAATAACACACAACCTGGGGTACGCGCCGCTGCGTGTGATCAAGACGCAATTAATATCGCTTTAATGCCGAACTCCACTCTTGTAAGCGATGAAAAAACGCTTGTAATGGAAACATCTGTACAACTTCATGTGTAGTGTGGACGAGAAACTACTATGATGTACAGTTAGGGCAGCGACATGTTTGCTTACCCATGTGTGACTAAGATTGTAGAAATTAAGCTTTTTAAATGTTCTTCTTGAAAACTGAAGCCGGTTATAGATAAGCACTGAATGCTGAGATGTCTTCTCCTGGAACGGAAAGATAAATGCTGAAAACTGATAAAAGCAGTTGGGAACCAATCCCGAAAAAGGACTAAAGCATGATGCTGGACACTCGGTGAAGCAGCGTGTTGCTAGAACTTTTCCAGATCAGCTCAGCTTTCTACAGCCGTGGATTTGTCGTCTCCAGCTCTCCATGGCTGTACATATACGTGCCAGTGAACAACATACAGATGATCACGACTGTAGCCGAGTGGCTTTGCTTTGATATATATATAGATAGATATATTTGATGTATGTGATTTACGTATATCTACACACACTAATATTTATGTATTTATGCGTTTGTGTAAACCATTTCCAGCCTTGCAGACTGCTTGAGGAGCGGCACATAAACGCCCTTGGAAAAGCTATGCTGAGATTTTCAAGGGTGGGGATAGTTTGGGAATAGAGAATGCTCTCTGCTTCAAGTTTGGGAACTGAACACGGTTTAAGCAGTGTTTTGAATTTTGAATTATTACATCAAAAATGTGTAATGCCCTCTTCTTTCGAACACATTTTGTTTAAAAAGAGGTATCAACCTATGCTGGATTTTGGACGAGGGAAGGGGCCAAAGGATGCTGCGGCTAACCGCCTGAAGTGCTGCAGTGCTACGGGTCGAGCTACCGGAGTGGCGCAGTGTTGCAGGTGTGGTAGTGTTGGTGGGGAGCGCGCACGTACATGTGTGTGTGGTGGTGCTGGTGGTGGTGTGTGTGTGGCGG
>SMGT01016061.1:171514-208756 GCA_004794575.1 Lanistes nyassanus
GGGGGGGGGAATCGGCGTGTTCATTTCTGGCAGTGCTCTCGCCACCCAGCGCGCGATGGCTCGAGCTTCAGAGGACAAAACGTATGAAGCGGGACAGTAAGTCTAGCTCAATGTAGGACCGCGTACATTTTCTCTGCCACTGTGGCACGAGCTTGCAGAACACGCGAACGGTAGAAGAGCACGTGCGCCGTACATGCTGAAAGTACCTAAACCTATATCTTTAGCTGACCTGTTGCTTTCTCGATAATGCTTAAAGAATATAATTAAGTTGCTTTTCATACGTTTACTTATATATATCTATCTACTCCGATCACACAAGCGGGCATCAGGATTGTGCTGGGTGCGTATTTTAGGTTGGCATTGCGCATATAGAAAGGAGACATGAATACCCAAGAAACACACTCCTGTTAGCAGCTCGTCGGCAAAACCACAGCCAGGGAAAGTTTAGATCTGTTCCAGCCGCACGAGCTAAGGCGTGGGCAGGGACGTGCAGGCAGCAGCAGACGGAATGTGCGACGGCAGCCAATTTCCATGTTTTTGTTCCTAAAGGTCCGCAGCAGCAACAGGCAGCGCTAGAAAAGTAACAACGACACTAGGCGTGCAGCAGCGAATAGATATGCGCCAGGTGAATTTGCTGCCAGCTCTAGGAGCCAACGCTGGCATCTGTGGTCACGTGGGCCTTCGCTGGACTTGGGTATTTCTTGCTATTGTCTAATATGGAGGGAATTCTTTGTGGGTGAGGCAAAGAAAATTGGACTGTTCGATGGGATGCACGAGGACAAGAACCCAGCTTAATAGCCTAAGTATTCCTTACAATTAGCCCCAGGAAAAGTCAGAAGTAGACAAATCGAAGAACAAACCCGCACATTTATTCCGGTGATACCCATTACTTCGCGCAAGATCTACTTATGCCAATTTCGTCTGTGTGTGTTTGGAAAAAAAGGAGAGAGTGATCGAGTGAGAAAGAGACATACGTGTAGGAGAGAGGAAAAAGGGGAGTGAGAGGGGGAACAGAACCGACTACTGCAATGCAAACACAAGCCCGGATAACTGACGTGATGAAAAGTAGGGGCGCATGAATTATAAATGTAACCATTTCTCTTTGTGAAAAGCAAGAAATTCTAATATACCTAATTAAAAATAGTTACATCTGTTGTATATAGCCAGGTTTCAATCTTTGGCTATGCCTCTTTTATGGAAGGACCAGAGTTACTGTCTTCTGTGATTATCTCACCCTCCCTACTACATGTGCTTTCTGCGACGTAGAGGGGTGCGCTCGAGCACCCCAAAACACGTGGCCTTGAGTTTAAAGTACCAAATACAGCATAAACCAGTCTTTTGTTTATTTATTTTTTACCCTTACCTATCGCTGAACCAAAACATTGCACACAAACACCAGTTATCTTACCTCCTCACGTTCAGCCTCCATTCTTTCTTCTTCCTCCTGCAACACAGAAGACAGGGAGGCAATTTGTATGAGCTGACGCAGCTGTTTTTCCGGGGGGGGGGAGGGTGGGTTTGTTGCAGACCGAAATCTGCTCAAACGATCGAGGCTGTTACCTTCGCTATTGCCTTGGCTGCCGCAACGACTTGGCTAACAAGAAAACTGCAGCCCTAGCCCAGTCCCTAAAGGCTATAGCACACGATCAATTTGACTTACTTTTCACAGTCTATTTTCCAAACAGGTGAAAGCCTGCTGATGTTCCGCATCAAACACGGGGACCAAACACCGGTGAAAGTAGTTGTGCGTCATAGCCTTATCACGTAATACTAACTTTTCGACTCTCGTTTCTTATTAGAGGGTCTGCATACGTCTCCGAATTAGTGGATGAAAGGAACAATAGTTTTCCCGCACCTTTATACATATTTTGTACGATCACCTTATTTTCTTTCCCGCCAAATATTACCATTTTAGCTTTTGAAGCTCCAAAAAATACCAAACGCATTAGTCGAGTTAGAGATAATGGCGCTCCTCAGATGAAGAATTATCAATGCAGCAATAATACAAATAAGGTTACAAATTTTAACCACCGCTGGCCAGGGCGCAGTCTGATGCAATTGCTAACACAAACAAAAAAAGCCACTTGGCCAGCAGCACCCCGAGGTTTTGATCTACGCGATTCGTTGCTACTATAGTGCGCCTCCCCCTCGACAGCCCTCGACAGGTCTCGGCTGGACAAGGAGGACCACTCACGCGTTGGCGACGCTCCTCTTCCTGTCTACGTCTCTCCTCCTCTTGTCTGCGGCGCTCCTCTTCTTGTCTGCGCTTCTCCTCCTCTTGTCGGCGTCGCTCCTCCTCCTGTCGGCGGCGCTCTGCCTCCTGTCGCCGGCGTTCCTCTTCCTCCTGGCGTCTGCGTTCGGCTTCTTCCGCCTCGCGGGCACCTGAATCGTCCTCGGCAGCCTGCTCTGGAGCTGCCTCCTGTTGGCGACAAACCAGCATGCAAGCGTGACGAAACTTCCTTTTAGTGACGTGCGCATCTGATACGTCACTCCTCCAGCAGCGTGACATTGCCGCTGTGATCTAATTTAATTTATCGTTTAGATGATCCCCTAACGCAGACACAATAAACTTCAGTCTGCGGATTTCCGGTATTGAAGTGTTTATAAATCCTTAGACCAAACTTGAGCTAAGGTATCTGATTTATCTTCAGATAAAAATGAGGTGACTTTTTCATCCCACAGTCTGTAATAACAGTTGCAGTAAGCGAGAGACTTGGGCCGTAATTTAAAAAAAAAATCAAGACTGTAGGAGCAACTATAACTGATGACTAATTTAAAAGTACGACAAAAGCAAACAAGATGGCAACTCAATCAAAAAGAAACCAAATGTTGTTCCATTCACTAATTTTGTAATACAAATGAACTTAAAACCTTTAAATAAACAGCACGCTCAATTACCAAAAAAAAAAAAAAAAAAAGAAAAAAAAGAGAAAAAAAAGAAGAAAAAAGAGAACAAACCAACCAACAAAACATGCAAACTAGCTAACTAAAACTAACACACAAGAAAACGTGATATAAATAGAAACAAAGAAACAAACCTCAAAAGCGGCAACTACTAAAATGTATCCAACAATACAAAGCAGAAATATTTAACAAAACTCCAAATAATCAAACCGTTTAACTTATATCAAACCGAAAAAATTAAAACGAAAAAGAAAATGAGTAAAAATAGCCGATGCTCGTGCGAAATAAGCAACTGTCAAATAAATCACAAATAAATACGCATGCTGACCTCTGACTTCTTAAATGCGTCTTGTGAAGGGGAATAACACAAGTGGTACTTAAAGCTAACAGCGCTATGTATTCTAAGATGTTACTGATGACTGAAACGAACATACAACAATAACTACAGGTGCTAACAACTATAAACTATGTCCATATATTCTAGGTCAAGCCATCTAAACGAACCCCATCTCGCAATATCTACATATCTAAATTAGACCTAGATGTGTCTTTGGTACTGAAGCAAACGCTTTGAACTGCATTGTGCGTAAGTACTTTAACTACAGTTAAATTTTTATGAGGTTCTCTAATCTCCGAAAATCTACAACAAAGTGTGACAAGCCCCATTAACAAAATTAGAAAAGACAAATTTTTTAAGGTATGAAAGTCAGACTGAAACCCCTCCCCCACCCAACCCACCCCCACCCCCAAAAAACTTAACGCTGGTGCGTGGGAGGTGTGGGAAAGCAGTCCGTAGTGGGTAAAAACCTTGAAGTGAACAATAAAAATGAACAATCGTAAGTCCAGCTACAAATTTTGAGCAGGACATGGGAAAATTAATGCGGCTAGTCACACAGTCTTCTATAGGATTTGTTGTCTTAAAGACTATTTTGATGATTTTCTTCAGAATTTCACATGCTAAAATCTACTCCTTGCTTACTCTTCTATACGAACACAAGTTCAGGCGGACCTTTATAATCATACAATATCACAAGAAAGTGGGAATGTGCAGCAGCACTTAGCATCAAGGCCGCCGATGCACAGGAGACAGTTCATGGGAACGCGCGTCATCGCTAATGTGTCTTATTCACTGTGCGAGAAATATGCCTTCACGCAAAGTAAAAACGCTCCAGTTCTTCAAGTGCCGAAAAATTACGTTTACGAGAGATATCCGGCAGTCTCCAGTTGCGTAAATACATATTTTAATTCGTGCGGTAGTTGTCTGCTTGAGAACTTAACACGTGCATCGGTCGACTCTTAACACTGAGTCCTGCAGTTTTCTTTTGGGAGGAAAAACAGCGTGAAAATGCATCATTTCATCTGCAACCAGGTGAACCAGTAAAGTCAATAACGAAGGGTGTAATGCTACACAACATCAACAGTGAAGAAAGTGCCAACGACAAAAAACCGGAACCAGAAGTCTAGAGTTATCAGAGGGACAAACCTCCGCTGGTTTCGACTCTGCTGCTGGAGCTGGTGTATCTTCCTGGCAGGGTTAGAACATGGCGATACGTCACTTAAATGAACCCTTCTTATCTACTAGTTATTTTCTATTGACGTTACACAAATCTTGGAAAACACATTGTACAAGTATACACACATACATTCAGCAAATTGTGAACGCTTTCATCCAAAAGCGCCCACAGGCTACCAATTAGAACTTAGCATTACACATTCTGAACAAAATCATAAGTCAAGGAGAATCATTTTTAAAAAAAGAACTCAGAAAACCACAGATACAAGCAATACGCATTTTGTCCTGGCAAACACATTTTAATCATCTTTTTCAAACGTTCTTATCATTCTTTAGAGCAGTCGAAGTCATCCATATATACGCTATTTTTGTTTTAGCTCATCATACTTATCCAGTTTTACACTTAAGAAGATTTGCAGCCACATTAAGTATTTCCCTACCACTGGCTAACAAACACACAGGATATTATAGATGTCCAGGCCGGAAGGAGGTGGGTGGGGGGCATAAGTGCATTTATGTTAGTCTGTTAAACCACCGGGGATTGGTTGTTTCCTGGACGACTAATTGGCAGTGGTGTACAGTGGAGTCGGGTAACTGGTAGGCAGAAGAACATCACACATTAAGTTCAAACCTTCAGAGGAATTTGGAGGAAGTATGGAAGGAATGTGCAGAGATACGCACAAATACGTATTTGGGTAAAGTATTCCCTGATTTAACATGCAAGACTGACATCAGTTTTCAGTTCTTTCTTGTCGATTTACTAAGGGTTGGCACTTAATTGATTAAATATATCCATCAATGTATATTTCTTAATCTCAGGAAGAGAAAGAGGTTGAAAGAAGGAAAGTAGTGGTCGGCCACATTAAACTGAGAAACTGGAGGAAACAAGATAGTGTTCGGCGCTGGACAATCACGACACGGTTTCAACGACTCTTTTATCTTGGCACTTGAGGAACACCATTTCCTTGAAATTGCAAGTCACTTGACGACACACAACAGTTTGCACGCCTTTTTCGATCGTATTACGGCTGACTTCGACAACAGTTAGTACACAATGATGAGTATTAGTCCCTGTTATTTTTGTCAACCATTTCGCAAACGACTTGTCCTTATAGAGAGAAGACAGAGAAAATTTCTCTGTCAGTCACCGAAAAGGCCCCAGGCAGCTTTGAATTTAGACATTGTTGCAATTAATTTTATGAAAGCAGTTCTTTACTGTATCATAAAACGCCTAAAAAGGAAAGACAGAACAGAAGGTAAATTCAGAGACCTCTGCGTAATGGTTGATGTTAATTAATCGTGTCCGGCTGTACACGTAGACCTACCACATAGCGTGCAAGCAGCTATACGCTTGTTACCACTGCCTTGACGACTTCAGGAAGGCGAATAAAGCAAGCGACAGACTTCAGCAAGTGTTGAGTTTTATAATAGTTCGCTCTTCTGTCTTTGCTAGCGCCACTAGAAGCCAGTAAGACGTGCCGCCCTAGCAAACTCATACGCTCACGAACCCTTTCTGCGCGGCTAGACATACGAGACAACACTATCTGCGTCTATATAGAACTGCTGGATATTATCTTTGCACTGTCTAAGAGGAGAACGCTGCACACATATAAACGTCTAGCGCATGTAGACACCTTTTTTAAAAGTGGCAAACGATTATTTGTAACCCGAGGTCATGCTGATGTCAAAAGACTGTTCAGCGGTTGTTCTCCCCTTCCCCTCCCCTCCCCCTCCAACAACAAGCAAATATAACAGAGAAGATTGCTAAGAATGCTTTCAAGACTACGGTGGTACAGAATGTGGAAATGTGCTAGCTCAGCAACTCTACAGGTTAATATAGGCAGGCGCCCAAGCGTGTATTTACGAGATTACGTATTCATGCGTTCTACCCGGGCTAGCATATCTTCTACTGCTAGCGCTGCTGTCTAATATTTGACAAACCAGACGGGAAAAGCAAAGACTCTCTGCAAAGCCTGGGGGGGTTTTTTTTTTGGTCACCGGCAGCTCTGGCAGCTGCTAACTTTCTAATGTAAATGTAGAGTCCGTTCTTCAGATCTCAGAAAGGGTCCAACATTTAGGGTTAGTTACACGTGAATACTAGGGGAAAGAAGATACAGATACCTTAATGTTTGTTGTACACAACACAGGTACAGAGTAACGTTATAACACCGGTCGCTAGGTTAGAATCGGCCAGTACAAGAGCCGTGCTAGTTACACATTGAATATATACATTGTACATAGCGCAGTCTGCGTATTGCGTATGCATGAGCCAATCAGAATACCTCATCTCCACCTCTCCGCCTGCGGGAGCGATAAGTAGATTCCTGTAAAACATTTGCACCACAGCTTGCTTATCATAAATATCACTTGGTGGCCTTTCTAACCTTTGATCTACATGACCTTGTAGGTACAAACACAAATGATCGCAGAACATAAGCAATAGTAAAAAACAAACAAACAAAAACGCACGCAGCAGTCAACCATTGACAAGAAGTGATGGAGGGGTGTCTAACAAACGAACACATAATACTGGAAAGAAATTATGCTATTTAAAAAGTTCGCACCAGATAGATTTTAACATACTTTGGCTTTTATTCAAATGGTTTTTACGAGCCTCTACAAAGAAAACAATAGACAATTGAGAGATGACGCATGGCAAAGAACAAAGAAACGTTATGAAGTAGGTTAACCTGCGAAAGCGGTGTTCGACTGCTCGCAGTGATAATCGACAAGACAGCACGTGGAAAAAAAGAATGAAAAGGGTAAAAATGGAGAGAAAAAAGAAAACCAGAAGAAAAACCCAAATACAGTAGGAGCGAGAGAGAAAGAATGATGAATTATGAACTTGAAGACACTCTGATTACAGTACTGCCCTCTAGCTGGGACCAAAAAGGTTAACAGTACAGAAGCATGTACTCTGTACTCTGTACTCTGTGCTAGTGGCTACCAACGTCGCTACCAACGTCTTCCAAGCAGACGTAAATGCGTTACCTCTGCAGGTGTTTCGTCTTCACCCCCTCTGTTACGGCGACTTCTGCGAGAGGTTTCTTCTTCTGCCGGAGCCTCGTCACCTCCCCTGTAACGAGAAGCTTGTCGGTCAGTTGTTCAGTGGTTGATCACATCGCTGCTATTATCCGTTATCACGAGCTCAACTGACAGCTACACGGTGCGCGTCTCTATCCATAACTCGTTCTGTTCGAATGTTTAATAACGTCGGCTTCTAAAAAAATATAATAAAAAGAGAACTCCATGGAGCTCACTAGATAAGTAACTTATTCACGTTATTATTGACTCTAATATAAATATGTCACCTACTCTACAATACAGGGGTAGGGAGAGGCGGGCAACGGATATGTTAATAAAGGGAAGGTTTTTCTTCTCTTTTGGTGAGAACGTACTTAACCTGCAGGCTGCCTACACCTAAATTTTCAAGCCAGTGCTCTGTTGGGATTTTGCAGACCAATGTCGCGCCACCGCGGAAGCCCTCCGCAGAACACGCAGTGCGTTGTATCCGCACTGACGCTGATCAGCCTGGTAGTTAACAGTCCTACATTTATGTGTACAGGTGCAAAATCCTATGGAGGGGGGGGGGCATTCTCTGGAAGATTCTCTGAATATGTTAAAAGGCTAGTACCTTTACGTTCACAGTCTATACTCTGTGTACAGTAAACAACGATATTAAAAAGAATGACTGTTTGGGGGAAAAGAATATTTAATAAAAATAACTGACTAGACAAGAGATTCTGATGAAACCAAGGATGTCGCTTGACCCAGACAGCTGCAAATTACAGGTAATGCCTCTTAAAATTGAATTATTTGCAAATTCACATGAACCCAAGGACTTAATACCCCGTAATGTTTTCATCCCCGCAACGACTTAAAATACGATTTCAAAATTCTCTCTCTGCTCTCTCTGTGTTTATGTGTGTGGGTACATGCGTGAGTGCGTGCGTGTTCACGTGTATGTGCGCACTCCATATATTCTTCCTTCTCTATGTAAATGCGCGTGCGTATGTGTTGAACTACTGTATGAAGACGAACCGCATTATAAAAGTAAAGTGTCAATATTATCACAGCACGTACCGCATTCTCTAGCAAGGGATAATCAAGCAATTCTAGTTTGCAAACCATGCTTCCAGTCGTCCAGTCCTTAGTCTTTAAGTCATACTGTCGAACTCTTCTATGTCAACGTAACAGGTAAATGAAAAATTTGAGTCTACATTAGACAAAAACAAGTGACAGTTTTTCATACCAGGATATACGCCCTTCTTGCTATTTAAACTCTCTGTATAACGATACTGTTTTACTGGTCACTTATGTCAAAGGATATTAATGTAATAATTGTGTTCAACACCATTTTTTCGGTAAGACACTAGCATTGTCAAAATGTCGAAGCAGATAGACACATTAGGTGCAAAATTCATTCAAAAGATAATAAAAGAAAGGACCGGGACAAACTGACGGGCCTGTCCTAGATCTAGATCTAGTCTCAGTCACTTGCTCTGGCATAGCCAGCTCGCTAAAACAACATGAAGGTGGTGGGACCTGTCTGGGATTAGCACAGGCTCTTCAGGCTAAGATAAAACATTTGAAACATTTGGACTAAGCCGTGTTTGTCTCAGACCCATTAAATGTTGTGAGATTGTGCTTTGATAATCAGCTACCTCAGTCTTGCTTCTCTGCGTTCTCGACGTCTGCGTTCAAGGTCGTCTTCTCCCCCGTTGATGGAGGAGCTCGCTTCTGCTGCTCTATGCACACAGGACATGTGACCGGGGGTAGGGTTGTGCGGGCACACACGCACAGCAGGCAGCAAGCAGGAAGAAAACGCACTCAAATGAAAAACCATCATCAACAAAGGAAAAAAAGGAGAGAAAATTCTGCACAAACAAATAAACCAAACAAAAGTCTATTTGTAAGATCAATTTTTCACAGTTTTTTTCTTCAGGTCTCTTTTGGAAAAACATTTCCTCTGAAATGGTTGGACAATTGGAAAGGACGTGTGTCGTTAATAACGTGAAGAAAAAGAATATGAAAAAATGATCATTCTCTCATTTAAGCCAAACGGGCAGTAGATAAATAAAAAGAAAACAGTCTCCAAGCTGTATTAATTTGAGAATCACAAATAAAGAGAAAGTTTCAAACAAGATTACTAGCCCATCAACTAACGGCCTTTCTTAAGCGGACGCGTTGACAAAGCCACGTTTGGGGAACAAGAATGCACATTCATCCGGCTAAGAAAAGCCTCAACTCAACAGAACGTATGTTTGTACAAGTAATGTTATTCTCTTGGTATCGGAGTAATAATAATCTTCTAATATTTATATTAACTTGTTTACCTTTGATAACGGGGTTAGTTTGTCATGAATTTACTTCATAATACTTTTATTTCACTAATAGCAAAAGTCAGTGTAAGGTATAGTTATTGTTGCATGACAAATCCACACGCTCCAAACTTTTTATTTCGTAGCACATTCTAATTGCATTTACTTGCTAAATCTACCCTCTGTGAAATGTTTCTGTTTATACACACCGACTTTTCTTCCCAGATGCCATTTCGTATCGGACTAGTTTATGTGTAGGATGTTAACTAAACATTATGACATAAATAGATTCAATAACCCAGAAGGACGCTTGGTAATGTGTTCATTTTCACAAATACTTAAAATAAAATTTGCTTCGTAATTAACATAGATGTACAGAGGGAAATAAATATTTTGCAAGTATTTCAGCCAGACAGAACAGAAAGACTAACCAGGGAAGAGCCATACTGGAAGAGAGAGAGAGAGAGAGAGAGATGAGATTTTGTTTTGTATTGTTAGTACCAATCAATAATAAAACACACCATTGCATGAAAAAACAAGTAACAAATATTGGCCAAAGAAATTATTTAAGACACATCCTTTAAAGTAATTAACATCGTTCGACACCTGGAAAGTAGTTATCTAATCAAGCCGATTATGAAATGGCCAAGAGAATTCTTTAAAAAGTTCTGTGATGGGTTGTTAGTCTGTGCATTGTTTTAGAACAGCGGACAACGGCCGCTTACAGGAGTAGGACGGTAGGACTCGTTCTCCACGTAGTGAGATTACCGACATGCCTGATCACATCGCACGTGATACTAACGCTTGCTATACATGTTACGCACGACAGAACACGCTCTCGGCGAAAATGAAATAATCCCGTGAATAAATATTGGAGGGAAACAGAACAGTAAGAGAGACTTGACAATTTGAAATATAGGAAGATGCGACTACCTGGTCTTGAGGAGCGGAGCTGCGATGGTGGACCCGCGGCTTGGCAGTCGCGCCAGATGAGACAGATCAGGGGGGATATGCAGCACTCAGCCAATCCAGCGGAGCTGGGGCACAAACGCACTTGGCAACGGGTGAACGCAGCTACGTGCACAACTGCGATGCATTTGCCTACAGCCATAAAAAGGGTGGGTGGGGACTGGGGGTGTAAGCACGTACAGCGAAGAAAGCGGAGGGTAGTCAAGGCCACGACAAAAGGCTAGGTTCAGCCAAGATGGCGCGCAAACGGGTTGCTTTGTTCCAGCAAGTTTCCAAGCACGATGTTTGTGGTACTAACAGAATAGGGCCTAGCTGCATGGTCGTTCGTATTTCCTTTCCATACGAAATGGTGCAACTTACAAATGTCGAAGGGGCTTTATTACCATAATTATGGCTGGAAGGCGAGATATGAAGGCTCATGAAACTTAACCCAGGGCTAAACCACCACACATAGAATATGAACGAAAGCTGCGAGCTGGGTGTGATTCGGGGTTAATCGGAGATCACGCTAATATAAACATAGAGGAAATGGTCCTAATAATGACAGAGGGGTAACGGACTCGACTGTCTGCAAATATTGAATCCATCTTTCTGTAACCTTAAGAAAGTACAGGCAACTACTTCACAGGGTTAACCAAGTTATGACTAAATTATCCTAGCAAGCCCAATCCACGTTTTTTTTAAAAATTTGGATTTGGCCTTAAGCCAAGGAAATTCCAAAATCCAGGAAACTGAAAAGTTTTAATAAAAGCAGAAAGAAAGAAAGAAATGGGAGTGGGTGGGAAAGAAATGAAAACTCGTCTGAAGAATTAGATTTGAAAAAAAAACCGCTGGCCAGTTCTTTAGCAGAAAGCGACTGCCTCAAGACATTAAACATTCACATTTATCTCCATTTATAATAAGGACCATCGTATGGAAAAGCCACCCACATGACGATGCCTAGGCTGTGATCCTGCGACCCGGTTTTTCGTTACTCCTGAAGCCCTTGCCATATCCAGGCAGGCAGATTCACGGTATGCATGCACTTTCCCTCCAGAAAGTTCTACACGTTGCTATGGCAAGCTAACCCAGGAGTGTCAGCATGCACATCCCCATAGCTCAAAGACCGTGGCTTGCCAAGAAAAATACCGACAGGTTATTACCATACGGTCACACTCCGATGAAAAACACCCCCAACCACACATTCTTAACTCGACTCTCTTCGCCTGACGTTACTGTTAACGCGCGTGCGCAGGCTCACGCAGATCTGGATCGAAAAGCAGGCAAGAGGGTCGAACCTGCATCTGTCCTCATTTTACCCTGTCAAAAGCTTTCGTGCTTAATCGAACCAACACAAGGGCATGTCATCATCAGTATGCCACACGGGACTTTGAATGAGGAAACTATGGGGAAAGATGAAACAAGAAAGTATGCTGGTGAGAGAAGCTGCAATATGAGAGTAAAGGATTTAAAAGAAAAACACCAAGAAAGATGGAGGATGTTTGTGCCAAGTTTCCCCAAGTGGTAAGGGACAACAAATAAACGAAGATAGAGAGCTACGGACACTGCGCACCTTAACAAGTAAGTGCCGGTGGTTTGTTTTCCATTGTCTTATGCGCAGCTAATTGTAGAAACCATACTGAAAGAACGATTTGCCGGTAGCTTGTTTATAAGCAACAGGTAGGAAGACATGCTCAGTCAAGTCGGAGGACCAATAGCTGAACATGACAGTATGCACTGGGTAACGCAATTGAAATGCACATCGAAGATATAATTTAAAATGTATTCATTTGAAGAATATGGAACTAGGTTCACATTTTAGTGAATGCAATTTCCACGTTTAGGTGAAACACATCGAAGATGTAATCTAAAATGCGTTTATTTGAAGACATTCGTCAGAACGTGCTTTCTTGGAAACATTTTCTCGGATTTACAATGCCAAAATCTAGGTAAAAGAGATTATTATGAAAAACAAGTCAGTGAAAACAGAATTAATTTTTGAAGCCAAACAAACAATCAAAGATACCAAGAGATTCAGCAACCGATTGAGTCAAAATAAAATTCTTCGAAATAGTCGTCTTCTTCATGCATACTGTTGTTCCAGATTACTCTAAAGAAAAGTATTTTTTCAAAAATCGAGGCATGAAAGACACTGCACACACTTCATGCACATACCAAATCGCTCAGGGCAGCATAGCAGTAACATATTTACTTATTTATTTAAACATAGGTTTGTTGAATAACCAACATCTGAGTGCTTTATACGATCGAAGGCCCTAACCCCAGACCATGTAAATCCCCCAAACTCAACTCGATCACTGCCAAGCAAACACACGAAAAATGAAAAAAAGATGTCTTAAAGTTATACTGTTAAGAGCAAGCAGAAGCCGAAAACTACTCACTCCTCTTGCTGACGTCTTCGGCGCCTGGCCTCGCGACGTTCCTCTAGGCTCATGATTGGTCAGTGTCTTTGGTCTCTATCGAAAGTGCTGCAACACAAAAGGTCAAGTGTGTCCCGTAACCTGTTAAGGTGGTAGGCGAGGGATGGGGGGGGGGTAATTGAGACCACCACTTTCTGTGGGCCAGGATCATGGGGGCAGTGCCCACATCCTCTCCCTCGCTACCTTACCCACTCGCACCTGGTGGAAGTGTGCTGCGGGGACAGGTATCGAACTACCCTGAGCCCTGGGGTCTAACCTTTCGGCCAATGGGTTTCCCTTAACAACACAGCACAGACACTACTGCCAACTAGTCTTTGGCCAGGCACAAAAATTCACGATTTCACGACTTTGGTTTCCGTGGAAAATACTACCACAAACAACCCCCCCCCCAAAGAAACATATAATAGCAGTTTAAAAAAAACAGCAAAAGACAACCCCCCAAAACAAGCAAAAAACAAAAAACTCAAGCCCAAGGAAACCCGAAGTTTCATAGTGACTAGTAAAGTTTACCTTAATTCATGCTATAATGCTGTAACACAACCCAGACAATGACTTCTCCAAGTCTCTAGTTATGCAAAGTGTTTTATGGTTGTTCGGTAACTCGGATATTGATAGAAACCAATGCAGGGCTACAATAATATAAATGTTACCAGTTAATCTCCTGTCGGATATTTTTTTATTTTTGACGAACCAGCGCTAGTGTAGTCGCTAATAAAATTCCTCCAGCGTACTAGAACTCTGAAGAGCGTTCTTAACCTGCCACAGCTGAGACAAACCTGGCCACGCTTGCTCACGTTTACTGCGACTTGAACACCTGGGTTGGCCACACAGATATGTGGAAGATAAAAAAGATCATTGACCCACGTAAAAACAATAACAGAACAGGAGAAGAGAAAAAAAGTGTATTCTTTATTGCTCTTCCTTGCAAAATTTCTTTCCCTGTTTTGCGCAGCTGTTCTTCCTCCAAAGTTTTCATACCGCCAAACGTTTTCCTATTGTACTACTATCATTGGAACGAAAACAGACATATTTCCGAAAATAAGTTTTGATTTTTTTTTTATTGTACACATACACAGATGGGACGAACGTTAGATGCGTGTGAGAGCTAAGAGAGAGAATGTGAAGTTATCTCCCTTTGCTTAACAGAGCGTTCTGGTAACAGGTAACTCCTTGTGCGATGCACAGATTATTCCGTCGTCTTTTGCCTGCGCGTGGTAGCAGATGATTGCTTGGTTGTTTACTGGTTTACTTCCAGTCGTAAAAGAGGTGCGTATCAGGACGGTGCTGTTTGAGACAAGCTATATATAACGCGCTGCCACACTGGGACTGCTGTTGCAACACAGACTTCAGTCCCACCCTGTCGCATTATACTGACACCGGGCCAATTAGTCCTAGTATTGTTCCCTATAGTGCCAGGCGTTTTGGCAGGGCAACTACTAGATTGACAATTTTGACGTCTTCGCTTGGTCGGGGCGTGAACCACTGACCTCATGCTTCAGAAGCGGTTTTCTTAACCATTAGACCACCGAGGCAGTTCACATAGTAACAGGAGAACTAGGTACAATGAGCACATTTTTGTTGGGCAGGCAAAACGTGCCCTAGTGAGATATGCTTTACAGTTCGCACACAAAGCCGTTCTTTCTGATACATACACAAACGTTTCTTTATGCACTCAGATACAAAATGTCTACAACGCCATTGTGGTCTGATAGTGTAATGTGGCAATTTTTGATCCTTTCTCTGAATAAGCAATGTAATGAAGAGATATCAAAGCGACTCAGTTCCCCATTCGCTTATGTGGAGGAAACAGGTGCACACACAAGCATATAACTTTTTATGATTCGGTATACAGGTTGCTAGCTTGATGCCTTCAAAATAAACGGAGTGGACGAAATGGAGAATAAAAGAACCTTACAGTTAAAATAATACAAAGGTAATGTTCTGTTGACAGCCCAGCAAGAGAAGACGCTTACAATTAAACAAACCCACACAGCAGGACTCTTAACCTATCGCATGTGCAATTAACGGCAAAAATTGAAACTTTTAGGAATCAGTGCATGCCGTTCAGGACTCCACAAGATGTCAATTTAAAGTCGGTGTGTTCAACTGCAGGAGGACTGAGGCAAGGTTGCGGTGGTTGATACAATGCTAAGGCGTGGAGTAGGGGCGGATATCCACAAGATTGACTAAATACTAACCAGTTCTGGTTAATATAGTAGGGACGGATATCCACAAGATAGACTAAATACTAACCAGTTCTGGTTAATATAGTAGGGACGGATATCCACAAGATTGACTAAATACTAACCAGTTCTGGTTAATGTAGTAGGGACGGATATCCACAAGATAGACTAAACACTAACCAGTTCCGGTTAATGCAGTAGGGACGGATATCCACAAGATTGACTAAATACTAACCAGTTCTGGTTAATGTAGTAGGGACGGATATCCACAAGATTGACTAAATACTAACCAGTTCTGGTTAATGTAGTAGGGACGGACATCCACAAGATTGACTAAATACTAACCAGTTCTGGTTAATGCAGTAGGGACGGATATCCACAAGATGGACTAAACACTAACGAGTTCTGGTTATTACAGTTTTGTCTCTTACCTGGTCCTACGTTTTTTGACAGCTTCAAAAAATCTGATTAAGTCAAAGTTAACTGAACTTTTTCCCGGCGTACAGGCAACGAGTCGATGGCTAATATCGTGTGCTCTGTGCTACAGGTGTTCTGACAAACCATATTCTCTATGTTCACTTTTTCCTCTTTTCTGTATCCAGTTTCTCTTCTCAAAATCCAGTTTCTTTTCCTTTAAATCCAAATTTTTGATGACATGCGCTTCAATTTTGTCGAAAGCAGTGTGTAAAAACAGTCAGAGACCTCTGTCTGTAAGTGTCAGCTACAAGAGTGCATTGAGAAAGTGGTTGCCCACCAACCCAGACGTGATCGATGGGGCCGAAATTCTGCTAATGGAATGCAGAAGTAGACTGCCACCACTCCGATACCTGCCCGATAGTCGCGGGCGCAACGGAGATGCAGCGCTTCTAGACTCAGGAAAGATCACCTCTAAACGTTTTACTCCCCCTTTGTCTAGGCAGTCTCCAGTACAAATTTGTCACGAGCCACATCTGCGATTGGTCGATAGTTTGGCTGAAGAAGAGACTACCACGGCTGCAACTTCTGTACTTTTAAGGCGCGATCTCTCCTCTTTCTCTCCGTCGACGGACAGATGATTTTTTTTAAACACAGGGTCTCTCCATCATCAAAGGACGACTATGATTTCGCTATTTGCTTAACTTTTTCTTTCCTCCAGTCTCTCTACCACCCCCCTCTCCCACACCCACACACACACACAACTTCTCTTGTTTTCTCATACTCGGAAATAGAAATGTTTGTTTTACGACCCTTACTTTATTAGCACTTAAACCAAAATAAGTAGCTGACCACACTGTTAAGCTGTCCTGTTATTTTTATACATTGTACGCTAGCCCTTGGAGAAATAAGGTCATGCAGAAAAGAGAAAACAATTTGGCCCGTGGAAATTTCGAAAGGCAAAGGAATTTCAAAAACATGTAACTGAAATTTGGTAACTTCGCCATCCCTGTGTGTTAGCCATGCACTTCGTTATTGTGGGTGTTTAACATGTTGAACATCACGATGTAACGTGAAATTCGGCGACCTATGTCCTGTTTATGTAGAACAAAGATGGTCAAATAGAGAAAGGAACTTTCAGACTGTCTCACGAGAAGATAAAAACTGCGTCTTGCATTGCCGCAAAGATGCTAAGGGAAAGTCGACGCCTGCAGCTGCTGGGACAGTAATTCTGATTAGAATAGACAAGCATCTCTCCTGCTAAGCGTATGGTATTCTTAGCTCATTGCCCCCTCCCTCCCAAGCCTCCGTGCGCCAACACTTTGCCTCTGCAAACTTACCCCGTTAGTACTCATGTCCCCTCACCTTCCCCACACACGCTGCCGGTTGCTAGAACTTGCCTGGCTTCAGCCCCATCCCACCTGCATGCCGAGACTTTTCACCTTGCGTCCTTTTCACCTTGCCAAGCCAGAACCAAGGTGCATGCCGTGCCATTTGACTATTGTGTAGACTGACTATAGAGTCTGGGCTTGTTTCAGATGAAACGTGTAAAAGCCTGGGGCACATGCAGCCAGAGCGGAATTCCCAGACATCCACATGCTAAAAGTTGCGAATCTGCCAGAAGTTCGTTAAACAACGTTACGATCTGAACCCGCAATTAAAGCTTCTAGTTAGCTAATCGGGTGCAAACTGAAATGCTTTTGTCCTCCAGAATGCAGGTTATTAATAGTTCTAGAATAATGCACATTTTTATATCAGCGCAGCCACAATCGTTCGATAAGTTTTTCAGCGAGGGTGATTTGCCCAGATCGATAGTGTGAGAAAATAAAACTATTCACCTTCATCAAACTGAATCTGTGCATATCCAAAGACCGGTTGTGTGTCGTTCAGCAAGACTTTATGAAATCTGCAATACTGTGACACGTTTATTGACTGGGAAACATCCAATATTCTTTATACATTCGGGGTCTCGTTTCTGTGGTCGTGCTGTCTCTAAAATAAACATAGCAATCACTATATCCGTACAACGTCTGGTGTTGGACAACAAAGTGTACAGAACACCTGAGACAGAACAAAGAAACAGTCGAAGCTGCCTTTGTTACTTGTGAAAATATTGTAGTTTCATGCCTTAGTTCCAGTCACCTGTAGGGCGCGTCACGCACGGCTCCTGACAGTGGACACTTTAAAATGGCCTCTTGTTCTACACTTATCAACTGGTTTTTAAAGTTGAAAATACGAGCTAAATTAATTTACAAAAGAACGAAACAGTTTCTGTCAAAGTCCAAGGAAATCTAGAAAAATTCAAAGAGCACAATCCTGAGATAGTTTACGAAAATCAAGTAGCGTTCATTTTTTTCTGTTTCCTGGCATGGTGACACAGCCAGGATCACATTCGTGTTTGATAGTTCACTACTAAATGTGCAATACGGGTAGATCAAAACTCTGAGCCCACAGCCCCTGTCGCCAGCTGGCTCTACCAGCAGCAGCCGACACAGAAGCAAACCAAAACACCAACGCTAGTGATTAAGACCATCTCCTACTGACAGCAGTTTGATAAGTTCCTATTTTCGGTTCACTTATCTTTCTAGGCTGGTGGATGTGGGCCTCATTCCGCTTACAAAATGTGATAAAATGTCCACCTGCCGGCCCGCATCATTTTCATTCTGCTACCTAAACATTCCTTGCCAGAGAAGCAGCCATGTGTAATGTTTCTCATTTCTTTCACCAGAAGAGCTTCATAAATCGAGGGAGATCAGTGATGATGTTCTATCAGAGCTCCAGATGCATTCGGCTAAGTGAATGAATTCAATTTTTATGGCTGAGGAGAGGTGGAAGGAGGGGGCGATAAATTAAAAAAAAACACAATTGCATAAAATAAAGGTTGAACACAATTTAAGAACCGTAACTATGTACGTGCGAACGAACGAATACTGGCAAGCATGTATCGTGCGCACCATGAATTAATAGCAGTGTCTGTGTGTGTGTGCGCGCGCGCGCTCGACACACACACACACACAGAGAGAAGGGTATGAGGTAGATGAAGAAAAACCACGAATGCGCTACTAGTGTGAATATGCATCCGGGCTGGCTTGCACGAGCGTTCTTATCTCCTGTTAATTCGTAAAGGTGTACATAAAATACATAGGGCGAATGGGCCTTACGACCACCCTTATGACCGGAAGAGCAACTAGGAACACCCATGCAAGCCAGTCCTGACGTCTAATTACAAAAGATCCATCTCATGCATACAGGCAAACGTTCATAACGTTCAGTATATGCACTCTCTTTGGAGTCTGTTTAAACTTGTAGTGCAGGGGAGAAAACTCCAGAACCCTTCCAGCCTATCGAGTCTGGCTTCGGCATGCTTGCATGCATTCCGAAATCTTCTGGAACCAACGCCATCTTGTCAGAGGATCATCGCTGTTAAAAGTACTTAGCTGCAGCTGATGCCGCGTTGAAATCCCTCCCGGCCTACTCTTCTTCGCTAGCCTTTGTGCACGCACGGCCTACTGTTTGCTAAATGGCCTGAATTTCCTGTTCCAGAAATGTCTGGCGGAAATCGTCTTGTGCTTGTCAGACACACCAAGTTCAACCCCCTGAAACTTAGGTAAGGAACTTCCTGGACTAGCAAGGCAATCATCCAAGTATAAAACACAAGTATAGTAACTACGTTTCTGCTCATGTAAAATCTAACATTAGACATGATCTTTCAAAAATTATAAGATGTGTCTAACACGTACAGTAACACGACTACATCTATGCTAGTTTCAACCTTTTGATCATCCTTCCAGTACTCGGGCTAAAAGTTTTCGCAAGCCGACATTATACGTGCTACTTTTCTGTCTAGTAAGACAAATGGTGTGTGATAGATCATACCTTGGGCTAGCCTGTGACACCAAGCAAGGAATGGACAGGACCCAGAAAGTAACACTAAAATCTCTACAGCGATATTCTCTGCAAGGAAAGATTCTCAAAATTCCTTTATGACTGTCAATTCGAAAAACCACGAGCTAAAAATAAGAACGTACCTGTAGGTCCGATGATCTCAAGGGCAAACGCTTCCACGCACCTAGGCAGCTATACTGACTGGCACCCTCCGAACTGCACTCGCCAGCCGGCAAGTCTGAGTTACATCCAGGTAATTACACGTACGAATAAAGTAGATGTAACGAAACATGTAGCCGCAGGCACCACGCGCAAGGAAGACTAGGCGAGAAAGAATACCTGTAGGCAGCAAGGCTTCATGGGAGTCGGAAATGATGTTACATGCCGTGGTCGAGAGGCTGAGGGCGAGGTGGAAAAGGGGGGCGGAGGTGAGGGTAAGGCTTGTAGGAGAGAGGCTGCATGGATGAAGAACAGGTGGAGAGGAAAGGAGAGGAGACTGGAGGTGCAGCCAAAGTCTGGCGTCACGTGTTTATTATGGCGGGGTTGAAATACTGCAGAAAAAGACTGCATTCCAAAACTGTGTGTGTGTGTGTGTGCATGTATGTGTGTGTGTATGTATGCTTGCCTGTGTGCGTGTGCGATTTTGTATGTGTGTGTATGTGTGTGTGTGTGTGTGTGTGTACGCTCGCGGGCGTGTTTGTGCGTGCATGCGTCCCTGTGTGTGACAGAGTAGTAAAAGAATTTGATATCTGTATATCATCGCGACAGTGCCAGTACAGCAGACTCTACCCAAGCACAAAGGTCTTATACTAACATATCACTACTGTGACTGTAATCAAGACTGATGAACCCCATCAACCAAATAGATACCTAGGTATTAACAGGGTTACCCGCTGTTCTCTTGTTGTTTAACATCACGCAATCCTTACCACTCTATAGAATTGAGACACATTCTCTCTCTCTCTCTCACGCACACACATTCGAGGCTTCAGCATGAGGATATCTGATAAAGCCGTCAGTTAAAAATCCCCCGGCCTGATTCATTTTGGAATTTATGACACAAGCTAAAACCTATGTTACTAGTTTCGATTGAACTACCAAGGAACCTGCAAGCCGATTATGTGCATGTTAAAAAAGAAAGAAAGAAAGAAAGAGATAGAGAAAAAAATATGTTTGAAAGGAGAAGCAGATGGAGAGACAGAAAATCAATAGATAATATATCAATATCATGTCGGTAAACTGATGTCGCACAATCCTTTGGAACTAATAAATATAACTTCTTTGTCAGTCATACAGAAGGCATTATGTCAGAAATTCTGGGGCACACTGGGATTCGAACCAGCAACCTTCCACCTGCTAGTCCACAGCTCTAAGCTGGGCTACCCAGGCCCCCGAATTCCATCGGGTGGATGCCGAGAAGATAAACACGCGCTGTCCGTCGGTTTTTGTTCTAATGGGGGGTGTTGAAAGAATGGGACCTTCAGGAGGAGCGGAGCTGTCTTGCTGGAGTGTAAATCGTGAGAAGTTCAGAAAGGTACACAGGGCACGCACCCGTGAAAAACAAAACAAAACAACCCCCCCCCCCAGAGAGTAGACAACTTGCAATCAATGTGAGACTTATGGGGACCCAATCCCGAGAGCGGAGGAAAGGTGCTGGATGCTCCGTTTTGCGGGCTTTCAGGACAAGCAGAGTTTTGAGGTGTCTGTTGTAGGTAAAAGGGACAGGCAGCCAATAAGGAATTGTGGTAATCCAGTTTAGAAAATACTTAGGCACATATACAAAGGTGTTTGTTGCCTGATCAGACAGAAGTCGGCGAAAATAGAATTATACATTGCACAAGACTCAACGTCGATGCAGTACTGAGTGCGAGGTTCCAGTCACTACGTACGTAGAGTGTCAGGCTCGTCTTATCTACCTACATAAAAACAGCAATAAATCCACCTGTGCAACCTGGTAACGCCTGGTGTTTGTGAGTATATCGTTGGTGTCTTCTTGCTTCCGAGAAAATTAGCCATGCATTTCAAAAGATGAATCAGCCATACAGCGTTTTCATGTCCCGTACTGCGATAAAAACACGCGAGTAGGCTCATATAGTCAGACTGACATTTCACTGAAAGAGATTTGAGGTAATTACGACAAACTGCTTTTCCACACTCGCGTCTGAATGCTGCAACAGCCATGGGCTGAAACACCATGAAGCAAAATGGTTTCTTCCTTTACACTCTTTACCAGCTTCTTAAGTTTTGCGAACGGAGCTGATAAGCACACATACAAACCTTGCTGCTGCTGGCCTCTGCCTTCAGACACCGAGCTGGACTTTTTGCATCCTGTGCCTGCCTGACATTTCGCATTAGCCGCTCATGCCATTCTTGCGCCCGAGAGGAGAAAGTAGAGATATCGAACTAAAAGGTTCACTCGAGTGTCGCATTAATCTGAGGCGGCTGGCATTTAAGTGTCAGAACCCAACACTGCCAAAAAAAAACGTATTTAAAGCTGATAAACGGAATAAACAAACCTAGCGCGGTTACTTGCGCACACACACTTGTTCCCCCTTCCAGGTGTGTACGAATAAAGCAGATTGTGTAAGGAGGTATGCAGTTCTAGACAATCCGCATAACTGATTTAGTTATGGCTTTCTCAAGTATGTTTACTATTGCAGCTAGATAATTTTTCGAGAAAGAAGCTGTGCCAGTAACCACTTTTCACCAATACAACACAATGCAATACAATACAATAATATACAATACACTTTTATTTATCCATTTCGGAAATTTGAGATGTCTGCATATAGACGGCGCATATATAACATTACACCATATTACCACTATCCACAATTCACAAATAAACATAGTTCACATGCATACCACACCATATCACATCATATCACACCAAATGACCATTCGAACATACCCTATTATACTATATATGTTACAAAGGTCTAACCTATCTTCACATAAATCGTATCACCACTCACACCCTATTATACAATACATGTTACAAACGTATCACCTACCTTCATATAAATTGTATCACTATTCATATCCCCACAAGCACGCCCATAGAAAGCCCCGGAGGAAAACAGGGGGACAACAGCGTACGTCTTGTGACGGCAGCACCTCAAGATAGTGCATGAGCAAATGACCTTGACGACAGGTGCGAATGGCTGTAGGTGTAAAGGAGTTCTTGTAACGCGAGGTTCTAGCGTTAGGGACTCTAATGCCGCCGCTTTTGGCAATCAGTCGAGAATCAAATTCCGGTCGGAGTGGGTGCGAGTTGTCAGCCAGAATAGCAGTCAATTTGTCACTAAAGTCTGGCGTGCATCGTGTCTATGTCCTCCTGCTTTCTCCTAACTACCCCCCCCCCCAGCTTTTTTTTAAAATGTTTTTCTTGATGTTTTTCATGTCAGCTGCGGAAGGATACATGGATTATCGTTAAATCTTAAAGGACCTGTTAGGGATTCAGTACTCTGGAAGCCCATTTCTCAATGTGCGCTTGTTCTGCTGTTTATGTAACGGCACGTCCACAAAATCCAAGACGACTTTGAAATGGCAGAGCTACGCGAAACTTTAGAGATCCTGCCAAAACAAGGTGCGCTATTTTCGGAACGTCAAAGCTTTAGCTACATGGACAGGATAGCTTGAGTTGGATGCTTATAATATATATATATATCTTTCAGCTTGAAAAGTGCGCCATTTATTCAAGCGGCGCAAAACCCGACCCCCGTCCTCCCAGGATTCAGATCCTGTACGCAGAAAATATGGCGGGGGGTGGGGAGAAAGACGGTGTATTTGCGTTGTAAACTATGTAACAGAAAATGTGTCTCTCGCTGTATAATTCTACCCTAGAGCTATATAATATCACCCAATAGCTATGTAATTCAATTCTGTAGCTATTAAAAGAATGGTGTGGACGTGGAATTTATTCTGTAGCTTCATCATGAGTTTTACACCCAATCCGATTGTCGTTGCTTTAGAAACCTTATTTTAAGGATGTCGTGACTGTAACTTGGTACAGAATGATTTCTATGCATGCGACACAAGCACTGCGTAGTTGTATGGTGGAATTAAAAAGCTAGACTGGAATTACACGCATTACATCGCTCAAATTCCCCTCCTGGCACCCACACGAAAACGCCGGTAATGTGCTGCTTTCTGTTGGTCATCAATGTGTCCGGGGCTGCTTCGACCGACTAAAGGCATAGTAAACAGACCCTGGAAGACATGTGTCGTCATCATCGCGTTTACAATATTGTACTATGCGTGTGGCCTTGACCACATGCCCTGAAAAAAAAATTCAGGAGAAACAATAGGACGTTTTAGCGTTATATTAAATTGAATGGGGAAAAAATGGAGAAAATCCAGGGTCTAATACATTTACAGCACGAAAGATTCTAAACAGAAGACACAGCCAACAGCACCGAAACATAGTGTTAGATCATGACCGACAAATTAAATCAAAATCACCAAACCACTATATGCAGCGTAGCCACGATTAATAAGAATTCACGTTCTGCCTCACGCTACCATACATTATTAACTCGACGTTCTTAAAATCTGGCTATGTACACGTAAAGACGTGTACTGCAGTCCACTGACCAGAGCACACGGCAAGTGAAAGCTCTTTAATGGTCATAACTTAGCAGAAATAAGTGTTTAGTTGTGCTCCCGAATGTTTGGTGAAGCGGACAGCATCCTTCGCAGCGCCTCAACTTCCGGTAAGCTGTTGTTAGACGCTTAGCCTACAGTATTAGCATAAGAGTTGCTTCTTTATATAAAGACCTTTATGACGAAACGATCCAAGCACAGTGACGGCGATGAGAGGTCTGTAGAAAGCATCCATTTGTCTTCATTTTGGAATTGATTTCAAAGACTGCCCAGGTGCCAAACTGAAACTGCTACACGATGCGGCTTACAGGAGGATGCTATCGCGTTTTCTGCGTGTAACCCCTCCCCCTGGTCCCGTCTACCCCTTGAGATTTACGAGCTCGCTGATGCATGGAGAGACGATACCCGTGCTGTAAACTTCCGAGATGGAACGGGCCTGAACGGCACTCTTTTTGTATATGCAAAAGAGATACTAGTGAAATAAGGCAGCCAACCCCACATCGGGTTGGGTTGCAAGATGTTGCCATCTGCCCGTCCAGCCGCAAGATCGCTCTCTGGGCAGATTCACCCTGTGCTTTTGACCCCCGCCTTTACGAATGGACAGGCGATAAGAACGCCCGAACCAGGAGTGTGCCTCGTGTACTTGTCATCTGTGGCCCTTTCGCTGGAAAATGATTGTTAAAAAGCAAAATTCTGAAAGTGTACGACAGGCTGCACGCTTTTCAAATACGCACATAAATCAAACTTTAAAAACAAATGACCCAGATAAAATATCTGGAAACTTGAACTGCAACATGTTGGTGTTCACATTGTAACATTACTCTTAACTTGTAACTTGCTCGTAATTTGTAACTCGTTACTGACATCTGAACGTTTCCATAGAAACTCACCCCCGTACCCCCCCTCCTCTCGACATTCTCCAGCCATCCGCACACGCCCCTCTCATCACTTGAATTTATAATAACGTGTCTATTTTTGGAAAATCTGTATAGAAACTGTTTATCCATGTGATTCTCCAAGAAACGTAGCGAAAGAACATGGCTGGTTTGGGGATTGTTGCTTAATGTCTCGTCGCAAACTAAGTACTTATCAGGACGGTGTTGTTTAGACAAGTTTACGTACTTGCTATGTGCGACTGATGTCGCAACACGGGCCTCAGTCCCACCCAGTCACATTATACTGACACCGGGCCAACCAGTCCTAGTACTGTTCCCTGCAGTGCCAGGCGTCTGGCAGGGCAGCTAATAGACTGCCAATTTTTAAGTCTTAGGTATGACTCCGCCTAAGTGCGAACCACCAACCTACTGTCTCAGAAGCGGAAGTCTTAAACGCTAGACCGCCGAGGCGATCTGACAGAAATGACCCCCCTCCTCCCCCACAAAAGGAGAAAAAAACCGAACCATCCCCCGCTAAATTAAAGACACATTACTCTGTGGTTAAAAACAGCAACTGCTAGCCAGCTTCTAAACGGAGGGGCTGGACGTTCGAAAGCGGAACAGAAAGTTCTTCACTGTATTTTGAATGAGCTGTCTAGGCAACTGCCTACATTCGAAGTGCACCAAGCTGAACTTGTCTGCTGGCGCCAGAGGCGAGAACGTCTAAGAGAAGCTGCTGCTTGTTGTTTTCTTCGTTAACAACTGACTTTCTTCAACCGTACCGTTAGAAGTCGACACGACTGAGATCGCGTGTTCATGACAAAGATGTAGCGTTTGTGGAGAAGGACGGTGGGGGGTGGGCGGTGGGCGGTGGCGGGTGAGACGATAAAATGAAGCCTTTTTTTAAGTTTGCATGAAGCAACGGAATTATGCTGTTGGAAAGATAGAAAGGTAAGCGCGGGATTGAGGAGGAGGGATATTTACACCCGGTAGTTGCTATTCTGTACATTAAGATTGGCAAACGCGTCTCTTGGGGCGTAGAGTTGGTGGGGTTTCGAAGCACGAAAATGACGGTAAAGAAGCTAACAGTGAGGGTGGCTGAGAACAACAAATCAACTCTCACTATATCCCCTTTTCTCCTCTACTCATCCCCCTTCTCTATTTCTCTCTCTCACGCCCACCTCTCTCTCTCTCTCTCTCTCTCTCTCACTCTCACACACACACACAAGTGTTGCTAATGTTAGCAAAGTATAAAAATCTTCGTCTTTTTCAGGCAATTTTCCCCCCGAAGGCGCGTGTTTCAAATCGCTAGCAAATTTTCGTTGGTTGCCAAAGAATGGGAACTAACTAAACGTGAAAAAAGAGGCACTGAAGCAGAAGACGCGGAGACGTGCTTTACCTATTTTCTCAAGTCAAACCCCATCGAGTTGCAGAGATGCAAGAACACTGCCAGGAACTTCTATTTTTACATCAAAGAGGTGCTACATTTTTAAGTCTCTTGCAACTGAGGCAGCAGAACAACAGCTGCAGTGGCGGCGGCAGTTGCGTGCATCTTCCTACCGCTCGCAACTTCAGTGCACGCGATGCCAGAGGTGTTCGAAAATAGCTCCCAGTGAATCCTTTTTAAAATGGCATGCGGTGAGACAGACAATTAAATACTGATGCTTCCTAAATACGTGTATATTAAGCGTGCGCGCTGCTTCGAGAATTTGTGGACTAGTTGCAACCGTTCGTACTAAACAGACCGTGCTTTTAGCCTACGTTCAGTTCGTGTACTATTAATTTCAGTGGGCGGTACTTAGCATAGCGGTGACAAGACAAGTTCATGGGTTCCAATCCTCTCTCCACCTGCACACCAACTTTAATTCTCTCTGCATGCTGGGCTAACAGCCAGGGGTTGCCTCCGGTGCTCTATAGTTACCTCCCGCTTCCGCATCCCCCTTTCATCCTCCTCTTCCCCATACCCCGTCACGAGATTGGAAATGATCGTCATCATTTTCAAATTGGTTGTACACATTCGTTACTTGCATGACGTTTAACAATCGAACAGCTAACTCCCTGGTGTTTGAGTTTACGGAAATGACAGGACATCTTATATGCACTACCTCACATAAAAAGTGCGCCAGATGCCACTAAATCTACCCCAACCTCTTTTACCTTCTACGTCCTCCCTCCCATCGCTCCCTTCTATTTACATGTAGTTACTTTTGCTAGAATTCTGATTTCAATCTGGTGTCAATAAACTGGTGTCAATGCTGCGCAAAGACTGCGGATCTATTGACGTCAATTTGCGCAAACTGAGTCAGCAACGACAATAACAGCGGCAAAGGAAATTGCTGGGTCGACCCCGAGCCATTTAAAGTATCTTCTATGATCTGAATTTCAAGAAATCCAAAAGAATTTTTTACGTATGTGCACGCGTATGTTTTATTTCCGTTTTCCTTCGCAGGACAAAAATTGTTAACGAGCTGCATTTTTTCTTTACCTTTATCTTGACCTTTAATCCATTTATTTCACATCTGATCGAATTTCGCTCACGTATGAGGCGTTAAGAATTTTTAAGTGCAGAGAGAAGTAAGAGCACATTTAAAGGAAAAAATCTTTGCGTTGGAACCTGCTAAATCTCCAGACGACTTTCAAGTGAGTTATTTTCGGGCATCATAACATCTCTGCCGCGCCAGGCCGGGCCCCTGACAGCACTAGCGAGGAAAAGATGAGCTGACATTCCGCCAACCAGTGGATGAGTCACCAGTTAAGCTCTCTAGCCTCCGAGGAGTACAGTGGGAACTTACGTTTTTCTTGTACATGTACTTTGTGTACATGTTTGTGCAGTGGCCTATCGTCCTTTTGAGCCTTACTTGCTGTTAAAGAGGGTGTCTAGCTGAGAGAAATTAGACATATCGGCCCACGTGAGTTGCAGAAACGGTTTGACGTGAAAATCCTCCTTCACGAATTTTCTCGTCCTCCCTTGACCTAGCAGACCACAAATCTTTCATGCAGTGGGGGAAATGCGACTGGATAAAACCTTTACTGGTGCTGCTTCGTCTATGATTGTAGAGGTCTGATGGCGCAACGGCTAGCTCCCTTCTCTAAAACAGTGAGGGTCGTGGGTTAAGATCTTGACGCTGGCACATTTATTATCTCTGTAGGCGATACCTATTTACAAGCCCATTTCAGGCCGTGGTTTACACGGCTTCGTGACCAAGCCCATCAGCTCCATCTTCTCTGTAAGTCAGAATTTTCGATAACTCCCAAAGTATGAAAGATACGAGTACTGAAGAACTGACATAGAGAACATGGCTGAGAATTTCGACTAAAATTCCTATATTGCTTTAAACGTCATGTCAGCTTTCTTAGAGCAAACACGACTCATGCGTCAAGACGCATGTCGAGTACCGGAAAGTTGTGTACAGTGTTTAAAATTAAATCTTCAGAAAAGACAATTCTGCTTTTACAGTATATTGATCACTCCTAACGAACTACTCCTTTGCATTTTTTTTTTGATGTCAGAATGCTTGAAGATGTGATAACGGATGAAGAATCACCCAGGCTCCTACGTCAGGACAAAGAACTTTTTTCCGCAAAAAGATATTACATGCGTTATTCTGCAACAAACCCTAGACCTTTTGGATGGGGCAGAAACTGAATGAGACATCCAGATTTTTTTTTGGCCCTCACCCCCTTCGCCCCAAACACCTACGCACACATCAACTAGAACGCGTACTCATACACTTAACACACACTAAAGCAGAAGCGAAAGAAAAGTATTGTGCATGCAACGGCAGTAAAAATTACATCACAAATCTTTCACAGAAAACTTCGAACATGTTTGACTTTTAAAACTTCTTTTGTGCGTATGTAATCTAACTAAATGTCTGTGCTTTATCTCATATTCATGCTGTGTGCAGTGAATGTGACTTCTAAAAATATACCCATACACACCAACGCATTGTATTCCATCTATATTTGCTCAGTATAAGGCTCAGCCACCTCTTAATGACATTAACTGAGAAGAGGATGCATACAGTGCTTTAAGGCGTTCGTTAAAACACACGCAAATACCACCACAAATCATTTAACGACCAAAAAAACCCTCAAAACTGTCGAGTTGTTTTGGATTAATGCCAAACGTGATCCTCATCCAGTAACGCAGATGATGACGATGACGAAGATGAAGAAACGGATGTAGCTCTGGCACCTACATGTGCCAATATTTTGGGCCCTGTTTTGTCAGAGACAATGTGATTTTAACAAAATGCGACCGTAGCTATATATGCTGCGCATTTTCTTGTCGCTACGTACCCTCCCGCCTGCGTGCCGCGACCCATTCCTATCGGCTCGCTGCTGGAGTGGGAATGCCTGAAGTCTACAGGAAACGGAGCAAAATAAGCATATCATGTCTTTTCCTTAATAAAAACGAAAAACTGAACGAACGAGAGCAGACCATAAGCAAGCTGGCTTCTCTCGTATCTCATACATGGTACCGTCCCTTGGGGTAGGCCGGGGGAATGAAAATCTCCATCTCCATGGAAGCAGTCTAGTTTGTCAGCCGCGAGAAAGAGGGGTGAGGGGGGTCGGTGGATAGGGTTAAAAAGGTCGTGAAAGGCTAAGGGTACTTTCATTAACCTGTTAGGCTCAATGAATATATTTGCCTTTAACATAAACTAGAAGACCCATTGCAGCTTCTTCTGCATTGCCCCGGTTTGCAGACCAACGTCGCCAGGTACAGACAGAAACCGTGTATAGTAATAAATTCCAGAAGTGAGCGAAACTTCCATATACAATTTCGGCAAGTACAGCCTGGCAGACAGATCTACGACAGATAGCGGAAAGGTCTGTAATATAGCACAAATGTTGAAAGCTTCCAGAACCTTGCAGAATTTTGTAGATAATAGAAATTTCAGGAAAGGGGTGCAACAGTGAAAGCTTTCGGAACTCTATGGACGTTTGGAGAAGGCTTAATTCATGCAGATGCTGGTATAATGAAATGCGGTCAATTAGTTTTACAACATTGCACTGTGTGGTAAAAATTTCTGGTACTGCGAAGAATTTCCCAGAACAGGACGACATCGTTACAATCAGGAAGGCTGGTGTGAAACACACTGGTAGCTTACTAAAACCCTAGACTGCAGTATAACTTGAATATTACTGTAGCTTCCTGTCCGTGATAGTAGGTCCCTACTTTGCAGAAAAATGACATTTCTGGGCAAAAGTGGAACTCTCCAACAACAACAACAACAACAACAACAACAACAACGTTTAAAACACTGCGCATTGTTTATTAAAAGTTTCGGGAAATGGCCAAAACTTTCCTGAAGATGATAGAACTGTCTAGAGAATGTAAGAAATGTCTGTAGTGGAGTAGAAACGCCTAGAAATCCAATTGAATGGTATAGGGAATCCAGCAGAACACAGCGGGCGTAGAAGGCCGGCCGGCCGGACCAATGGACGGACAGACGGACCAATGGACGGACGGACGGACAGACACAGCAAAACCAATAATACGGATAGTTGTACACATACAAGTTTTGAAGTCGTTGGTACCACAATACAGCTTACCAAAATAATTTATCTTTTCATTCATAAAGCAAGCCACGGCAGCAATATACGTGCACACTTGAAGAACATATACCAGCACACTTTAGTTGTAATTAATTTCAGTCATTTAGTTTGCCAACAGCTGTGTACTTGGTATCAGGTATAAGTCCCTCTTGTACAGTTCACCTACAGCTTCTCACTGAGCATGACGTTAAGCTCGTCAGAAGACCCACAAGCCTATTCGCTTCCCAGCAGCAGTGTTTTGACAGATACTACCGCACGACGGATGAGTTTCTGATATCTTATGTCTTCTAGATGAAGGGAAGGAGGAGGGGAGACAGATAAGTCAAGATGCGAAACTGAGGTACGTTCTGCAAGAAGACAACTCTTTCTTCGTTTTTTTTTTTTTTACATCTTGGCTAGTTTTGCAGCTATACTACACTTAAAAATTAAATGCACAGCAGTACTCAGTCTGACAGAAAAGTCTTGAAGCAGCAAAACCCCTTCGCAAGTCAAACAGCAAGTCCGCTGTCTTCTGCCTTTTAAGTCTGCCATTCGAAGTGTTTCCGGTGACCTATACTGGAAGCAGTCTCTGGAGAAGCACGTGATCTTTTAAGGATCTATATATAGCTATGACACGGGTGCATCCCTGGATACCATACCAGCATATTTATGATTTGAAGTCCGTCACACACACAGTTCCGACAGCGCTGTTTTGAAGAGGACGCACCCTATCACCTGATTCGTTGCTCCTAAATTACAGTCGTCTTTGCAATTTGATCTGGCGCTCTAAGCTCTCACTGAACTGTGGCCCAAGTCTGCAGCATGCATGAGGACTTACAAGAATCGAAGCAAAGGCCAATTATCACTAGGGTAAATCTGCTTTAAATACTCTAAGAGAAGCACACACACACAAAAAAAAACAAGACGTCGTCAAGATATTGCTGATGTCAACTGATCTTAGACAACTGGATACGATGCTGGTACGCTAACAGAAGCAGAGTACTGGTATACTCATTAGACAGACCGGGAGGCGACTGTTGACAGGTACTTTTTAAAAAAATCCCGGAAGCAGAAAGCAGTTGGCACAGTGGATTATATCATGATCTACCATTTGAGCTAATGCTCTCAAGAAATGCCACCAGTAATTTCTCGTTGCTTAAATTATCACGAAGCATTTGTTTTTCCAACTTGTCTACTTTTTGTACTGATGAACGGCTGATAAATAAGTCGTCGAGCGACCGCCATCAAGCGAGGCACACCACTTATATCTACCTTGTCGTCTCAAAAGGGGGGAAAAAGTGAGGGGAAAAGCTAGACGGAAAGTGTCCAAGAATTTGGCAAAAGAATTGCAGACACAGCGCATTCGTGACTAGCTAGAGCACAGAACTTACGCACGACACAGTTTGGCATACCGTTGGCGTTCATGCGATACGTCCCGTACGCTCTGGGGGGCTTGTCGGCACTCAGGTATGGAGGAAGTCGATAAGGAACTCGTGAAAATAAAAGCTCTTCAGATCCCTACGAAAAGTTCAGATTGGTAACAAGGGCCAAAGAGGGAAAAGATTTCAATGAGCTTCGTGAGAAGTAGGCAGGCTAGGCTACTCACCAAGACAACAGGCGGAGAGAAGACCAAGTCCCACTGCTAGAAAGGGTGCAATGGCAGAAAGCTCTTGCTAGATCAGGCTAGCTCTTCTTTCAGGCAGCTAGCGCCTTGCCTCCGTCAGAGAGTGGGCGTGAAGGTCGCTGGGCGAAGAGGAAAGGAGGGTGAACAGAAAAGAGGAGGGGGTTAGCTGACACACATCACGTGACTTATAAGCCCTCGGCCGGTCGGCCCACCGCGCCACTCATGGCGAATCGGACGGCAAGATGCATGCCTTCCATTGCGCCCGAGACACCGAGAGATACAGCACCAACATCACGATAGTCTTAGAACCAGGCACTACACAGGACGTTTACCGGCTCTTTCATTTACCTCCTCACCTGTCTGATATTTTGTGTGAAAGTTGTTGGTTTGCTCTTCAGTCTGAGAGTCTTGTCAAATTCTTCTATCGTGGAACCGCGAACGACCTCGACCGCATCATGGCGGTTGTAATGACCAGCCAAGTTAATAAGATGTGTGTGATGTGATGCTTAACTCTATGTTCTGTAGTTGGCGAGATAAATATGCTTTGGTCATGGTAGCTCAGTACAGTATTGTGCTGCTGTCTGCTGTATGCCCTTCAGATGTTCAGGCAAGGGCACACGATCCAGAATAGACGAGTGTATCGTACACAGCATAGCTGTGCCCAGATCGGCTGCCCTGCTAGCAGCCAATGTGAAAACCTGCGCAGCATTCTGTGTGGTGTGACGTAGTAGTGCCAAGCGGCATATATGGTTTGCCAGCAAGCCAGCGCTCTGCTACATTAGAATCCCTGCCAGACACCATCCCGCTTCCTCCTTTCTCCCTCCGCCCACCTTGCCGATGAACCGTTATTCGAGACCCCTGCGTGTAGTTGCTGCTACACCATCCTCTCTTCTGTCGCTCTATCTCCAGGTGTGCACGTCGCAATGACTGGGTTTTCTGGGTGCACTGGCTGCGAACGTTATGCAGACGATAAGGTTGTTAACCCTTGCCGCAAAGAATACAAGGGTAGGACAGGAGTTGGTGAATATCCGCGAGATGGATGGAGTGTGGAGGGAAGGGGGAATCATTAAAAAAGTTAGGAAAACCAGCGAGGCAGATCTGGGCGACGTATAAGGTTGATTTATCTGCATGGTTATGATCATTAGGTTAATTTTATGGGTCAAAATACAATCTGCAAATTGTTAAGTGCACCTGTTGATAAAGTCTGAGCTAGACGATGGCAAGACATTCAAAACTTTCCCTGAAAAAACATGAAATGTAAACAAAATTAAAGCATTTACTATCTTTTTTTAGTACTTCTATGCATTTGTCCATGTAAACGCACGCTTCTCCGTTGCTGAAAGGCAAAAGTTTGCATCACTGTTCAAATTCTCTCACTCTCTGCATGCATGTGTATAACAGTGAGAGATAAAGAGAAAGAGAGGTGAGTAGAGAGGGAGAGACGTGGGAAAAGAAAGACATCTGCTTGGAGTTTAAAAAATACTGAAACTCCTCGAATAGGTTCTCGCCTTGGACCTCAACCTTGGTTCTACATCTGCCGTTCATCTTTCGAGAGGCTGCCGCTGCGCTTGGGAAGGTTTCTGACTTCAGGCAACACCAATTAACCAATTTAATTGACTTCCTGGATTTTTGAAAGGATGTTTTTCTGATCTTCAGTCCTCTATCCACGAGATGAAATACAGTAATCATGCACATACAAGATAAGCCGACGTAAGAATTGGAAGGGATATATAAAATTTTCCCCTCAGACTTGTTAGGTGTTATGTCCAAAACCCAGACCCTCCCCCACCCCCCACCCCCCACCACTCCTACCGTTCTCGATGTTCATGAGAAAGCGCATTGTGTAGTATGTGTCAATTACAATACAGTAACAAACTTTAAAAAAATAAAAACAAAATCAAAGTTTCTACAGGAGGAATGTTTCCTTGTGATATTTTCCAAAGATGGATTTCTGCCCAGGATCTCATAGTTGCACCCACATACTTTTTACATCTGCACAGCGGACACACACACACACATACACTCTCCCTCTCCTGTCAGCTTGAAATGTATCTTCACAGTTGTGTATGGTCCTAACCTGCCTGATAGCCTTTCTTAACCAGAAGAATGTGCATCTTACTTTGTTGAACCTGGGCGAACTATTTGTCCAGTTAAGAAAGACCCTTTAACTTTTTCCTGCATTTTTTAAAAAAAAGTTATGGATATAGATCTTTATCAGGAAAATCACGCTGCAGATCACCCAGTTGTATCATTAGACTGTGAGGTGGCCAAATAGTATCACAGCAAAGAGAAAATATACATTATTGGCATCAAGCAGAAGCTATTTGCCTTCATTTTGCTTTAACATCCAGGTGACAGCAGAGGTGGCTTAAGCACAACTGAAACAGCAAAACCTTTCTGTAGCGGACACCCTTGGGACTGCCTGAAAGTGTCCCTCTGAGACAGGTGGCCGCTCATCTGAGGGAGGTTCTGCAGACCATGTGTCTTTAAGTGATCATACAACGCTAAACACTAGACTACAGTATACAGTATGTACATGTTTTAAAAAAAACAAGAAGCTAAACATAGACAACATGATGCAATAGTCAACTTTATTCAATCACCAATAAAAATAAATGCTGTCTGAGATCACCTGTGTGGTTTTTGCATTCAAAGAAAAGTCAGAAATGTGGGATTGGTGCCCCTTGCCTAACTGTGAAATGTCCATATCTTCTAACACAGTCTTCACGGACATGGCTGCCTACAGAAAGTCGCTACATCCTGAGTGTGCTGCTAGAGCAATCAGGGAGTCAGCATGTCCCAAGGCATTCTTTGTTGATACAGTGTATGACACGGGTGGAGCTGCTACAGACAGGTTTTGCTGTATTATGTTAAAGAAAGATCTGTCACCAGCTTTGCTCAGTACCATCCTTCCTCAATCAAGGAAAGCTAGGACTCTTCATCTCCTTATATCTTTTATTACTTGCCTTTATTACTCCTAACCCTTGCATATAAATGTATCTTAGCAAATGCTGACCCACTCATACATCAACATCAAAGTGCCGGTGTACAGCTGCACACAAGAGAGAAAACAGCTTCCATCACTCTTACAAGCATGCTAGCTGCTGCTTCTGTTAACTCTAGTTTCTTAGTTTCTATTACATGCATCTACACACTAAAAAAGAAGTAACGACTCGACTATATTCATTATTTATAAGAAAAAATATCCGTTAGTTTATGGAATTAGAAAGTAATAACAAAACCTGAGTTATGCTGCAGAAGACAGCGTTACAAATGTGCACACTGCCTCATGTCTCCACATATGCATGTGCACATGCACATGCATGCATATGCATAGAGAGGGGTGGGGGAAAGGGCAAGATACAGTGGTTACGTACAAAATACAAGTCAAGAAAACTAACTTTGTATTTAAAGTTGCATACAGAATTCAAAAGAAGGGATTAGAACTCCACTTTAATGATCGCAAATGCCACCTGTGACATAAGAATGGGAACACACTAAACAAATATTTAATTTGTTAATCTTAGTTGTCAGGATGTATTACCTTCACATCCTGCCAATGACTTGAGATACAGTATATTGTTAAGCTAATTGTGCCACACGGAAATGTATAAATCTTTGACCAGTCCTTCAGGCTAGCATTTTTGTGACAGCATTAAGTTCACAACTAAAAACAACCAAATAGATTTTGAATTTTCAATTTATTACTTCCTTGAGAAGGGAGTAATAATCACTTGTATGCCATATTAATATAAAAGTGATGCTTGGGTAAGTAAACTCAAAGTGCTCCCCTTATCCCACAATGCACACATTCATTTTTTTATCAACACGTCTAGGCAGTAACTGTCATACTAGAAAAACACCAGCCATTTGGTTAGTTAGATATGAAGAGTAACAAACAAAATAATATAACTATGCACATTATTTGTGGTAAATGCTGTATTTTTTAATGTTAAAATCCCACAATCTTAATGAAATTTCATAGAAATAAAAATGCTTTACATTAGCAAAGAATGCTGCAAATGAATTTACATCTATAAGCAAATTCTTCACAAATCAAATTTGTTAAAAAAAAAAAACAGGAAAAAAAGATGACAAAGAAAAAGAGAAATATGTTTTAAATATTTGATAAAGCATCTTTAAGCAAATACATACTGGAAAAAAAGGGGGTCAACTGCATGAACCATACTGAACACTATGTTAAAAACATCATGTTTATTATTGCTGAATATATTCCTTTATTCCCATCAGCAATAAATAACAAGTCTTACAAGTTTAACAAATCATTTCTACCATTAAGACTGCTAAAGCACCTTAGTTGGCGGAACCATCCAGGAAGGCAGAAACACACCGCTGGCACTGCTCAAAGACTTGATCAAATGGCTTCATTCCACTGAGCTGCAATAAACAGACAAAATGAGCGAGTGGCACAACAAACGCTTTCAGCAACTCTCGAGAGTGAGAACAGATAAATTTACTAAGGCCAATACATGTACTGCTAAAACATTCCACTTTGTATTCTTTGTCTCTCGACATTGCCATAGCTTACAAAATATGGGTCTTTGATGACAGTCTCCTTAAGTGGATCCCACTCTCCTAGCATCTGAAGCTTGGCACGACATTTTCCTCGGGGTTGCATCTCTTCCAGGTCACTAAAATATGGAGTAAGCATCATATTGTTTGACAGACTAATAGTCATCTCCAGAAAGGCATGCAATAATTTTCTAAATTTCATTTCTGGTGTTGTAGACCAGTCATCCTAAATATTCTACATGAAAACATTAGAATTGATTGAAATCATCTTCTGTTCAACACACACACACACACACTTTATTCAGTTTCTTTCATATGCATTCACATGCACAGCACTGTACACCCACTTTTGTACAAGTCCCCCCCCCCACTCCCCACCCCCCACCGCCACTAACACACATGCAAACCCACATTTGCACACATATATATATATACAGTCAAAATTTCACTTTGTA
>SMGT01016062.1:16722-69495 GCA_004794575.1 Lanistes nyassanus
TAGTGTGGACACAACTACCCCCCCTCCCGTTCCTGGTTGTTTACCTCGCGCGGCTACATCAAAGCTCTTGATGCTCGACACTACGCGTCGCTAGTTTTCTCCAGCTACGTAATCTTCCCTGAACAACTAACGCACACCTGGTCAGCCTGACACCTTCACTAATCCCACCCCAGCAGCCCCAGGTAATTAACACCTTGCCCCTCGCTTCTAGGGCCAGTACCCCCGATCATAAGTGTAAACAGGGAACTAATCCTGGGCTGGTGATGACGTGAGCGGCTAGATGGCGGCTTGAACAAGGGGATAATAGACCTTAATTAGGGCCGGAGAGTCGAGGATGGATCACACCTGGAATCTATGGTGCAATCTCCTTGACCCACCAGACCCCAACACGTGACAAACAGCATGACTATGACAACCACGTTGGCGCATAGGCGCGTGTGTGCAGTGCGGTACAGTGGGGCGCGCATGTGTGTATGTGTGTGTGTCTGTCTGTGTGTGCGTGGGCGCGCACGCAAATGTCTATGTGTGTGCCCCTGTGTGTGTAATGCAGGACAGAAACCACACCGCTCTTTAATTGTAACGCCCCGCATCCACGCATTCAAAACAAAGTGACAAGGAGCTGATGCCACCCAGAAGGGAGGGTTTACTGAAAATGGCGCGATCCTCACGGGACACATGAATGGATCAAGGAAGTGGAACAGTAAGACTGGGTGTTGCCCGCGCTGTGGTAGAACAACCCCCCGGCCAGGTGAACTGCTTGGTAGTACACCTGGGCGGTTGACGTGCAGGCGTCCCTGTACTTGCGAGACAGCGCGTCACGGCGCCGGCCAAGAGACGCGCACGTCTTCAGCATGTTGCTGAGGAAGTAGGAGTCACACTGGTCCCTGCTGATGCCCAGCAACGCACCCTGGTGGCACATGGCATGGCAGAGACTTTTACTGCAGGATAACTTCATAGCTTGAGGATCAGTCAGTCAACAAAACTATCAAAGAAGACAGAAAGAAACGAAGAAAAAAGAAAGAAAGAAGACAGAAAGAATGAAATATAGAACCTAACATCAGCCAGTTATTGTAAGTTATGCCACATAGTGTATAACCTTGACTTGGTGATATCAAATAGTCATATTACGAGTCGTGTTCAGCTGCAGAACAGTCTCTACATCCTCAATCTCGCATGGCTATCGTCAGTCAAGCATATCATCTCATTGTAAATCCTGATCAGTGGCCAGTCCTGGCGAGTCCTTCATTATTTCTCATGTAATACACTTCTCTATTCTATTTATGGTGGTCGATGATTTGCGAGTGTACCAAAATAAAAAGGAGAAAGGAAAGGAGGTGCCAAGGGGGAAAAAGTAGAGGGAAGGTACACAAAATGTTTAAGACGATAGGGCGGTGGCTGGGAGAGACACATTGACGAAAAATATTGCTCAAGTGGACAGGAGGACCTGTACCTTTAGCTCTCAAGATTTCCTTCATTTTATTTCTTTTGTTGTTCTCTGAAGTCGGTTATCTGGGACGAGGGATAGTGGAATTTTGTACATGAAACGATAATCACTGTTACTGCAATGCCTCTAATCCTAATTGTCTATTGAATCGGAAATGAACCTAATGTAATTTAACATACAAATCTATGAACTTCATAATGAACCGTGTGGAGGCTCGATAAGGGTTTGAGGGTGGGTGAGTGGGTGGGTGATGAAGGTTACCGGACAGGCAGGTCACAACGACCTGTCCACAAACCGACGCAAGCTCAGTGCACCTGTACATACACAGTTGTAGCAAATGTCGTGACGGTCGCAAGATGGCGTGAAGGTCGTCTTGTAGAAAAAGGGGAGACTACCCGGGATGCTGCATCCGTTTGAATGCTGTGCGCACGCATCTCGGCGGAATCTGCCTACGACCTTGATGTCTTCAGACCCCGTGACGTCAGAGGCGAGAGCCACGGCAAGAAGGACACCGAGGAACATCGGTGACGTCATTCTGGTGAACAGAAGACATATGACGTAAGCTAAATAACTGACTGACTGACTGACTGACTGACTGACTGAGACATTACACAGTGCAAATATTTTAACAAAGCATATGGATATTGGGAATACTGTCGAATGTATTTTTGTAAAAAGAATATTTGAAACTGTTTATTCTGGCTATGTGAGTATCCCAAAGTTTTTTTGGAATAATTTAGAAAAATCTGAATGACAGCTGTTAGTATGTCATCAAGATTAAATGAACTTTTTATAAGTTTTAGACATGAAAAATTCATAGCGGACGCAGCACTTGACATAATACTCCTAGAAGCGAAATCCTTTATTTATAAGTACACCACAAACTCAAGCAAGAATAGAAATATTTATATGAACCATATCAAAGATATTAAATAGAAAACTGAAATGCTTATGTTAATCAAAATCTCGTAGATGTGAACTGCAATAGTCAAGGTATAGACAATTTTTCAACGTACCTGATTACAACGTATATATAATGTAAAGTGCGTAGTGTTTGGATGCCATATTTCAACAATGCGTTTGTCATTCTCTTATATTACTATACTCATATTATTTGGTAACAGCGAAGGTTCCGTAAAATGCGATACATGTTTGCATCGTAATTCTTTAAAATGACGCTTGGTGTTAAAGACGGAAGCTTGGAAATAAATAAACAGAGGGAGAGGGGGCAGAGAGAGGGAGGGAGAGATTAGTAACAGGAGGCAGCAAAAGCTTTTAGTCTAAAGCTTGCACCGAAGCATTAAGACAAAGCTTATGAACAAAAGAAATAAGTGGGGTTTTTTTATAGTAACTTACCTCAAGATCTGAGGTGCGTGTGCTAATGCAGTCCGCGACATGGTTCTGATGAGGGGACATTGTTTTATAGGAACCGACCTGCGGTCTTATCGCCGCTCATTGCCGTCTTTTTTTCCCATACACGTTTATCCCTTGCCAAAGGTGTGGCTATAACAGTTCTGCAGGTTCAAGAAGGTAAGTAGATAACCTATATATTAGGATTAGATTAGAAAGATACCTGGGCCATGGTACCGCAGGACTCGCACAAAATGAAAACGCCGTTTCAAGGACATTTTACCCATGGAGATTGTAGTTTAGATCAGTGATTTGTTGTTTTCATAACTGAAGGCACGATGTGTTCTAGAGACGTAACAGCAACATGTTTGCACGTTTGCAGCAGAAAACCCGTTTTGGCGTAGCTGTCCACGAGTCCCACAGTTCGTCAGAGGGCACATGCACTCAGTATATCGTGTCATTCCGACTACTGACCTGCTCAAGCGACCTGACGTCAGCATGGAGGGAACATATACCAGAAAACAAGAAACGAGAAAAAGATATGCTTAGTATTTCCTTCACATCAGTGCGAATATGGTTAAGTAACAGACTGTTAGATTTTGTGGAATATACACTAGCGAAAAATGTGTGTATACTCAACGCCAAAGCATGAGTATATCTCGCGTAAAACTGGAGATTTTTTGGCATTTGCGCGAGGAGATACCCGCGTTTTCCCTTTACCCAGACACACCCTTGCGAGCGGTGGCGTCAGTCAAATTACACGAATCAGTCAGATACTCTTGTGTGTTGTGATGATGTGATCTTCCGAACTGATAGCTGGTGACGATCAACAAGTGAGGCGTGACGTATACAGGGAACTAATTAACGCAATCGCTGATAAGTCGCTGAAAACCAAACCAAAAACGTGACTCCTTGTTCAGCGCCCTAAACGTATGGGAAGGTATCTGAAGCATCTCCGTAAACTACGTCCCGTCTTGGTATGGAGCGAAAAAAGGACCCATCCGGGCAAGCACCCCGTTCTAGGTCGCCACCTGCACGATCTCTGGCAGCTGCGTCACCAGGAGGAAAGCCTCTCTTTGGGCAAAACGTTGTTGCTCCTGCGAACACTCAAGATGAGAGTGAAGCTTCTTCTAGTTCAGCGACAACGTCTCACAGAGAGAACCCTGACACCGAGTGTTCAGGAAGCAGACAGGCTTCTGGTGATGACGTAGCAAGTCGCAAGCCGCACCATGGAGCAGGTGAATCTGGCGGGGGCAGGAGCCCTGGTTCAGCGGAGCGAGACAAGCGACACAGGGCAAAGCCAGCCTCCCGCTCTCCGTTGAAAAGCCGACTGGAGGGAAAAGCAGATCAGGGGTTAGCTGTGGGAAAGGTCAAGCGTGAGTCGATGAGCGTAAAGGCTGCTGGTCATCGGCCTGAAGGACATGAAGCTGTAGGACATGAAGACTCGGACAAGGGAGTTGACAGGAGGGAAGATGAAAATGCATCGACGGTCCAAAACGTGGATTCAGCAAACCCACAAGCCGCGAGGATCACAGACGTTCCAACGCAAGCTGCCAGAGCGAAAGTATTGCCCTTTGACGACGGAATCACAGCAAGGATGGAGGAGACCACGGCATTGACTGAAGACGCACTTTTCTTGGACACAAAAACTGCAAACGCCACGGAAGAACCATCTGTTTCAAACGAAAAGGCCGCGAGTTTAACGACATCCGTGGTCGTGAAATCTCAAGACAAAGAAACCCGACTGACGGTTGAAGGTGAAGCAGGAAAGTGTGTACTTGGAGGGAAAGAGGGGGTATGCATGCTGTTACATATGAGAGATAAGTTTGTAGTTTGAAACGAGCATAATTACTGGCCTTACTTTATGAGCTGTGTTTGATGCTTTATGGAGTTGGCGTGTTGTCATTGTGGTTAATAACAGCAGCGTACCAATGTACCCTATAGTTGTGGCGTGTGAGATGCCTCCAGTTTAATCCACAGAGATGTTCGCAGCTTTGTCAACATTTTTTGTTGGGTGAGCTTATTTTAAAGAACAATGGAAATGGACATAAAAGACGGCAGGTGGGAACAGTTTAGACGTAAACGCAAACATACAAGATTACAGGTTTTCTTTTCTCCCGTCTTACATGCTGAAGGAGTACATGTTCAGGGTGTAGATGAGGGGGGGGGGAGACAAAATAAGTTTGAGTTACCAGGAAAAATGTTCTGTTTGAACAGAAACAAAATACCCTACGTCAGCGGAAGGCAATGAAAGGGAGAAGGGTCAAGAGGTCAGAGTGGAAGAGGAGGAAGACCCTTGGGGTTTACCAAAGGTTACCAACCCTCAAACCAGTGCCGAGTGTACAAGCAAGTGACAAGAAAAAAATATATTTCTTCAAACGTAGTGAACACACTGTTCTTTCTTTCTTCCTTTCTTCTTTTCTTTCTTTCTTTCCTTCCCTTCCTTTTCTTTCTTTCCTTCCTTCCGTCTTTCCTTCTTTCCTTCATTTCTTTCTTTCTTATAGAAGGGCGTAGAGGGGACACGCGGCATGCAGCCTGTGACAATCTACTTTGCTCTAAACAGATGAGTGTCGTCCTCCGGTCAGCAAGGGGTAGCGTTTGACCCCTCCCTTTTCAAGTTAAGAGGCTGAAAATTCTGTCTGTTGCAGCAACGGCACGCTTGCTGACGTACATGACGCATGCGGCACTGCTGCTGTGTGCTGTGGTCCTCTTCTACATCATGGCTGCCGTCGCGGATCTGTACATGTCGTCCCTGCAGCTTCTTGGGCGTGAGTAGAAATCTCGGCAGCAAGCTTTAAAAAAAAAAAAAAGAAATCTCGCCGGATTACGCAAGTCAGGGAAACTATCAAGCCTTCACCGAGAGCTCATTTTTTTTAAAATTGTCAATCGGCTATCTTGAAAATCTTCCTTGTGGTCTTATTTTATTAAATTTAAAAACCAGACAACCAGACCCCTATCGTCCATCTGTTTTTGACGATAGAGCTGCAAGAGAAATGCTTGTGGGTTGTTGACGTGCCCTAAATTAAAAGCTATTCAAAGTGTGTCGGGAAGGGGGGGGGCTTCCGTTGAAATATACAGCACAACCGTCCTTTATTAAAATCTGTTCCGGATGCGATTCCAGACGTAAACCTAACCAGAAATTAGGTCATCTTTAGGGTTAAGTTATGTTTAGGCTTAAAGCACTGGCTATGTTGGTTGGGACTAAATAACTACTCACTGGCGTGATAGTACAATGTTAAAATGTACATTAGGTATGTTGAATGTGCACAACAGGATAGTGATTTTTTATCACGAATTATTTGTTCATTTTATTGCTCATTTCTGCCTTCCCCCTCCCCCCACCACCTCTCTCTCTCTCTTGACAATGTTGTAATGTTGTTTTCTGCAAGTCTGATCATATTAATGTGGCGGTGTAGGGGGCACAGTGCACTTTCCACCAAGCAGCGGCATTTTAAAGTGGCTCTGCCCAGGACACAGTTCACCGTAAACACAGTTCACTCTTCTCAGCCAGGAGTAACTCACCTCAAGTGGCTGCATTAATCATGTTCTTTCTATGAAATATTGCAGATATTTGTTGTTTTCCGCACCACTGGATTGCAGACAGCTGAATGGTACTTTTACAAATCATTTGACAAGAGGACGAAAATTGCCGATAAACACACTGACTTATTATTTTTTTAAAAATTGGAGCAGTTGAGGCTCTAACATGTTTCCTTCTGTAAAATAATCTAGCTTACGCGTGGAGTTTCGTTACAGTCTTGTAGACGTGATGCTATTAAATTCTCAGAAAATTATACCTACGATTTCTCGTTGTTACTTAATATTTAATACATAAAAGTATGAAATGAGGTAGAAAGTTCTTCCTACCGGACTAAAGTGCACTGTGGCTGCTGGCACTTTTCACGCTAGAGTGCACTGTGCCTAGACAGAAATGATTCTAGACGGGATCCTGTCGTTGGCACGTGCACTCTAGAGTGCCCAGTGCTTGTCACACAGAAACAGAATGTTTGTTTTAATTCGTTCATCCGTTTTCTTGTTCGTGCATTAATTCCTGACATGTGTTTCGTATCGACGTAATGGCGTTGTTGTGACCATTACACACAAGAGTGCAAATGATTTACTTACAGGGAGGCTGGTGGGTTGGCTGTTGAAGCATAACGACGTGCTAAGCAGCTACATCGGGTGTCTGGCATTCGGCATGCTGGTCTCCATATTCCTGCAGAACCCAGTCTTCGTTGTCTCCCTCGTTATGACCTTGGCTTACGCCGAAAGTCGGTACCGAACACATCATAATCTGACTGGTTTCTGCTTGCCTGCTGTCTGCTTCTTTCGTCTGTCTCCCTCTTCCCGTCTCCGTGTTTTTCTTTCTTTCCCGTCTCTCACGCCGTCTGTCTTTGCACTCATTCTCACGTACCAGTCTTATCCTTTCTTCCTCTGCATCTGTCTTTTTTGTTTATCTTTCTTCGCTTTTCTTATTTTCTTTCTTTTCCTCTTTTCACTCGTTCATTCCTTCGTTTGTACATTCATTCACTGATTATTTCTTTTCTTCTTTCTTTTGTTGTTCCCTTAACTTCGCTATGTATGCCAGTGCAACTAAACCACTGTCACATTGGTAATTATTTAAAAATGTTTAAAAGCTCTGCAGCACAGTTCTTTAATTTGATCTCCCCCTATCATTAAATGGCAGTACATTAATATTCTCTATTGCACAGTTCTCTAAAGAACAATATATACATAGTTTGTAACGAGTGATGTACAGAAACTTTCTATTGAAAAGTGTAGTCTCAAATGAATGTGTTTACATATTCTCAAATGAACAGGAAACAAATGGTCACTGATGATTAGTGAAGAAATATTTTATAATAAACAATTAACGAATGTTCTCTAATGAACAATGAAAAAATTTGCCACGTGAACAATGAGAATATTTCTCTAATGAACTATGAACCTATGTTTTCTAATGACAGTGCTCCCAGTGGATCTAGCCCCTGCCATGCTAATGGGGGTGGATCTAGGTGCCTCCATAAATAACGTCCTCATCACTTTCTTCGTCAAAGGAGACGAGTTTCGCAGAGCACTGGCCGTCGTCGCTTCCTACGATGCCTTCAACTGGCTGAATGTGAGGCGATATGTGAACAGCAGTTACGCATCGTCTGCTTGTCCGTCCTTCTAAACTTTCTTCCTTCCATCCCTTTGTCGGTCTTATCTTTCTTTACATGGGGGCCGGGGAGAGGGAAGTGGGTTGTGAGAGGCGGTTACGTTAACGCGGTGGGCTAAACTCAATCCCCCTCTCCTGATGCACAAGCGCGTGTTCGGTGCGCATGTCTGTGTCACCGTCCACTTCCGCAGCCTACCCTGTGTCATCCTCGCCCAGGTTCAAAGGGTTCTGTCACGCAGGTGTTGTGCTTCCTACCTCTCGAAGCGGCCACAGGTGTCCTGTACTACACGTCCCTGGGGATGTCCGCTGGAATTGGAGGGGCGACGGGCCCGCACGAGCGCCCTCAGACTCTAGAAGAATCGCCGGAGATGCTGCCCAGCACAGGGCCGTGCGAGGTCATCAACGACGACATTTTCATCGAGCCGATCTTCTTCCGGAAGCTAACCAGACCCTGGACGGAGCTGCTAGTCCAGGTGAGGCGTCAGCATTGCGCCTGTGTTCATAGTTCATTGAGCTGCTAGTCGAGGTGAGGCGTCAGCATTGCGTCTGTGTTCACAGTACACTAAGGTGTGTGCATTGTTTAAAAACGAAATCACTAGGGATTTACGAAGCTTTTTAGTTTCCCCGTTATCAGAAATCCCGACAGACTGTAAACGCAACAGCAACGAAACATGTTGCGATCAGTGCGACCCCCTCCCCTCCTTGTGTGTGTGTGTGTGTGAGAGAGTGAGAGAGAGAGAGAGTTGTTCTGAAGCGTTTGTGGGTATTACTATGAGCGAATTTCTGAGTGTTCATAGTTCTTATCTTTTTTTTTAACGGCGACTTGTGGTGTCCACACCACGTGCACTTCCTGTCATAAGAGCGGTCGTAAGCCTTGTTCGCCCTGTTCATTTTAAGTGCACCTTTCTGTATTAACAGGAATTACCAATGCCCATGCAAGCCGATCCTGATTTATGTACAGTACGTAGCTAATTCCCAGATACTTGAACTTTAGATAAACAAACAGAAAATAATGGATGCTTCTGGACATCAGTCAGGAATGAGTGAAATGGAAGGAGCCAGACAGAATAACGACGCTGTCCAAAGTATTAACAAATTCCCGTGTGCGCCACGCCACTCAAAGAGTTAGAGACTGAAATGCGGTGACCAGGGAGAACTGTTCACGTTGGTTCCAGGTGCGCCATTCCGCCATCGATCCAAAGCAGCGGGGCTTTAACATGTCCGTCTCTCTACTGGATACCAGTAAGTGCTCACTGCGCATGTCTCTGTCCCTGTCAGCTTCCGCCGCCGTCTGTCACTCGCCTGGCTTTCTTTGCAGGGACGTCTGGTATGGACGCTGGAGGGTGGGGGGTGGAGGGGGAGGGGTAGCAGCCAGTGAAGCTTGCTGGTGACGTCAGACGCGTACTAATGTATACTACGTTAACCAAGACTGCCGCTGTCCGGGGTGAATTATTATTATTATTATTATTATTAGGAAGCGGGAAATGGTAAGGAGTCAGAGCTGGAGAGGCATACTCCCCTGCTCCCTGTCTTTTCTCTTTCCTTTCGCTTCCACTTGTTTTTCGATCTGTCTCTCTGGTTTCTTGGCTGTCAGTTTAATAGTTCTTTCCTTCCTTCATTTGTTCACTCAAAATGTTACGACCATATACCCATAAAATTCATATTTGCCTGCTGACGGAAGACCCTCTTAAATACACCCCTAGCACTGGGAAGATTTATAGCCTGCCCTGTTTCCCTCTCACGCACAGCGTTTCCACGACTGTGATCACGCTGCTAGGGAGATGAGTCAGCAGCCCACTGATCCTGACTTTTTTTCTGAGCATGCGCATCATCGACTAGTCCGCATCGGAGGTCAAAGTTTAACGTGCGTGTCACCCATCGCAGGATAAGCGACTGATTCGCTACGTAACTCAGTTCAAGCTCGCTACAGCAGGGTGTTCTGCTTTCGACTCACCCGTGCAGTCTTCTAAGCGTGTCGGTTAAAAGTTGCGCATGCTCAGTAAAAACCATCTTGAATGGAAAACGTAGCTCGTCTCTCGACAGAGGGGAGACACCTCCTGACAGGCTGGGCTTACTCTGACGAGAAGGCGGGCCTGCTGCTGCTGGTGACGTCACTGCTGACGTTGATCCTGCTCGTGGTGGGCTTCCTCCGTGTCGTGCGGCGGCTGATGCACACCCCGGTGGGACTGCGGGTGCGTCACATCATCAACATCTACCTACCGGGAGGCGGACATTACATGACAGGTTGTGCAAACTGTGGGAATTTTATGATCCACTCAAAAACGGAACACCATATCCCACAATTCACTGCATGATGTCCAAATAATAGAAACCAGTTCAACTAACTGTCAATAATAGAAAAAATGTTTCCGTATTTGTATCCTTGTTTGTTTTTTCCTCATCATCCATCCATCCATCCATCCATCCATCCATCCATCCACCATCCACCATCCATCCATCTATCCATACATCAGCTCTTCTGTCTGTCTGTCTGCACCCGGTTCGCATCTATTGAATACTGACTTAGCATTGACTTTTGCCCTACTCGATAGGACCTGCAGCATGCTACAGTGCAGCGTAGCATGCTACAGAACCTGCCGAGTAAGGATCCTCGTGGCAACATACATATAATATTGGCTCACTAGAGTTAGGGGTCGAGACATCATACTCCTATACCCACCCCTACTTGCATCCATCCTTCTTTCTATCTCTTCTTTTTTTCTTTCTTTTCTGTCTTAATTGTTATCTTCCTCTGTTTCCCCGTTTCCTTCCTCCCTGACCACACATGCCTGGGAATCTCACCAACTGGAATGGTCGGGTGGCCATGGAAACCTGACGCCTCGTACACGGGACTGTCTGTGCAGGGTACGTAGCCATGTTGCCGGCTGTAGCGCTCGGGGTCTTACTGGACGTGTCAGCGCTACTGATGGTCGTTGTCATCATCTTGATGGGGCTGGGGATGTTCACGTTACGGCGGGCGTTCCCCATCATGGTGGGCCTCAGCACTGGACGGGTCGTCGTCGTCTGGGTCATGTCCCTCAGTTCCATACTCGCCTGGGACTGCCGCAGGTAATGGCCGGCCTCACGTGCAGGTGTCTCGTGTTCACTGGCCATGTGCAGGACGCATAGATATTCTGTTTCATCGTAACGACATTGAGTGAACCTCCCCTCCCTTCCCCCGCCCCCCCCCCCAAAAAAGGAAAAAAACCATTAACCCCAAATCTGTCCTTAGCTAAGGCCAGCACAATGTAAAACCAAGAGTTTATTAGAAGATGTATGCTCGCGACTGAAGGTGGAGTACTACTCCATTTTCTCTCTCTCTCTCTTTCTGTATTGATGTATCCTACCTGTCTCTTCTCTTTTCTCTCTTTCTCTTTCTATATCTCGTCTTTCTATCCCCCTTTCTCTCTTTCTCTCATCTCCCTATCTCTCCTTCTCTCTCTTCTTTCTCTCCGATATATGTACCCCCCGTCCTCTTCTCTCTTTATCTAGTGTGTCTCCTGCCTACCGTCAGGTCCAACCAGGTTGCGGTCATGCTGACCCTGTACCGACTCCTGGCCATCCTGCTGTGGTACGCCATACCCGTGCTGCGACAGGCGCCACTGCATGTCGGGAAGACTATCGGCCAGACTGGGCACCTGTACAGGTGTTTCGTCTTCACCTACCTGCTGGGTCTCTTTGCACTGACCCCGGCCCTGATGTTTGGCGTCTCCTTCTTGCCCATGGCGGCGGAAGTAGCTCTTAGCGTGATCTTTCTCCTCTGCATTGCCTTCCTCGTCATCGTTAACGTCCTGCAGGTCAGACTGAAAGACGACCTTAGCCCCATCCGGCATCCACACGACTGTGACACTGGTCATCTCCATGTCACTCACTGTTGTCAGCACCTCACTGTCACCCACTGTTGTCAGCACCTCACTGTCACATATTGTTGTCAGCACCTCACTGTCACATATTGTTGTCAGCACCTCATTGTCACACATTGTTGTCAGCACCTCACTGTCACATTGTTGTCAGCACCTCACTGTAACCCGCTATTGTTAGCATCTCACTGTCACCCACTGTTGTCAGCACCTCACTGTCACCCACTGTTGTCAGCACCTCACTGTCACACATATTGTTGTCAGCACCTCACTGTCACATATTGTTGTCAGCACCTCACTGTCACATTGTTGTCAGCACCTCACTGTTACCCGCTATTGTTAGCATCTCACTGTCACCCACTGTTGTCAGCACCTCACTGTCATCCACTGTTGTCAGCACCTCACTGTCACATATTGTTGTCAGCACCTCCCTGTCAACAACAGTTCACTGCCAACCACTGCTATCAAGGGTTCACTTGAACAGTTCACTTTGAACCACTGTTATCAACAGTTCTCTTTAAACATTTCACTGTCAACCAGTCCTTATCATTGTTGTCCCTACTGGTAGGGTTTTTAATGCTGCCTCAACTTGCTGTTTAAAGAAAAAGTCGCCGACCTGACAGATGCTACAAATATTTTACTGTGTGTGACAGGTCAAGACCAAGGAAAGACTACCCTGGCGGTTGCAGAGCTGGTCGAGGATGGGCGTCCCTCGCTGGATGAGGTCTCTCCAGACCCTGGCATGTGCGGGCAGGTGCGTCTCCATCCAGGTGTTCTCCGCCAAGTCTTTCCGCCTCCGCAGGTCCCAGGTAGCTTCGTTCGTCTGGAAAAGTTTCAGGAGAATCCACGACAGCAGCCCGTCTGGTCGAACACAGCCAGAGTCTTAGCATAAAGTCACATTCATTCTACACGCTCGGCCAAATCAAAGAAATGTGACGCCGAATGTAGCCTTCGTGACGCTAACACGGGCACGAGCCGACGCGCCAGTTCCACACTGTGCGACTTTTAAAATGCAGCTTTTTTTTTAGTGGCCTGTAGCCACTGGACCACTACGTTTCCTCACTCCTATATATATATATATAAAAACAACAACAACAACAAAACAATCTCAAGCCATTCGACTGTGTTGACTGTGCCCATCTTTATCACCTTATAAGTGAGACAACTGCAGTAAACAAGCTATAGAAGCTATTACCAGTTGCCTCCCCTTAAGCGTCAACTGCATACCATCAATCAAGCCTTTCTTTTTAAACTTAGATTTTTCGTTCTAAACAATTTTCTTTTCTTTATGACGTTAAAGAGTCCTTATAACGGGTTAATCTGATTTTCGAGGACGACGTTAAGTGACAGTGGTGACCCACTAGGTACCAACTTCTTCAAGAAACGACGTAATGTGAATGCAATCCGAGAATTCTATGAAATGCTGATTGGTTTCTGTAATTTGCGAATATCAAAGAAATTTTAACGATTTGAAATTGAAATCGAAATAATTATGCTATTAAAGCAGCGGAAAATTCAATTGTTCATAACCTGTACATTTCTGGGGTTTGATTTTTGTGTGCGCGCGCCAACATGCGCGCGCGGAGCGGGCTTGGGGTAGGGGATAGGCCTGCGTGCGAAGGTGGGTGTGAGGGAGAAATAGAGTTGAACGAAATCCTTACTGTCCCCAGTTTTGTCTAGAAAAGAGTAAACAAACTCAAGCCAGGCTGACTCAGACACAAAATTAATTTACAGAACATTACACCTCGAAAACAATAAAGGTACTGATAATTTAGATGAATGAAAGTTTTAGTCAGAAACAAACAAAAAAATGTCTACACTTTCCGAAACAGACATACCGGGAATATATACCCAGTCACTATGAACGTCCATACATATTGGTGAAAACGATTTAACATTTGATATCATTTTTCAAAATCTCAGCTAAACCGTGTCTCTCTCTCTTGCCTCCGAAGACTCGAACGCACCTTTTCAATATTGGGAAGGTCCAAATCCTGTTAAGCTTGTGGAAGATTCAAACCATCAACTCCCTGTGTGAGAAACATTTTGTGTCATTCAAAAAATAAGGGGAAAAGGTACTGGTGAAATTTTATATGAGCATCGGGCGAAATCATCTTCATGTTGGGACGATCGAAATTCCTGCAGAAGATGCAGACGTCACATCAGCCACAGCAATAATCCCTAGAAGCTGCAATTTAAGTGTCGTGTTAGTCATGCGGGGCCCCAGTGACACAGCACAGTCTACATTGTAGATATCCTATATAAGTTTGAATCAAACCGGCATGAACTGTGCGCCAATAATTTAAAACTACAAAATTTGTATCCAACAAAACAACCCTCATCGAGTGTAACGTTTTGTTGTTAAGACCATGTGCTGTATGTGATCACGCCCTCAACTGAACACCTGATGTTGACTTATTTACAGAATGTTATTTACAGAATGTTATTTACACAATGTTCGCTGTTGGTTTTATATTAGAACTTTTTGAGTGTTCGAAGTTGCCAGGTGAGGTTAACGTTTGGGAGGCACATGAGGACTGCAGATCGACCTTTGTGTACCTGTCCTACTGGGTTCATTGTTCCCTAGGGTACGTCCTTCCTTTGGGTACTGCAGTGGACACAATAGGTCGCTTTGTACGTGAACGGAGGTCGCTGGGGCTGAACCGTGGGGCCCTGTCGGGGACAACCCTAAGGCCCATAGGACGTCCAAAATATATACATGTATTTGTTATTTACTGTTTTATTCGAATGGGTTTTCATAAAGTTTTATGAAAACTTTTATATAAAAAATTCAAATTTGTGTAGTCGATCAGTGATATTATTTTTATACAGGCAAACAACTAGGCCGAAAACAAACAGCTGGGATCGAAGCATTAGCAGACATATATATATCCAGAAGGATAGCATTGTGTGCTCTGTCACACGGGGAATAACTGGAAAGCTTTCATACAACACATCTACCCATAATTTATTTTAAAGAAAACAGCCCTTCTTGTTTAATACTTCCAGTGTTTTTGTTTATGCTGTTTATAAATTAAGTGATTGGCATTTTCACAAGTGGAATTTTCGTCTTTGTTATTATTTCCTTCCGTACTCCTCTGCCACTGTTCATTTGATTATCTTGACCCTGACCGCTAGAGGCACTCGCGTAGCATACTCAATATACTGCTTTCCTTTCCCTGATGGGGCCTCAGCACACAGACTCGACAAGTCTCGTTATACAAGACGTACTGGGCTAGCGACCGAGGGAACACGAGCGTCCCCCGTTCACACTGAAACAGCTGCTTGTCTCTCTGGTGTCGTGCGGTCCGTGAGGTAGGTAACACAAGTTGTTCTCCATACCTTTGGGACACAGCTTACGACTAGTTTGTTGCATTTACGATGTGCGTCTCTAAAATGTAGTTTAGTCCCACACCTAAATTAAATTCACATGCTTCCTCGGTGGGTTCATCCCCACGCTCGTTTGCGCGTTTGGTTTTATACACTGTTGTGACACTGTCCGCGTATTAGGCTACCGAACAAATTTATCCCTCTTTTTCTCTCTCGTTGCCAGATCTCTTATTTCCTGTTACATCGCCTCTCCCGTCTGCTCGATTGCTCGCTCACTCACTCACTTGCTCGCTCGTTTACTCACGCTCACTCATCGACATAGAACATACTGCATGTACGGTAAATTAGTTTTTGTTTTAGTGTAACCATTTCTCTTTCTCTCGTCTCTTCCCCTCCTGTCTCTATCTCTCCCTCGCTGATCCTCTTTCCTTCTCTAAGAGTTCCGCATCAGACCAATCTCTCTGTGCCTGTAGGAGGCTGGGATAAAGGAATCGAATGAGTGCTGGGGCGATAGTATGTCTGTGTGGGAGCAAAAGCGTAAGAAACGAAAATGTTCTGATGGACGGAGACAGGTATCAATGTCCAGACAACTGCCATATTAACTAAGATTTGACATCTCGTCCATCAGCGTGCTGCTTGCAGAAATGCTGGCACGTGTTTTAAAAAAGTGTGTCATGAGTGCAGGGGGCCGAAGCGAGCTGTTAGCGAGCCTGAAATAATAAAGTTTTGTTAGTGTGCCAAAGCATTGTTGCACACCTTTCTGTCGTCACACCGTGGGTGTGCGGCTGCCCTGTCCTAACGGTTGATCTTTTTTCCCACCGTCCTCCACCAAACTGAACCCTACTCATCCACCTACAACAGGAGGAAAAGTCTCAGCAACCGAGCACCTGATGCCTGCTTTCGAAAAAGTTTGTGAAATAATTATTCGCCTTAAATGCCGCCGCGATCTGTTTCAAACGAAACGGCTACTTTGCTTAAATCGTTTGTTCTCAAAATAGTTGAAGAACTGACGGCCCGCGAATTATCATTTAAAAACCTGTTTAAAGTGTGTGCGCGTGCGCGCGTGTGTGTGGGTGGGTGTGTTTGTTGTCATGTGATTTGTCAAACCTCATCTTAACCGAACGTCGATATTTTACTTCGTTGTTTGTGGTTTTCAGCGAACCCTTTCGTCGCCCGATCCCTCCATGGCTGTGTCGTCGCTCTTATCGTGGCTCTCAGAGGCCGTACTCTCGCCGCTGTCTGCCTGCTTGCTTATCGTCGCCGCCAGCCTCTTCATTTTCTTCAAGGTGTTTGTCGACACCAGTCCGACGTCACACGCAGTCAGACCCCCGGGACCCCGGGGCGTACCTCTGTTTGGCAACCTGCTGCAGCTGGGCAGAAAGCCTCACGTGACCATGACCCAGTGGCGGGCTCGCTACGGTGACGTGTACAGCATTAGCATGGGCTCGCGTCCTACAGTCGTGCTGAACGGTCTCAACGCCATACGACAGGCCTGCGTCCGGCAAGCCAAAGAATTCGCCGGCAGACCTGACTTCTACTCCTTCCGGTTCATCGGCAACGGTAAGACCATGGGCTTCGCCGACTACGGCAAGCGCTGGAAGATGCACCGCAGGATTGCGCAGAACTCCTTGTCGACTTTCACTAACAAGACCACGGACCCAGTGGAGCTCACCATCGCTTGCGAGGCGCGCGTGCTGGTGGAAAACCTGCTGGCCTCTCAGGGCAGACCCATGGACCCGCACAACGAGATCTACCTCTCCGTGGGCAAGATCATCTGCGCCATCTGCTTCGGCAAGCACTACAAGCGAGACGATCCAGAGTTCCTGCAGCTGGTCAAACTGAACGACGAGTTCATGGCCTACGCGGGAGCCGGCAACACAGTGGATCTGATGCCGTGGACGCGACCTTTCACCCGTCGATCCTTCAACGGCTTCCTGAACATCCTGCGCCTGATGACCGAGTTCTGCGACGAGAAGATGGTCGAGCACCTGCACTCGTACGACCCTGACGTCACGCGAGACGTCACGGACATCCTGATCCGCACGGTCAAGGACACGCCGCTGGAGGAGAAGATGGCTGTGGGGCTGACCGACACGCACATCCTGTCTACCACCCAGGAACTAATCGGCGCCGGCTTTGACACCATCTCGTCCACGCTGCAGTGGACCGTCCTGTACATTATGACCCACCCGCAAGTGCAGGAGCGCGTGCACGAGGAGATCGTGCGCGTGATCGGCCCCTCGCGCGCCCCGACCCTGGAAGACGCCGACTCCCTGCCGCTGACCCAGGCCGCACTCTTGGAGGTCATGCGCTGCTCGTGCATTTTCCCGCTGTCGCTGCCCCACAGCACCCCGCAGGACACCAGACTGGATGGCTACGACATCCCCGCCAAAACCCTCATCCTCGTCAACCTGTGGTCAGTCAGCCGCGACCCCAGCTTCTTCCCGGACCCGGAGTCGTTCAACCCTGACCGCTTCCTGGACTCCTCGGGGCTCCTAGACCGAGAGAAGGCCGACTGCTTCCTGCCTTTTGGCGCCGGCAGGAGGCGCTGTCCCGGGGAGCAACTGGCCCGACTAGAGCTGTTTATTTTCTTCACCACCCTTCTGCAGCGCTGCCGCTTTGCCGTGCCGTCTGGCCAGACGCCAATCGTCGACAGTAAGTACGGCCTGACCCTCAAGCCCCTGGACTTCCAGGTCTGCATCTCCGCACGTCAGTGAGGCCGCGAAATCATCTGTCGCAGGGAGTCGGAGAACTGAGTGTTCGCTGAGCGTTCTCGTAGACTTGAAGCTGATGTGTTTGAAAGTTCGAACCTACTCCTCCTACACAAAACTGTCCATATAGGCGTTTCTGAACTAGATTCACGTTCGTAAGCCCTGAGGCAAGTTCTTCTATGAACGCTTTATTGTAGGGGAGGCAAGTAAGAACTTTTACGCAGTCCGTGAACCTTAGCTCACTCAGTTACCGTCCTTGCAAACACTGCGACAGCAAGGAATGCGCTGTACCTTTATCTTTAATTTTTCTGTGTTTTTTTCCATCACTGCTTCCCTTTGAACAAACAGTGATCAGCTGCTAGGCCTTATTCGGAAGAAAGATTTAAATTCCGGACGACAACTGCATGTACATTTCTGTACTTTTTATTTTGTTTATATTGTTGATTAAGCATCAGTAATTCTCAGTAATCATCTTGTTTGAAACATAATTTGGATTTCTTTTGGCTGTAGAGAACCCACACACAAAGTATTAAGAAACTTGTATATTTCTATATGTAGACCACAAGCTGGTTTGATCATTAACCTATGCCTCAACCCAACACTTTTACCATAAAGTAGTAAGAACTCTTGAAAGTTCAAGCTTTTGAACCTAACATCTGCCCGATCTTTGAACCTAGACTTTTCAACCTTTGGAAATTTAATTTTTGTATAGAATTCCTGCTTAGACATGCTGTCCCGTGGACCAGATGCTACACGTATTGTTAGTTTGTAAAGCCGCCAACATAAGGAAAAATGATGTGACATTTGCTCAATACCCTGTAAGTTTATTGCAATCCGTCAATAATAATAAGAAAAATTGGTGGAAACATCAGTTCTCGAGTGGAACTGTCGAGGTGACGAACAACGCATGGCGTACATACAGTTTGTCCAGAATTGTCGTACGACAGAAACATCGAAGACATGCAGTTTGTTTAGTTGTCGTACGACAAAAACATCGAGTACATACAGTTTGTCAGAACTGTCGTACGACAAAAACATCGAGTACATACAGTTTGTCAGAACTGTCGCACTGTAGAAACATCGAGTACATACAGTTTGTCAGAACTGTCGCACTTCAGAAACATCGAGTACATACAGTTTGTCAGAACTGTCGTACGACAAAAACATCGAGTACATACAGTTTGTCAGAACTGTCGCACTGTAGAAACATCGAGTACATGCAGTTTATTCAGAGTTCGTGTACTGCAGAAACATTGAGTACAAACAGTTCCTGCAATTTGTTCACATTTCCTGTATAAGCAGACTATTCAGACTGTCCATACTGCAGAAGAGGTCCTCACTGTTACTGGTAAAGTCCATCTAATTAAGGATCAAGTCCTCTTGTTACGGATGTGAGATGCTGGTGAATAGAATCTGTTTTGTTCGATTTGAGCTGGCAAAGACTGGTTTTGTTTGGTGCGAGATTTTATTTTTGCTACAAATTGCTTGTATACAATAAACAGCATTTTCATGGTAATGTTCCTGTGAGTGAGGTTTAGTAAAGGTAAAGGTGGGACACTTTCCGTCACCTTTTTTCAGGTTGAAAAGAAGCGGAGGTGTACGATACCCCCACTTTTTTGTGGGCCAGCATCGTGAGGCGCTGCCCATCTCCCTCCTTCCCAGCTGCCTTGCCTTCCCTGGTTATAACCCATGGGTTTGGGTATCCACTCGCAGCTGGGTGAACCGGGGAAAGTGTGTTGCTGCGCATGGGTTGCGAAACAGCGACTTTCGCGTTCCAAAACCCGCGTTCTTAGAACTCTGCCATCCGTTCCCGCGGGCCTGTCTATATGCGGTCAGCGTCTGCATGATCCCTTCTGTAGGCGCGCGCGTGTGTGTATGTGTGTGCGTCCGTGCGTGTGTGTGTGAAGTGGATAAGTATTATCTGTTTATTGCATACGTTAGGTCAGTAACGAAGGGTGGTTATGCTGAGGCGGAGGTAGGAGGGGAGAGGTTGGTCAAGGTGGGAGGGGGAGAAAGAGAAAACCGCCGAGAGCCAGGTGCAAAATGCCGTACATGAGCCAGGATCTGAAACAATGAACTTCATTAAAGAGAGTGCTCGTAATTTCCGCTGAAGTGTCTGGCACAGCGAGGAAGGGCGTGCGTGCGTGCGAGGGTGCGGGAGAGCGAACGAACTAGCGAGTGAACAACTCTAAAGAAATAACTTTTGCATCTGACGTCGCACATCGCAATCCGAAGGACAACCTGACAGTGACGGGGCAGCAAATCTTTAAGGTGAAGATAATCTCTTTAGGGTTTTCTTTTCAGGTTGAGGCTTATTCAGCCTAAGCCCAGCCTAGTTTTCGCAGCTCGCCACAGCACGGTATATGGTTTTCTTTTTTTTCTTCTTCTTCTTCTTCTTTCTGGCTGTGACCTACCGATGATCAAATGGCAGATAGTGCATGTGGTCTTTTTGCTTGCCTGTCTAGTTTTGAAGAAGTGGATCTTAAATGTACTTTTAGGTTTTCCCCTCCACAGCCCCCCCCCCCACTCCACATTTTTTTCGTTTTCATCTGCAACAAGCCTGCGGTCTGCAATCCGTCATCGCATTAACCGGGTTACCGTAACATCAAACATCACCCTGAGATATCCTACCACAGCTTTGAAGACTCGTTATTAACAGGTGATGAGAAGGCAGGTTGCTTTTATCACAACGCACCACTTCCGTTTCTGAGTTCCATATTTTCTAAGTGCTGGAGGGTAGCTGTGGCGGGGGATGGTAGGCTTAAAAACATATCAGATCCTAAAGGGATTGCTTTGCACAGTACAGGTCCTTTCCAATTTTAACAGTACTACTGTGACTGCAAAACTTGTGCAGTTTCTATGCAGTCGCCGCACGCACCCAGGTATGTTAGAGATCTAAACCCTGCGAGCGAGATACTCTAAAACGACAGCTGATGAAAGAGAATGCGGTTGTTGTACATTTTGTTGATGTAGTCTAATAACGGCCTCATCCTGCTCGCAGGCTGTTCGCAAAAAAAAGTGGTTGTGGGTGCATTTGCAGAACAAGCGTGATAATAAATGAGTTCATCCTGCAAACCAGTTTACTTCTTTGCACTTGCAGTTCCTCGATCAGTCCTTATTCTTTTCATCGTACATAAACTTGTTTACATCGTTTACTTCCTCGTCAGTCATGAGGGCTGGGCAACATGAGCTCTTATCCACTCCTTGTTTATATTTTCCGCATTGCGTTGTGCATGCCAGACGTGAATTTGCAGATTATGGCCCTTTGTTCTTTGGTTATGGCCTGTCTGATGTGTTTCTGTTGGAAGGCTGCTGTTTTCTTTTTTGTGTTTTTGTTTTGTTTTGTTTGTTTGTTTTTTGGACGGGTAAGGGGTGCAACTCGGCAACCACTATGAAATAGGCCAACTCCGGGATAGTTCCCCTTTACCAAATAGATGATGGGCCAAACGACTACCAACGTAATAACTAACCGGACTGAATTGTATTGTTATTACTATTATTTAAATGCCTTGTTTGTTCACAATGTAATGAATATATCAAATTACTGTAAACTACACAATCAGGAGTTTAATGACAATAATCGACAGCAACTAAGTTTTGGCGATCTGGGGGTTTGCAAAAGATGGAATGAGGTGGGGGGGGGTCAGGGCATGTGATGAATGTACAAGCATTTTATGGTGGAGATATCGATGAAGACAGCTAGAAAAACGGAAAGAATCAGCAGTTCAGAGGGTGGTTTTTTACCGCTCGCCCTCTCGTCCATTCTTCACGACTTCAAGAGTCCCCTTATGGGGCCTGGATAGCTCAGCTGGTAGATCTGCGGACTAGCAGGTGGATGGTTTCTGGCTTGAGCCCTGGTGTGGCCAAAGATTATTTCCTAGAGTTACACATTGTGCAAACTTCATTTGGCCATCTCCCCGCACTTTAAACTGCCTGTCCTCACTGACCATCTTACTGCAGCTATCAATCTGATGGTTCTTTCAGTGCATAGCTTAGTAATAGGACCCCATCCCCCATACAGTCCACTGTCCTGAACCTAACCGACCGACCCGACCCGACTGACCGACCGAGATTCCTCTTGGGAATTGTTGCAATATCGCTTTCTATCTTAAAGCGTGCGTTTTCCAAAGAGAGGTTTCAGCTCTTACACATGATAAATAGAGTTCTATTTAACTAAAGGCACCGGTTCACGTATGCGTGCGCCACATGTGAACAGGCCACGAGGACGTAGGCTTGGCTACCCACTCGGCGTACGACACCAAATGTTACCACAACTCGCAGTCACTGAACCCGGTCATAGGCCACATGACAACAATGGTTAAGGGGCCGCTGCCACTGCATACCACGTGGCAGTCATGACATCACTTGAGGTCGTGCTGCGTCCCATGATGCGACAGATTAAAAAATTTGCAGAGACCCCCTTAACGGAATAAGGTAAGTAACCTTTGTATCATTGTAAATGTCTATCATTGGCTGTTTCCCCTGCACTGTTTGAATGAGTTTCTAAAGCAAAGTTTCGGCTTGCCAGATGTTAGAGGTTAACGGCTGACCAGGTCCGTTTCCGTCATTCAAAATGGTCACTCGCGCGAAAAGAAAAGAAAATCTGTGAACAGTCTGTTAACTACAAAGGTGCAGTTGTGTTATTTCACAGAACCTTTTAGCAACAGATTCACAGTGGAATACTCCTGATTACTGGATTTATTTACCTGTCTGAAGTGTACAAGCAGTGACACCTAGAATTTGTTCAAACGGTGACTAAATTTGGTACCATATACTGAAATAGTGAGTACTTTTTAACATTTGTAAATAAAAGTACTGTGTGGATTTTGATGTGCAAGAACAGATCTTTCCACACATATAAAGCGTATTACAGTAAGTGGTAGTTTTCAAGTAGGCCTAGTATTTTTTTTAAAGTGTATAAACCTATGCGACCTCAAGGGTTTCTGCAGACATAGGCCTTAGCCCTGTGGCCGCAAAGAGTTACAGAAACAAACACAGCCATTTATCGCGAACCAGATGATGAAGCAGTGACTCTGTACTTTGTACTTAGTACACCGGCAAGTTTACGATCCGGATTCTCTGGATTTAGCAGCTAGCATTAAGATGACGAGTAAATTCACTGACTATGACAAACTCATTTCCCATGCCATAGATCTTGTTTTACTGACTGGTTGGGCAAAACGATGTTTTGTTTGTTTGTGTTGTTGTTCTGGTCTTTGTGGAGAGAGAACTGTGGGTGAGAGGCTGCCTTTGGGGGAGGGGGGGGGGTAATGCGTATCACCATGGAGTCGAGATGTACCATTCATGTAAACAAGCCGGAACAAAGCAGCAGGTGAACTTGTGTGTACTCTTACGATTATTTTTCTTTTTTAATTGGGGGAGAAGGGGGAATCCGCTGCCGACTTAAGCGCCAAGCACGCGGAGACATTTTGTAATAAAACGAGAATAATGAATTGCACATTTTCAGTTTATTTTCTGAACACGCCATTGCAGGTATTTTGCCACGATCTGGTTCGCAGCCTGTAAGCATTATGGCTTCTATCAGGAATTTTGTCGTACAACTTTCTGTTAAGGAAACGTCGAGATATCAGTTCGATGTAATTTAGTGTTGAAATAAATGTTTTTGCAAATGCTAAAATTGCTACTTAATCATCATCGTCATCATCATCAACCATCATCATCGTCTTTTGTTTTGCCTAGGACATCTGCCTACGAGAATCCTCCTCAGCTAGGAGTCTCTGTCCTGAGTCAGTCTTTCTCTGATCCCAGGTGTGACCCATCCTCTTGATATCTGGGTCAAGATATGTCACTGCGCCAGGTATTTCCAGGCCGGCCTCTGTTCCTCTTTCCCTTGGGGTCCCACGTGAGAGCTCATGTCTTGCAGTGCTGGAAGCTGGTTTGCGGAGAGAATGGCCGATCCATCTCCAACGTCTTTGAAGGATCTCATCTCCAGCGGGCTGATGTCTTGTTCGAAGCCACAGTTCTTGGTTGCTGACGGTATCAAGTCACCAGATCTGCAGGATCTTTCTCAGACAGGTGTTGATGGAGATGTTTCGGGACACCCCTATGTTCTCCATGTCCCGGCTCCATAGAACATAACTGATTTAACGTTGGTGTTGATGGAGATGTTTCGGGACACCCCTATGTTCTCCATGTCCCGGCTCCATAGAACAGAACTGATTTAACGTTGGTGTTGAATAACCTGAGCTTGATGTTGCTACATAAAGAAGCATAAAATGTTTTTTTTAAATAAAAACCAGTTGGGAGAAAGGCGTGGTTCGCGCCAGGATCATGTCTAGAAATTGTTGTTGGGGTTTAAGTTAAGAGGGGCAGGGGGAAACGCGACCTCTGCACGCCCCGCGCTTCAAGATCTCCGCTGTCTTGCGCTTAGTGTCTGTGGCAGATTTTTCACGTCGCCTGCCCGCCGGCTGCAGAGCTGTGGCTGACCGGGTCTGAAAGCTGTCAGGACACAGTGGAGTGCAACATTCTTCAACCTTGCTTTTAGCTGAACTAAAGAAATGGGCTTTGTCGGGGAAGTTAAAAACAAATGGCGCTGGGCCTCTTAATCCAACCACTGCCATTAGATAGGAGTCTCTGGCAAACGATCCAGTTTGCCATCAGCAGGCCTCTTAAACGGGTGTGGGTGTGGTATGGGGGTGGGGGAAGCGAGAGCTTAGGTAACGCCGAGCTTTAGGTCTGCGGATGGGGATGGGGGTTGGTGCCGTGCTTGCTGAGGAAGAACGACAGTAGTCTCGTTTTCCGTGGTACTGCCATCTTGTGATTTTTATGATTTCTTTCGATGCCGCTCAGGGATGGTCAGAAAACCGCTTCTTATTAACCTATTCTGCAGACAGGAATGAACCTCTTTAAGGGACACACTTGACCGCTCAGAATTTGTGCCAGTTTCTTGTGAAAACAGCTGGGGGAAAGTAAAGAAATAAGCCGGTTATTTTTATTTCACGTCTAAGGTTGCTGCAAACTGCGGACAGTGAAGAGAGCTAAAATTTCTAAAGAAATTAACACAAAATTCACAAATCGTACATGATCCACCCTCTCACAGCACATTATCTGTCAACATGCCTGCTATCTTACCTGCCTGGCTCAGACACACAGGTAACATTTGTTTAAGGCGTGATGTTTTTAAATCGGCCAATGTTCGTCGAAGAGCCCTCCTGACGTCTGTTGGATGAAACCAACCGGATTGCAGCTTTTATGTGATCCACGACGAAAATTTAATCAAGCGTGCGTGTTTAGAAAACGCCTATAAATTGAGCTGTAGACGGCAGCTTTCTCTTACGAGGCACGCACAATGGCGACCGAAAGTCAAGTTCTTCAAGCACCACAGCAAAAGTGTCCATAACATTTGTCAGAGATGGGAGGCGTGCGGGGGCATTTGTCGCGTCGCTTGAGGTTTGTCAAAATCATGTGAATCCAGGAAAGGGCAGAGGTTTCTCGGACGTCTTTCTTAGTCTTGACTTCATGGGATAGTTTACTGCGAGGTTTTTCGAGAAGTCATGCAACATACAATATCCAAAGCAAAGCAAACCGAACAATAAAAACATGTTTTGTTATTTCTATAATTACATTCAAAGTCAAGCCCACTTTGCAAGATGTACAGTAGATATCTGGGGGTAGTGGGAGTAGTGGAATTGGTAATGTGTCTCAGATGTCCTTTAAAAGCATATAAAAAAGATTTTGACAAACGTATGTTCAGAGTTAGAACCAGTCCTATAACTCATGTTAGAGATGGAGAATGCTCAGTGGCTAAGGTGGCCGCCATCCTGTGAAACAGCAAAAAAAAAGTGTTGGGCGATAAAAGCAGTCGTTTTTCAATTTCCATATCGCGCCACTGAAGACTCTGGGTCATAGATCTGTGTCTGGGCCCCTTTTCCAAAGCTTTGTCGATGCAAGGCAGGTGAAAATGGGAAGGCAACTCATATATTTTTAGGACTGTGAGGAGACTGAAACTGGCTGTTTGAGGTGGGCGGGGGGAGGGTGTCGGGAGGGAGGGGGCAGCTTATTACGCAGCGGAGTTGGCAGATGGCACCGCATAGGCGTTGGCTAAACTTGCGAAGGCAGGTGTAATAATCCAATGGGGAGAGCAAAGATAAGTGGAAGCATAGGGAGCCACTGGAGGGAGGGCCGCGGAGGGGGGGGGAGGCACTGGGTTTAGCATGGCTTCAAAAGAAAAAGAAAACAACAAAGAAATTGCAAACGAACAGAACGTTGTGACGTCTACATCTCACCACTACCTTACAATCCCCTTGCACCCACGCAGTCCATGCTGCGCGAGATTTCTTTCCATTCTTTTACCAGCTCCGCAAGAGCGGAACATTCTGTTTGTGAAAACAGCACGATCAACTGTGGGTGCAGGGAACCTGCACCAGGTGAAAATGTTTTGGTTACCTTGAGTGTTCGTCTCGGTTGAGCCGTCGACCCCTTCGAGAAAGGGCTTTCTGCTGGCGTCGCGAGCAGTTAACTGATCGTTTGTGACTGCGCTGAATTCGTTTCAAACTCACCTATTCTTGTCTTGTTAAGACCACACTTTGTCGTAAGACCGATACCGTATACAGATACTCCTGTGCTGAGCTTTTTATCAGTTATCGGCAGGAATACAAGCTTGAGACCCCGAAACACAGACACTTGTTCACAAGGGCTATAAAGAGGTATCTGTATAGTTGAGGGTCTGGCACGGACGCCCAGATTAACGGAAGTTTTAATTCCACGGATAGTTTCTGGCGTTGCGATGACCCCAGCTGCAAGGTGGGAGGAAATGGTTGCTGATGCTGAAGGCTGTTAAACAACCACTGTAGATACGTTAGGCGATGAGACTAATCAAAGATGGGCAATGTGGAGCCTAGCGCCCTATAAATATTCCCTCGGCGAAGACTCGTCAGGTCTGGCCACCTCGTTTCGATGAGTGTGTGAATGCTTTGAAAGTTTAAAAGAAAGCGTGTTCACACATCAAGAAGTCAAGTGTGTGCACATTTTGAGACACGTTTGTTTGTAGATAGTGTACGCTTGTGGTGAGACGGCGTGCTAAGGAACGGAAGAGAAGTCTTTTTTTTTTGTTGTTGTTGTTGTAAATTGCCATCGGGAACGAAAAATCAACCAACTTGCGCGGCGACAAAGCAAGCTGGTTGTTAACCAGAGGAAAGTCGATTCACGCTGGCGGAGGGCAAAGGCGGAGCTCAGGGCTTGAACCCCAAGAGCAAGAAGATGGGTTTGAGCAGGGAATCCTCTTTGAACAGGAGTCACAAGAGCCTGATTATCAACGGGAGAAAATGGACGGCCACGCTGGTGTTCGTAGCTGCAGAGATCCGGATGATGATGGACATGGCGGAACTTCTCTCCAAAAACACAACCTTCAAACCCCCCGCGGCAAAAACGGAGGTAAGAGATCAGCTGGCTTGTTTGCATTCAAAGTAATACGAAACGAAAACTTTATTGTCTCTGGCCACATGGCCTTTACAATGTAAGTAATACGTACTTTGTAAGATGCAGAACAAATATTAGAACGAATTTGGGTTTAGTCTTTCGTGTGTTTACTCTTTGTCCTTGTCCTGACGCAGGGGTAATGCTCCGAAACGTCGACTGTCTGTGTTTTGTGCCCTTGCTTGGTTCAGATTAACTGTTTTCCTATCTTGTAAGATGTAGCAAAAGATACCTAGGGGGATGTAAGATGTACCTAGGGGGATGTAAGATGTAGCAAAAGATACCTAGGGGGAGTTCAACTTGGTAATGTTGGAGTTTGGAAACACCTGAACACAGTGAACAGCAAGTCTGTTTTGTACATTTCCCTGGAAACTGTTGCTTGTTTAGCAAGTCTGCTGCTTGTTTAACAAGTCTGGGTATTATATTTAAATGTATGTAAGCTATAGTAAACCTGGAAAAATATAAGGTATGCAAGAACTTCTTTCCTGGATAAAGCCCCATTTGCACAGCGTCACCTCCTCGTATGTGTCAAAGAATTAGAGTTTGTATCCAGCCTAATTGCAGAATAATTTTTTTGAAAAACAAACTCATCTGTTGTTCTATTCGCCTGATCTCGGTATATAAAGTCTCAGAAATGCGCTAAAATACTGATCACGGAAGAATCTGAGTAAAAAACAAAAACCTCATTGTCTTCAGCATTTATTTCTTTCTTTCTTTGATCCTTCTTTCACTCCCTTGCTTATTCTCAGTATTTTTCTTGCAGCTACGTTGCACAGAAAATTGATGGCAGCTGTAGACTGCTTTTCTCAACCTATTTATTTTCTTTCCCCACATTTCAGTAGACATCTTTTTTTTCGCTAAAATAAAACAGCAAATATTTCCACTTAAATTCTAGAGGTTGAGAAATTGAGAAAGTTGAGGAGGTAATGTAAAAACGGAGAGGGATGTTGGTGTTACCCTGCGGCTGTAATAGAAGGTGTTGTAACATGTAAGCACTGTAAGCCTTCGCGTATTTGTAACAGAAGTCTTAATAACACGTTTGATGTATGGTATACAATCATTCTCACACTTTTTTGACGTAGTCTTTACGAATGCGTGTAAATGTCTATGAGGGTAATGAAGAATAACGCACCACATAGTTTAGTGACCGTATTTGCAGAGCTGGCTGGCTGGCTGGCTGGCTGGCTGGCTGGCTGGCTGGCTCACTGACTGACTCACTGACTGCAGTCTTACTTATGCAAAGTATAAGATGCAACAGGACAACGAAAATATTTTCATCCCACTAAATGACATTTCGGACAAACTGGTTTCCCAACTAAAAGCTCTTATCTTTGTGACATTCGTCGGTCCATTTTCGATTCACTGTGTGGACTGCGGTTTTACTCTCGTGATGTCCTCGGTCCCCTGGCAGAGAAGGAGTGACGACGAGGTCTTGACGAATCCAACGCTTTCAAAATGTCAGTGCTTTGCAATAACAATTAATCTCTATGGCGATGACAAAAGGCCATTTTCTCTACAAACCACATCACTTTCGTATTTTTAAACGATATTTGACGAATCTATGCGATGCACTGATGCACAAGAATGGCACGTGGTAAATTAAGTCCCTCAGACGTCATCAAGTAACGTGACCACTCTGGCCAAAGCCTTCGACAACGGTAAACCACGCATTTTTCAGCAGCAGGACCCTCTTGAAGGAGTGCACTGTGTAGGTGCTGATATAAGGCTGCGCGCGTACGCAAAACAACTGGTTTCTCGTTTATCTAATGCAGGTGCATATGCTCAGTATGCTTAGTGTCTATGTTTATTCATGCCATGAAATGATGCACATCTAATGTGACTGCACGCTTTGGGCTGTTTTGCCTTTCATTCTCCTGCTACTTGCGCCACTGAAACTTGTTTATAAGGATCAGGATTACTGTTTGCTCAGTATGACTAAAATTTCTCTACAGGCTAGAGTACAACGATTAGGATTACTGCTCGCTCAAAATGGCTGAAACTTGTCTACAAGGGTAAAGGGATTGCAATTACTGCTGGCTCAGTATGCCTGAAATTTATCTAGAAGGGTACAGCGATTAGAATTACTGCTGATTCATTTTGATTGAAACTTGTCTACAAGTTGAAACTTGTCTCATTACTACAGCTAGTTGGTCATTCTGACTGAAACCGCAGGGATTTTTTTCTGTGCTACAACAATACTTCTAAAACGTCAGCATATTTTAGCCAAGCAAGTTTCGCTGTCCTGCGAATATTCGTGAATATCCTCATTCAAAAGTACCTTTGACCTTTGGTCAGTGCAATGGTTAAGCAATGCGGCAATTTGTGTCAAAGCACGTTTTTTTAAGTCTGGCAAAGTAACCCGAGACAATAATGAGAAACAAGTGATACTGTGTCTTCAGGGGTTAGGTATTTTGTAACATTCCTGCGTAATGTTTGTGAGATTTTCGGTTACAAACTGCTTCGTGTGAGCGTGCTTAACAATGCTCTGTCTGGCTTCATATTTATGCGCGTATAGCTTGCTGCTGCATCTGCCAGCTTTTCGTTCCGCGACCCAGTCATAACGGAAACAACGGCTGTCGCTCATTCTGCTTTTGTTGACATATTGCTTTGGGCTTTTTAGACCTTCGAGTGCGGGGCTTTTGCGCATGGGTGTAAACAAAGTAAATCTGTGCAACATTTCTCTTCACTCTGACCCCTTGCAACGTGAAAGAACCCAGTGCCTGGAGGCAAACATCCTTGAAGTATGTGCACGGAAGAAATCATCTTTTTATTATCTTCTGTAGATTTTTGGACACGCTGTTCGTAATTATGACTTCAAAACAGACACTTCTAACTAACTAAATTGGTCTGGCTGTGTTTCACTTCTTGGAAGGATGTCTACGTTGAAATGTAACTCTCGGGGCTTAAACGGCTAGTGTTTATTGAAATCATTAAAAGAAAATGGAGTACCCGTGAAAAGGTGTTAATCAGTGCTTCCACTTCCAGTTATAAAATTCTCATGATTGACTTAGAAATCTGCTGTGACGTCAGCTGTATACACTGCCTCCGCAGTTGTTCAACAGCAGCAGTGCATGCAGAAGAAGGTGGACTTACCTGCGTTGTTTGTGTACCTCTTTCAGCCCAGACAATAGACCTGCTAAAAACATTATCTCTGTAATATTTTAGGTATCACACGCACGGAGGCACACACCTACGCATGCACGCGCTGGTACATACAGATGCACACATGTACATCAGAGATGAACTAAAGGAAAGGCTTACCTGAGGTGAAAAGATACAGAGGCAAAATTTTTTTTAAAAAAAGGATTCGAAAAAATTTTGATAACAGCCGGAGACGGATCATTTTTTGCGACGCACATTGCTTCTTGACAGCAAGAAAAAAATACAGTTGGCGTTGTAAATGATCAGCGTTTCCTGGGGTATTAGCAACATACTAAGATAGGGCTCCGTAACATTAATACCATCTGAAATTATCTCCCCTTCCTCCCTCCCCTCGGGGCTGGGTCGGCGTGACATGCTAGTAACAAATGCTTACTACAGATGCAGGTCAGGATGAGGTAGGGGGTTCGTAACCTGTGTCTGCCACACGTACTTTCTCTGCATGGACGCAAGGAGGCAAACATACCACACGCCTGTTTACAGAGGCTGGCCGTTAATTACCAGGTGAGGGGTCTTCGGGTACTCCGATTTCCTCTCCTTTTCTCTGTCCTCAACGATCTTCTTCCAACCCCTGTCATGAGATAGCCTTCGTTGGTGGCTTGACGTTAAACATTAAACGAAAGTCATTTCCTTCTCCACCTTCTTCCTTCTCTCTCTCTGACTTCCTTCTTTTTTGCCTTCCTTTTTCTAAGCAGTGTCTGTCTGTCTATGTGTGTCTGTGTGTGTGTGTCTGTGTGTGTGTCTGTGTGTGTGTGTGTCTGTGTTTGTGTGTGTCTGTGTGTGTGTGTCTGTGTTTGTGTGTGTTTGTCTCTGTGTGTGTGTGTCTGTGTGTGTGTGTCTGTGTGTGTGTGTCTGTGTGTGTGTGTTTGTCTCTGTGTGTGTGTGTCTTCTTATAGTTAAGAGCACTTTCGGACGTAGACAGCATAATGTTGTTTAGAGAATTACATTCTAAATAAGTGCTGTCTCCTGTTCCGTTTTTTATCGTTTTTTAATTAATGGCTGTACTTTTTTGCTTTCCGCCATCCATCTGCACGTACACCAGGCTGCTGACATCTGTCTTTTCTTCAGGCCTGACAGGTATTTCTAGCGGCATTCAGTGAAACTTCCAAACATTCTCTACGTACCGATGTCGTGAAAAAAAACTAACAAAAAAAAAGGATGCATCGTTTAATTCTATTTGGTTATGAATTTTTAGAATTAGTAACGATGTGTTTGGAACTAGTGTTAAAGTTACGAAAACTTTTTGAGACATTTTAGCAAGAGACACTCAGTCCCCGAAAATTTTAATCTTTCTGGTGCGCTAATGCCGAAAGCTTTGAATGAGTGCGTAGATATAGATTTTCTGCGCAGTGGCACTGTGTTCTGTGAACCTAAGCACTAAATACTTAAGGTGCTATAGCAGGCCTGCCTCTGTGGTTTCGCCTATTTCTTTTTTAAAATGCAGAAATCACCCTTCCGATGGCTTGGCAGTAAAAAGTTTACGAGCAAGAAACTAGATTGAATGACTTCCCCTTCTGGCTTGCGCAGCAGTCTGATAGTTTGCTAATTGCCTGCTTTCGATGTTGTACACGCCACGGCCTACCGTTTCCATCCACAGTACTTGGGATCAAAAGACTAGAACTTGGAAAACAGCTTCGTCGACTCTGAACGACGAGAGAGGGAGAGAGAGGGAGAGAGAGGGAGATGTTTATTTTGCCTTTGTTGTGCATCTTCCTTGCCAAGTCTGCCAAGTCCATCATATTTATTTGTTTACAACGGCAAATAAATACGCCCCTGATCTGAAGAATATGAATAAATTTTAGTGTGCATCATGCAGTCCTGTGTTCAACAGACAAGACAAAAGAGATCTCATGTGATGGTAGAAGTTTTAAAAATAAGAAACATGATTCAGACTTTCAGGTAGCAAACACAGCTGAGTAGCATTCAAGTTCCTCATGGAGCGTCGCCCACCGGGAATTTGTGTATCCCGACAGCCTTGTTTTGAGCAGTCTTAAAGCTGATCTTAATCAGCCGATCCTTCGAGGAACTGACTTCAGCAGTCTTGACTGGGTTCCGTGATGTGTGGGCCCAGCAAGGGCCCTTAGCCTTTCTTACATGGCGAAACACGTCTATTCCCATGCACTTATTGTTACCTGGTCATAATAAACAGCAAGCAGGGTGGGAAGAATTTTCCTGGTCTACGAAAGATCGGGTGTTGTGGAAACTAGCTGACCGGCTGAAGCAAGGCTGCTATACATATAACTGAAAATAAATTCGGACGGGAGCCATTACAGTATTAAATCGTCTACGTTTTTAAAACCACTAAAGACAGGGTTTTGGTTTTTTAACTTAAATTTGACCTTGTATGGGTCAGTGTCGTAAGGGGCCTACATCCTAAACTTGCGCACAAAGGGAGGGCGTCGTCGTCGTCGTCGTCGTCATCATCATCATCAATCATCAATCATCAGTCATCATCATCATTAATCATCAGTCATCATCATCATTAATCATTAATCATTAATCGTCAATCATCATCTAATATTTATAAGTTATGGAACGTAGGGCTCCAATGATCATCCAGTTACGATCACGTTACGCCAATAGAGACACCTAGATGGACAATACGTGATTACAGGTAGGTTTCGCAAACGGTTGTTTACATACTGTGTCTGTTTTTCGATCAACAATTACAGACACGAGGAAAGCAAGTGGGATTATAGGTAGTGATGCAAACGCTCATGTGGTTGTTTCATAGAAACGATCCATTGTAGCCAAGTAGCAACGTCAACGATCCTGGCGTATGGAAAACTAGCCTTGCCTATACATCTTGTCTAGCCTTGCCTGTACCTCTTGTCTAGCCTTGCCTATACCTCTTGTCTAGCCTTGCCTGTACCTCTTGTCTAGCCTTCCCTGTACTAGCCTTGCCTATACCTCTTGTCTAGCCTTCCCTGTACCTCTTGTCTAGTCTTGTCTATACCTCTTGTCTAGCCTTGCCTGTACCTCTTGTCTAGCCTTGCCTATACCTCTTGTCTAGCTAGGAAGAGAGAAACTAAATTAGGACTTGTGTTTCACAACTATAACAAAAGGGAAACTTTAAGGTGTCAGTTTTTAGTTATCGGGAATCGAAAAAAAAACATTTTTACACTTAACAAAAGTTGTGAGTCGTATATAGTTCGATGATTTAAGTGATTACAGGTAAAAACAAAGCACAATGCACAAGAAATTATTATTCTCTTCCGGTCCTCAGAAATGACACATTTTTCTCGAACTTCAAGGTCTCAGTCAATCATAATTCTTTAGTTCTTTTTCTCTTGAGCGAGATTTTTTGGAAAGCTTCCTTCATTCCTCTTCTCCACCCGGTTTCTCCTTCGCGTGTTGGACGGCAAAGTGCAGTATGAGCGCCAGCCCTGTCTGTCCGCTCTCAGATGTGTTATCACGCCCTCTGCACACATTACGAGGCGACATCATGGCTTGTCCCAGCTTTCAATTACAGGCCGGACATTGTTGTACGCCAGCCGCCTCCTTGGTCCTGCTCTCTCTCACACAGCTGAACACCGTTAGCCATTTCTGGGAATGGGAAATTTCTGCCTCTTTGGGAATTGGGGTTTTCATTTGCATTCTGAATTTTTAAAAAATTCGTGGAAAGGGAGGGGAAGACAGCAGACAGAGAGGGAGGGAGGGCAAGAGAGGGGTGCTTGACTGAAGCAGTTATTTGCAAAAAGACAAAAAGAAGAGGGAAATGTCAAGGAAAAAAACTATATTCGGGGTGGTTTATAAACAAGACTTTAGTATTCCATAGCTTAATATTTAGTTTACACCGATTAATTGCAGCTTAAAATATATGACGGTCATATATTTAGAAAAGGTTTATACTCTGCAGCCTGCGTGCTTATAGGTTTCAGGAGGACCACTAAACTGATTTGGTTTGTAATGATCACAGCCCCGGGAAAATAAACTGCTTAGTAAATACTTTTTCTCACACAACTGCTTCTTTAAGCGAAAGAGAAACTTACAAAATTCCTAAAGGGAAAGTATGTGGCATGGTTTGTTTTTCTACGATGGTGGAAGTACCTCCAGATCTACATATACGGGTGCACGAACCTTCCTTCATTGTAAGAAGAAAAACTGTATGGCGTTAGGCTAACATCAACATTAACTGAACACAAGATTTCAAGGCAGATCCCTCCCTAAACATCTTCGGAAAGAAGAAAGGATAGGAAGGAAGAAAGGAAAGTGAAAGAACAAAAAAAAAACAACGAAAGACCGGAAGGAAGCCAGTGTATGCCTCGACTGTTTTCTGGAAATTGCTGGTTTTTCATGTCTGCTGCCACGATTTTTAAAAAGCAGCCTCCTTTTAGCTAGAGGTGTGTGTTTGAGAGGTGAAGAGGCCGAAGAAAGGTTTAGCGGGGAACCCACCTCGCCGTTGTCACGCGGATCTCTTTCTCGGCGTATCGGCAAAAGGTCCCCGTAGTCATTGAACCAACAGCGGCAAGATTGGTGGGTTGGATGGGTGGAGGGAGGGGGGAGGGCTGCAAATCTGTTTGTCCAAAATCTCTGTAGGATGCAAGCTCTAGACGTGGTCTGCGCAGTCGACAGGAAAGGGCCTTAGGGTTGAGAGGTGAACTCCGTCCCGAAGACTTTCTTCGGGACTGTCGCTCTAGGCTTTGTACATGTGAAATGCGACGGTGTCTTGGTTTTCAAATTTGCATTTCGTCGTCATATCTGTCTGAGAATCTTGACAGAAAAAGCGTTCAGCTTCATCCTTGATCTTTAAAGTCAACGACTGTGGTCTGGTGTAATGACTTTTATTTCGCCTCACCGAATAGCGTCTCAGAATTTCAATTTCTTTTCCAAATTAAGCACGAGAAAAGCACCATTCTAGTGAAAGCTTGGCTTAAATTTTGTAGCTATGAGTGTATTATTTTCATGATATTTCAAATACGATATTTCAATCACTTGCTTTATTTATCTTTCGGCGATATCTACTTAATTAGTACTGCGGATCGATACAGACTACCCAAAGATGTTTATCCACCCTGCTTTCTCCATTAAATCGTAGAACGAAATACTTTGCTGTGGTATTCAGCTTAAAGGAGAACTGACGTAAAAGAACGCTTGCGACCTGAGCAGAAACGGCCGTCAAAGATCGGCCGTCAAAGATCAGCCGACTTTGCACAGCCTTCATCCAGCCAGCTTGCTCCCCAACCTTCCATCTTCACTTCTTCAGACCCGACCCATCCTCAAAGAGTCTGACATTTTGCATTTAAAAAAGACCCTTCGCTATTTCGAGTTGAATTAGGTGTCCGTCAATACTTTGCAATCACTTGTCCCACTGTCTCCTGGACAGCGCGAGGTACAATTTATTCTCTGCGCGAGTCCTTGTCTAGCACGCTAGGAAGGGAATCCGTTGTCTGAACAGGCGAGTAGTAAAAAATCCTAATAGAAAAGAGCCGTGTCTAGGAACACAAGCGTGAAAGCAGCAGGGAATAGTTTTCATAGCATTCCATGGACGGTCTTCGAATAATTTTTTTTTAAATCTGAGATCACAACGAATAATGTGGAAAATGATGCAAAGTTATTTATCGACGCGGCTGAAAAATATGAATTTATCACCAGGTGAAAAAGGAAGGAATTATGATTTCATCGAGATGCAGATAGTGGAGTTACATAAGCATCCCAGACATTGAGTGGTGTCGGTTCACGACCTCCTTCATCTGCCTTGAAACGGTGAAACGCTTCTGTGGACATAGATGCGCTCGCAGACTACGCTTCTGCAGTGTTTTGGGTTTTACAAAAACCTTGTCGTTCAGTTCTCCCTGTCTCCGCTCCTTTTGTTCCTTCTTCAACTTTTCTTTTCTTCTTTTCCTTTTCTCTTCGTCGTTCCACTCCCCCTTAATTTTCTTCTTTTCCTCTTCCCTTCACCTTGTTAATTATCATTCTGTCTTCCATCCAGTCCACCTCTTTTTTCTCTTCGTTCTCGGTTTTGTTGTTGTTGTTTTTTCTTTGTTTTTTGTATTGTTTTGCTGTTGATAACCTTGGTGCACTAACACTGTATATTCCATAGTACAGACCGCAGCAGGCTGTCTCTACCAGCATATTGGAGTTGAGTAGTACTGTTAGGACAACATTTCCACCAATAAATTCCTTACATTTTGCGAATAAAAGCACCCTATTACCAACAAAATGGCTGCGCAATCATCGTGCTGTATAGAGCTGTTTAATCGTCTTTCTGCTGAGCTGCATACACCAAGGCGATGTTTTGGTTCCAAATCACTTGTCTTTCTCCGAACAGACGTCTCCGATTAGTTTCTTCAAACAGACAGTATTCCTATACGGCACTGAATGCCTCCCTCGCGAAAAAGACGGCACTGAAAGTCGTCATTCAGCTTGGGAGCTTTAGGCGCTCTCACCGTGTGGGTCAGTGGAGTTAGTTCTGGGCGGTGATGTGATTGTTAATTGTTCTAAAATCTGGAGGAGAAAGTGACGAAGCGAGTGACTGGTTTATGATATTCTGAGGATCCTTTATAACCAGATTTGATGCCCAACGTTTTAAACAAACTTCCTGTTTTGTTCATGTTGTTATCAGAAATTAATAGGATGCCGATATCCAGCACCTAATTTCAAGGAAGAACAGCATAATAAAATAGTCAATCGTAAAGAAGTTTTTACACACTGAAATATTCAGTGGCATTTTCTAGGCAGAGTCTGAATCACACTAGAACGCAGAAGGAACGAAATGGGGTCTATGTCAGCACTACAGCAATTGCAACCACCGCCACCACCACTGACCATCTACCAACACCACTGACAACTACCACCACGATAGTTGTCACGGCTACAACGACTAATACCACAAAGACAAAAACCATCACCTTCATTACGGCAAACGCCAGCTCCACCAACCACACTCCAACTGTTTGTGGCTCTCTGGACTCAGATTCGTTCCCTTGTTTCTCTCCTCTTAACTCAAAGTTCTTTCATTCTTTCTCTCTCTCTCTCTCTCTCTCTGACAAACATAGCCCTCTCCCTGTACTGAAATCTGTCGATTTCTATTTCTGCCGCTCCAACCCTTTAACAGCACGACTTTTCCTGAGCACGCTAAAATAACGCTAATCAACTGCCGGGATTAATTAAGCTGGATCGTCACAACGCGATTAACGATCAGTCCGCAGATGACGCGAGATCGTCGTTGTTCTTGACGACTTCAACGATTTTTTTTTTAAAGCTGCAAGGACATTTGTCAGATGAGAACACGGCTCTGTCCCGCGGCACGACGTGCGCGCCCACCAACGGCTGCCGCCCAGCAGAACTCCCCCGGCAAGGGCAGAGTTCAGCGAGAGGGACACGAGCCTGTCAAAGCTACTTAGCCCTGGCCAGCAGAACAGAGCGTGGCGTTTTGTGCTGCTGCAATTTGGCAAGTCAACATCTGGCTTTTTCTTTTTTTCCCCCCCGTAAGTCCACCCTGTTCGGTGGGTTGTGTCCCCCTTGTTCGCGGCCAGTCATGACGCGGGAGGTGGCGCCTCGGCTGCCGCTGCTGATGGCTGCGCCCCTGGGGACAGATGCACGAGGAACTGGTGCACGTGCTGGAACGTGAGAAGTCCACGCGCAGGTAGTTGGCCAGCCTTTCAGACCTGCGGCGTCTCTGATCTTTCGCAATCGGGCTGAGGTGTCTTTCCTTCTCTTACGCTCTGGATTATTTATATCTCCTCCCGTCCGAAAAGACGTCACATGACTTACTCTTTGGAACCGGAGTGAAGACATTTGCAGACGTGGCTATTCTGGAATTTTGAACGTTCCTTTTGTAGGATTTTGTTTTGGGGTTCATGAATGCGTAAGAAAAAGTTGGTGTTTTTTAAGAGAAACATTTAAAAATTCGTCGCAAAACTAGAGCATTGGTAACGGTCCCTCTTCGTGAGGTAAGTGGCATTTTTACCGACAGAAAACAAACGTCCGTAAAATCGGTTTCAATCTTCGTTTGGTGGATGAGATGCATTTGTACGTTATTTTAGGTGTCTAAAGGTAGTGGTAGTGTTCTTTTCAACAAATATTACTTTTTCATTTTATTTTTGTCCCAGAAATACGATAAGATAAAGATGGAAGGAAATGGGCTGTGTTGTGGTATAAAACACTTTGTGAACACTGTCTCGTGCCTTACATTTTTTGGGCGAACGTGTATAAGAAAAATATATGTTTCATTCAAATAATGATACATATACTTACGTACAGTAAAAAAAAACCCAACTAGAATACATTAAGAATTAGTTACTCAGAAAATGAAATAAAATTCTGAAAATGTCGTGTTTTTCATTCGTGGTTTAAAATGGATGTTATCGCTTGCCTAAAACTTTTTTTTTCGTAGTCTCTCTCTTTCATACATTATATGTTTCAGTTGTTTCCTGAAGTTTTTATTGTTTTCTCACTCTCAGAAACGGCGCAGTCGAGCAGGGTAATAACTATGTACCGTACAGGACCGCGTCGGGGATTTCACAAGCGTAAAAAACACCAAAACGAGAAAGCCAGGGAACCAGAACACACCAATTCTTTTTTTACCACGCTTTCTAAACCTCCTGCAGCAGTGTACTTGTCCTTTTGGGAACGTAAACCTTCGCTCTTTACGGATTTCTGTAAGGGTGATTATTTGAGCGATGATCAGTTCACGTCTTGTGACATTATCTTTCAGAAATGAGTCTCTTTCTTTAAAAAGTAGAGACCCATTTATACCGAACTAAGTCAGCAGTCTTCAAACGCATCTGTTTTCTGTCGAAGAGTTTTGTGGAAGAGGAGCAGATTGGCTGTGCAGACGAAGAAGGCGCAGTGCCTCACCTCCCCCCGCGACCCAGCGCGTCCTGTCTGTCCCTGACCTCCGTCGCTTCAACAACTCGCGAAAGGTCGATAAGCATGGGCACCAACCCGGATGGAGATGCTGACCGCTACTTGGCGGTCAGAGACCAAGAGCCACCCTGGGCTGACGCAGCAGACGACGGCATGACCACGACAAGCTATGTACAGGGAGCTCCACCACCACCGTCCGACAACAGGGCGGGCAACGGCTGCAAAAGCTGTTCCATAGAACTGGAGACTTTCTACGCTAACTTCGCAGACCTTAACCGTCTCGGACCCCGCGAGGAGGTCGGCACCAGGGTGGCAGAGGTTGGAATCGTTCTGCCGATCGTCCCCAGATCTGCCAACAGCTGCGTGCAAGACGGAGGGGGTGGCGGCGGTGGGGGCGGTGGTGATGAAAAACAGAGCAATGATGCCTCAGGTAGGCAATCGGAAGGTGAGGAACTCTTTGAGCTGTCGGTTCCCCTACCCTCATTCTCTCACCCCTGCTCCGCGCTTGTCATTCTCAGTATTTAAAATCTGCATTTCAAACTTCGTGTATGCAGCCGATGTCACTCGATAATTGTCGGACCGGTATTGTCCGATAGCGGGGCGACAATTTAAGACCATCGGCTGGCATCGGCTTGCATACTGGGCAGTATGGCAGCTTACTGTTTTGCTTATACTAGCAAACTTGAGGTTACCATAATGAATCTCCAAGAGAAAAAAATATTAACATTTTTTGAAATCTCACTGACCCAGAGGTATTTATTCTTATTTATTAAAATCTCGCCAACAGAGCTACTCCTTATGTCTGTGGCTTATTCCTAATATATTATTGCTTACGTTTCCGGAAAAAGTCGTACAAAATCAGCCTTTTCCCGTCAAATAGATGAGAAGTAAATATTAAAGAGAAAAAAAACCCACATTTATGTAATCTTCAAAATATTCGTTTGTCAAGTTGAGACAGGCTGACAAAGGATTGATTTCATAAGTCCTTCATAAGTCCTGTCCATGAGTTATTTGTTAGTACGGATTTTTTCACGTCAAATTAGAATACAAAGATTTTCTTATTTTTTTAATAATTATCGTTTTTATACAGAAGCGCACACATGCAAGCTCTTACCCGACATAAAAGTTTCCGCACAGGCTATATCCAAATTGATAGGCACTCACTATTTATTCCATAAAATCTCGAATGATCGAAAGGGAAATTTATGGCACGGTTCTTAAAAGTCTGTTGCTTTTTATTTAATCTCTTCTCACTGCTGTTCATTTCCTGCGACTACCCTCTGTCCGGCAGATCCCAACGACGAAAAAACGCCCTTGCAGAAGGCCGGAGATTTAGACAAGCGAGAGAACTGGAGCAGCAAAATGGACTTCCTGCTGTCTGTCATTGGCTACGCCGTGGACCTGGCTAACGTCTGGCGGTTTCCCTACCTGTGCTACAAGAATGGCGGAGGTAAGCAATCACGCTGAAATTTGCTAAAAAGCAAATCCAAGGGAGACAAGATGGCTCAGAGTGCAGAGACGTTGCTCGTTATTTTCCTGCACGCGGCGCCAAAGTCAGTCTGCTGACGTACATGTTTCGTTTTATTCTTTGAAATGCTTTGCGTCTCTCTAGCTGATTTGATTGAAAGAAAACAGTCTTCTTGTCTCTGACCAGCCCGTGTATGAAGACAACCGAATAGCTGACTTCTTCCTGTCATGGCGGATATTCTACAATAAGTTCTTGACATTTTTTTATGCTCGGAAACCGAATAGCTTATTTTTCCATCGTTATTCGATAATAGTTAAGTTTTTCGGTCGTCCCAGGAGCGAATAGCTTCTTCGAAGATCTCCCAAGCAGCGTTCAGAGACAGAAAATAATCCGCTGAGTATAAATTTAGTACCGTTTATGTGTATACGGAACCAGGAGGAACGAATGTATCGTGACTAACGAGTGTGAGATTTTTGCTTAAAAAGGATGACAGAGATACGTATGTGAGATAACAACGATTTGTTTGTTTTATGCAGACCTTTAACAAATACCGAATTTTCCCTTCAAAGTCTCCTTGAGAGTATGCGATGAAATTAAAGTCAAAACTACGAAAATGTATATTTTCACTCCTTCCAAGACTGACTATAATTGTTTAGTATTTTACCAATATGCGATCTCCCTTTCATCTGTTTAAGTGCCAGTATAGATCAGATCCTTATAGTTATTTCCACGAATGCTTTCATTCCATTGTACTGGCGCATTCTACACGTATTTTCCACACAAAAATGTCCTCCTGTCGGGGACCCATTTGTCTGCTATAAAAGTAATAATTAAATTAACTTTAATTAAATCAATTTTAATTAATTTTACACAACCTCAATCACTGATTTTCAGCATAATGCATGATTTTGTATACGGGGAGAAAAATAAAAGAATGACATTAAATTGAAGAGGCGAATACTAAAATATATCCCTTAAAAAAATATCAAATTTCAAACAGCTCGTACGATTCTCTATGTCGAAACTACACTTTACGTTATGTAAGTAACGTCCGAGCACCCGTTTGCTCAGGTGATGGCAGCTCATCCTTCATGGCTTTGCACTAGTCTCAGCAATGCACCATACCCGGGAGGGTGCAGGTGTCGTAACCGTTACTTCTGCAATGGGCGTGAGCTTCAGGTGTTCTTCGACGTTTTTATGTTACGGGTAATCTCTGTAGGATGAAAGTTTCTTTCTTTTTCGGTTGGGTGGGGGTGCGTTGGAGGGAGCGAGGAGAGAATTTGAAATGTTTTGCTCCTTGGCATGTGTTTTTTTTTTTATGACGCAGTGCTCTCCAACAAGAGAATATAAACTGAATGACGTTAGAGCTTTGCAATCAAAGCCGGTTGGTAAAAATTAGTACCTAAACGTCAAAATTGTAATATCATAAAATAAGGGGTGAGAGAATGCGCTGTTAGTGTGACTTCTTCTAACCAAGAGCTTTTTTATGTGAAAGCTTGCATGCGCACGCACCCGCACACGCACTTACGAAGTCACGCGACCAGGAACAAATTCTCAGAAATCTAAGCACCTCTTTAGCCTTGCCTCGAAGCATGAAAGCATGCAGACTTGTTTTTCTTGCAAAGAGTTATATCGTTCAATAGCTCGCACCTAGCGGGCCCTCGTGGGGTGCGCTGCCGACGAGCCTGTGGCAGGCAAGGTTCGAAGCCAAATAGAATTTTTCATACACACTTGAGAGTCGTTATCTTGGGCAGAGATATGCTGACACCTTCTGTAGTTTGCTTGCTTCGAGCCAAGAGATGCAGGCGTTTCCTAGCCCTCACACAAAGAAAAGCGGTTATCCAGTTCCTGAAATGCAGGGTTTGTATTCTGATGGGTTCGGATATAGTAGACATAGTGGAATTCCTGTTTGTAAAGGTTATATTTAAAAAAAAATAGTGGAACTCCGGAGCTTTGAGAAGATACAACAGACTGACATTTTTAGGCGTGTCAGGATACAGTTCAAGCAGTAAAAGTCTTACGTATGTATAAATGTACTATATCGGATTTCTTACAGTTTTGTAGTGCACACTAAATTAAGTAAAAATTATTGAACTGGTTCAATAATGCAGTAAACTTTCTGAGGTTATGCGGCCACGTGGAAATGTGGTAGATACGGTACCGTTCCAAGTGCGTGTGAATAAAATAGATATAACGAAAATGAGTGAACCTAGAACGGATATAGTGGAATTCTGGAGGCTTGAAACGTTAAAAAGGTCCTGCATCTTGGACTTTTTAATGCCAGATACTCGTATTCTCATAATCAGGTTGGCAAGAACTCAATCAAAAATTTTTAAATGCCAGATCAGATTCTAAATTTTCTAAACTGCACCTAGAATGATTGACATGTACTCCCAATCTGCACGTGAAAGCCAGATGGAAATTCGCGTTCCTCTTAACACGCCCCTTGTAAACGCTTCTAAGACTCCTCCTTTTAAAAGTCAGAACCTGTTCCGACCATCTGGTCTCTTGACCTGCACATTTTGTGTTCTTCAGTTGCTGCCAGTAAGGTAACGTCTTAACGAAGCAAGCAATAGGTTTACTATGTTTTTCGTGTTGTGAAGATGCTGGGAGTCGCCGCTTTATCTTCATCTGTTGCAACTCCTCCTCCTCTTTGTCCTTTATTTTTGTGTCTTCACCTTCGGATGAATATTGCGCGATTATATATTTGTGTAAAAAAAAAGAAAGAAAAAGGACTAAGTTAATAAGAAGAAGGAAGGAAAAAAGGAAAGAAGAGAGATTTAGGAGGAAGGATGATCACTAGATTATCCTACCAACTTTTCAATTCCCATCGTCTTTGTTCCTCCAGCCTTCTGGTTATTTAAAAGCTCGCCGTCATTTGCCTCTCTTGAAAGTCCACAGCTTGCGGCAAGTTTGTTGAGCAACGAGACCTTTCCTGCAAGTGTTGCTGCTGTTACCGTAGGGTCATTTCACAGAAAAGCTTGCCAGCAGCCTGTCAGTGATGATGAAAAGCGGTCCTTCGCGGCTGAATTCCTGTGTCACTGAACTATTTCTCGCAGACACACCGACAGTTCTTTAACCGCCAGACTCCGTGCCTGTGCTGCCAGTTTGTCAGTCTGCCTGGGTGTACATTACCCTACATTACTCCCATCACTCCACACCTGTGTCGAAAGAAAAACTGTCTGAGACCTTTCCTTGCCTGTATATTTCCCCCTCCCCTCTCTTCCCCACGCCTTTCAATCCACTTCAAGAACTCGATGACGCTAGCGGAAGACTTCGTTAAATGTTGTAAGATAACGCACGAACACGGAGGTTTAGATGAGATCTGATCTTGGGAATCTGGAGGGCGATGTTGGCTGCACGCCAGGTACTAACCCTGCCCACCTCCCATTTCGTAGATATGACATACGTGCAGCTTCACCTATTCCCAAACGCATCTCTCCCCACCCCCCGAAATGTCTTTGCGTACCGCCAAAGTGGCTCCCAGTATGAACTTGGCGACCTTCGGCAGATCGTGAGATAAAATGTCGCACCGCACCATTGACAACGTGCGTTAAAATGTCGGTTTCAGACAAGAAAAGCCCAGATCCGCAGTTGGCTTCAAATAGCAGGTACCAAACCCCGCTGACGTAAGGCATAGCCAGGAAGATATTTCTCTTGCCTTCTGACCGATCTTCATCAACAGCCGGTCAGGAATCTGTGGATCCAATCTGCGTGTCGAGTCATTTGTTGCAATGAAAGATGAGGAAACACGCGCCATTACTGTCTCACCTGTGAACCGTGAACGCCATCACCCAACCCAGTCCTGATCCTGACCTTTTTCCTTGGCGGGACACCAATGGTTTTGAAATTTGGGCGACTCGATCAGAGAGTCATGTATCCAACGGTGAAAACTGCTCTAAACAGGGCTGTGACAACACAAAAAAATCCCCTCAGGTGATCCTTTGTGATACACATTAAAGTCGTATTTACTCCCCAGATTGCCTGATGAATTCACTTTCTGTCTGCCCAAAACATAACGAAGATCTTAGACCTACAAGACATCGCCAAAGCAAGTAATTGTGGACCTCGTTGCTGCACATTGTTTTCCAGGATGGACACACTAGGACACACTAGGACACACTATTTTTAACTAGCTGTAATTTACCGCATCACTTGAAAGCGCACTCTGGCTGGCTACAGGCTACAGGCTACAGGCTACACCTCAGCGAAAATATCAACGCCTCGACGGAAATCGTTTCCACCTGGACAGGAATGGGACCGAATAGGGCACGTCTCTGTGTGTGTGTGTGTGCTCGTTGTTTTCACTAGAGTGTCTGTATGCCTCGTCCGCGCGAACTGTGCATGAAATGTGTTCTCGCGCGTTAAAAATTTATTATTGTTGTTGTTGTTGTTGTTGTTGTTGTTGTTGTTGTTGTTGTTGTTGTTGTTGTTGTTATTATTATTATTATTATTATTAGAGCTGCGTACTAGCGCGTGTAAGGTTACGGGTTCGAATCCAGATGTGGTTATGGCTCATTTCCTGGACTTAAACCTTGTGTAAACTCCATTCTGCAATCTTCAGGACATTAAACTTCCTCTACGCACTGGCCATCTTACTGCAGCTATCACCTATCAGTCTGATGGTTCTGTCGGTGCATAGCTTAGTAATTGGATCCCATTCCTCCCTCCCTCCCTCCCTCCATAGTGCGAAATCACCGCGAGGTGGAAGCACTGTCCTCCCTCTCAAATAACCAACCAACCAACCTACCAGATACGTCCACCCAGAAAATGTAATGCATTAAATGTACATTCTTTGAAACATCAGAAGTCTTTGCTCAATACTTCCTATGTCTTGATGAAGAGATAGGATCGGTATATTTAGTTTAAATAATCATTGTTGCATATGTTGAAATGTCATTGCGGTGTTAGTGTGGTGTTGTTCAGCACTCGCAGAAACGCGTGCAGTGTGAGCATGTTTCGCTGGGGAATGCTGGTAAAATGCACTAGAGGAATGCCAAGCATAAATAAAATTACCGGCCAGCCACTTGACTGCATTTAGCTGATAAAGCGCAGACGAGTTTATACCATATTGTTTACTGCAATACATACCTCTGGGAAAGAGAAATCGACTGAGTGCTTCTTCTTTGAAATTTTTTTAAAAAAGAAAATACATGATTGGACAGTCTATTACAAACGAAAATGCTTAACACCTTGGCAAAACAGACTTGAAACGTTTATTTTATATATTTCATTGTTGATAATAAGGGTGCTGAAATCGATTATTTCCTGTGGGCCTACATCCCGCTGCGGTGCCTATCGGCATGGGGGCTCTGGAGCACCGTGTTTCCACAAAGGGGCTTAACTGACCGATGGATTAGCCAGAGGTCAACCCGGAACACCATCCAGTCCAGCTTTGTCGGCCAGCACATCACACTTCCGGTCCCGAGAGTAGCGCGGTTCCGCCATGAGATTAACTCCCCATTGGGAGACCTGGGCTGGCTTGCAGTAGCGTTTTTATCTGCATTTCCGATCATAAGAATGGTCGTAAGGCCCATTCGCTCTGTGTATTTTATGCACACTTTTATGTATGAACAGGAGATAAGAACGCTCATGGAAGCCAGCCCAGAATTCAGCATGAAATAGCTCGCTCTCTGTCCAGATAAGGTCCAAAGCGAGGTTACCTTCCTCTGTGACTACTAATTGTCTACCCACCCCCTCGGGAAGAGATTGGTTTGCTCTGTGGCAAAGGCTCGTAAATGTATGAAAATAACTTTGTAGCTCACGAGCTAACAATGTGTGGAAACTTCAGCATTCAATAACTAGTGCCACATTTAGTTCTGTTTTCGCACTGCCTTCGTCTCCGAACCGTCAGGCAAGTCTAGAGACGTCCCACGTTTCCGACCGCAGTATAAACCAAAGTAAATATTTTTTTAATCCGCCATTTATACGCGGCTGTGATGGGAATACCAGTCGTGACTGACAAGGCTATGTGTCTGTTGTGTCAGTGAAATGACAAGCGTCACACCTGCTTAGGTTTGCTGACGTAAGTATTACACTCCGGGGATGGAAGTCGCATTTTACGTTTTTTGTACACCATCTCATGCACACAAAGTTGGCTTGTTGGTTTACTTCATTTGCATAGGTAGGTAGGTAGGCGGGTAGGTAGGCGGGTAGGTGGTGGGTAAATAGGGAATAGTCTTCTTTTTTTTTCATTCTTTCTTTTCCTTTCTTAATTTCTTTTATTGTCTTCTTTCTTTTTTTTTCTATCGTTATTTTTTCATCCTCTTCTATCTTGCCCGATTTCTTACAGTTTTTTTTTTACCATTATCTCTTCGACTCAACCTTTCGGACTCTCCCTTATTGCTATTATTGTACCTTTTTTCTCATTGTAACCGGAAGTGATGTTTTCGCTTTCATGTTCCAGGAGCATTTCTGGTGCCATACTTCGGCGTACTGGTGTTCGGCGCCATGCCAGTCTTCTTCATGGAGCTGAGTCTGGGCCAGTTTCACAAACAGGGACCCATCACCGTCTGGAAAATAGCACCTATGTTTAAAGGTACCTGCCGATCTCAACGCACCCCAGTGTATTTACGCCTTCGTTCTTACGCCCCGCAGTTATTTGTTCTACTTCCTTCTTTGTTTTCGTATTCCCAGCCTGCAGATTCCGGCCCAATCCCAGAAAACACTCGGGCACCTGCGGTTGACAGGGCGTCAGGTTCAGGTCAACTGACGTCATCGATTGAAGAGCCTTGGGGTCGTCCCGTTCAGATTAACCGACGTAAACCCGTTTAAGGGGTTTAGAAGTATTACGTGTCCCTTGCTTTCATTTTAGAATAATGCTTGCGTAAAGCCCACGTCTTCTGATGTTCCTCGGAGACATATTTAAAATAGATAAAACCTAATATGTTCATAATTTCGTTTGGTTACTCTTTAAAAGTGCACACCCCAGGATACAGTAGGCATGCATACAGTCACACGAAGACAGGGGGTGGGGAGAAAAAAACAGAGAGAGAGAGAGAGAGAGACGGAGAATAATAGCAAGTCTCATTAAGGGTAAGTTCTCAGTCGCGATGGGTCTGGTTTAAACAGACTCTTGAGTTAGAGGAACGATGGCTAACGTCTTGCGTTTCTTCTTGAGCTATTTCTGTTCCTTGCATATTCTTGCAGCCATTCGTTACAGCTCAGAGCGAGAGGAATGCCAAGTGTGTGCGTTCATGCATGCGTGCGAGAGTTACTGTCTTTATGTATGTACGTTTGCAAACATCTGTGCTACTGTTTGATTGTGTATGTGACAGAGGGGGAGAGTGTTGTACAGTCTTCTCTCTCTCCCTCGTGGATAACTGCGTTCGTGCTTTGTGCGTGCATTTGGCGTGTGGTTGCGTGTGCAGAAGGCGTTGCATTTCTCTTCTTTTCTTTCCCTCCCCTCGCGTTTTTCCCTTTCTCACCCACACACGAATGCACTTTCCCCAACGCTGACATGCACAACTGTGCATAAACACCTTCATATACACTGGTAAAGTCTCAAAGCCGTCTGTTTCTGAGGAACGTTTTAGTAAACGGGCGCTGTTGTTTGTGTACTTAGTTTTAATCTTGCCTCGCGCTGTTCGTGTCTGGCCTTTCCTTGTCCGCGGTGAAGACTGCAACACTGATTGGGATTGTTGTTTTAGCTGTATGCATGCTCTTCCTTCTTTCCTGACTTGCCACTAGAAGAACCTGAACTGCACCAGTGCAAACGTTACCTAAGAGACTGACACGGAAATGGGACTCTCAGCTTTTCACATTACAGTGGCACCTCAGGTTACGAACTAAATTCGTTCCAGAACTCGGTTTGTAACCTGAAAAATTGAAATCAATGAAATAGAGACGATCCGTTCCAAGATGAAAGAATCGTTCCTTTTTATTAACATCCGGTCGTTTACCTGACACAACGCAAAGAATACGTGTGCTTCACGTATTAAATAAAGAAAAAGAAAACAACCAAATAAATTAAATGTAAAATAATAAAAGATAAACTGAACACAGTGCCACTGCTAAGAAATCTTTTACTGCCGTGTAGTAAGGTCATTGAAAGCAAGGCAAAACTAGGCTACTAGGCTAGCGCTAAGCGATGTTGGTACTGCGCGGCCTTCATTTGTACTGTACGGGATCGTTTGTTTCCAATGTTAAACCTCTCTCTCTCTCTCTCTCTCTTTCGTCTGTAACCCGAGGCACGGTTCGCTACCCGAGACAAAACATTTTCGAAGTTGTTGTTCGTAACCCGAATTGTTCGTGACCTGAGTCGTTCGTAACCCGAGGTACCACTGTATTCTAATTATCACAAAATCGCCTTTCATAGTTTTTCACAAATGCTTGGTGATCGATGTTTCAATCTTGTCGCACTTTGGTTAATTTTAGTTTTTTTTCCGGAAGGCTGGCGTACTGGCAATGTTTGCGTGGGTGCGCACGCCTGGTTTTGGATGTACACGTCCTTGATCTGGTCTGAGGAAATGATAGAGGCGACAGAAACCAAAGACTTGATTGTTTCTTGCTTGAAATCCGATTTTTAAACAATGATCTTATCTGTACAGAATAGCCCAGTTTTCTCCTTCTCTCTGGCAAAATGATTGTAAAGACATATCGTACAACTTTTCTTTCCTCTCGATTTCGAACGCGTTTAGGACTTTAGAATATAACCACCATTATCAATACAATTTCCTTATCCAGCTTTCCCCTGCTAGTTTCACTCCTACACGCGTCTTGCAATCTGCGTAGCCTCAAGACTTGTATCTGCTTATCGCACACTTGGCACAAGGAATGGTGGGATCATTTTCTCGGTTGGGTGTAGGGGCACGGAGGTTGGTATGTTTCCAACCCATCGTTTCGAGAAAAAATAGAAAGAGAAATGAACAGTGGGAAACTATGTTGTTTATGTTCTTTCTGGGCTATTTCGCTCTTGTTCCGTTAAAATCGCTGGCTGCCCATACTGTATTGAAATTGCGAACGAAGGTATTGGTTGTGTGAGCTTTAGTGACGTAGTGGTGCGCGTGCATGTTTGCATGTGCCTGTACGCATGACATTTCCTGTACCCATGTACATTATTTCTTCACTTTAAAAAAACACTTGTGGAGACATGGATGGCCAAGAATGAATTCGGTTTTTTTTTCAAAAAAACCCTCATAAACCAAATTGCTCTGTATTTGTTTAAATACTGTAGAAGTTCTAATCTTGTTTTTTTTGTTTGTTTGTTTGTTTGTTTCCAAAACTCAACATAGCGCGTCTACAAATGCTCAAGATTTGCCAAAAATGTGTTCACATTTTGACTGTTCGCTAGATTCATTACTATCGTAAACTATCCAAGCGCTTGTAATCGTGTAAAGGGTGTGCAGTTCTGATCCCCCCCCCCCCACCAAAAAAAAGCCCTGCTCGGGTGATGCTGTCTTGGATTATAGCATAGTCGTGACAAGCAATTGTCTGCGAACATTGGCCTCACCGCTAAAGGCCAGACGAGCAGAATAAAAACTAAGACAGACTTCGCCAAGATGGCACTTCTTCGGCGACTGCAGCGCCATCTTTAAGTGAAACACACCGCTTGCGTCCATTCACCCCTCCATGTCTGTGTCGCATGCCTCGTGTCAAAAGCCTCTTCCATTCGTCACGTGCGGCGCTGCATAACTCATGTCGTTCTGTGCAGCTGATTGCTACTCACGTCAAAATCACTTACGTTCGTCTCATGTAGGGCTCCATATCTCATTTTAAAACCGCTTCCTTTCGTTTTCGTACCTGTTTTGCGTTATTATTCATTCTCCCTCTCCCCTATTCGCTCTTGTGAGTAAAGCACTTTTTCATTGTCATTGACAAACGCATCTCTGTTCGTCTTGTCTATAGTGAGACAATTTTATAAAACGTCACTTCCGTCGGTCCCTTGTGCAGAGCTGTATACCACATACCAAAATCTGCGTTCACCATGCCTTCCTATGAGTGAAGGCAAGCCCTGTCGTGCCTTGGTATACTCTTATCTTCATATGCCAATCAGTTATACCCCCTTGCGGGAAAATTGAACCTGTCAACCTTTTTCTCGCTCCTTTTTCCCCGAGAGTCGCTGAGTACCTATTAAATACACATCCACTAGGGAAAGCCCTTCTCACAAATTTACGGGAAGGTCTTGTGAATATCTTTTCGGGTCTTACAGAAGATTGTAAGCCATCATGCCGTCAGAGTGGCTTCCCCTGACGTTTTAGTGCAGCACGCGACGATCGTAAATCTTATCTGATCAGGAAGCCGACCTCAGTTCTGTGGTAAAGAATCGTCGCACCTGTGAAAAGAGTAGGAGGGGTAGATAGTACCTTATCAACAACCACAAAAACGCGCTTTCGGAGAATAAAGACAGCATCTGGGCCAGTTTGGCAGCAGCCGTCTTCCTGGGACTGGTCTTTGACTGTTATTGACTTCAAGAATTTCTGGGCTGGGTTGCACGAGCTGTGGTATCTGACTTTCATTCATAGAAGCGATTGTAAATTCCGCTCCCTCCATATATTTTTCGTGCATGTTTATGTGTGGAAGAGCAAAACGAGTGGCTATGCTACCCATGCCTAAGCAAACTCCATGATATCTAGGTATATAAATATAAAGTCATGGCTGTGGGAGTTCTTTGATAATTTTGTTGCGTCGGGGTTTTTTTGTGTTTTTGTTTTTGGTGGGGGAGGCAACCTGTTAGCGTGAAATTTATGAGATCTAATTCTGTCGACCTGTTGGTTCCACATTAATCATTTTTGTTTATTTTAATGTTTATGGTTCCACGTTAACCATTTCTGTTTATTTTAATATTTACTTGAATTTGAACTATTTCCCTGTCCTGTTATCACGGCGTCGTCAGGTGGCGCTTCTATGTGCTTGTGTGAGCGTGCGTCTGTGAATGGCTTTGTGTCTTTCTTGCTTCGATCCCTTCCTCTCCATTGCTGTCCCATTGTCTGCAATGCTGGTCAATTTTCGTCGTTTTTGTGTCGTCCTGGTTAAGGGGTAGTGCCCCGAAACATGTAGATTGTCTTCGTCCTTGTTCTTTTCTAGCTTAGTCCAGTTCCCTTGTTTTAAATTTAAATTTAATTTGGTTTTTCCTCCAAACGGCAGTCGCTTGTTTTTCTTACACCTCCACATTTCTGGTTTGTGTGAGTCCGTCTATGCCCTTGTTTGGTTTGTTTGTTTCTATCATTTTTTAACTTAAATTGTATCATTATGCTTGAATCTCTCTCTTTCTCTCTCATTATTTCTGTTTATTTTATATTTATTCTTTAGTTATAGGTTTATGTCCTTTTGGCTCAGAACTCTTGAAAGAGAGAGAAAAAATACGTGTGATAAAAATCAGATAACCTACTTTGCTCACAAGAATTTTCCAGAAAGACGCATATTATCAACCCTGTACACTTGCTGCCTATTGTTCACACCTCCAGATGCCAACCCGATAGTGAGGAGCGGGAAAGAGATGATATCTTGTCATTCTTTCGTTTGTTTGTTCGTTCATTCCTCTGTTCTGCTTTTTTTTTTTTTTTTTGCTGTGTGAGCGTGCGTGCGTGTACACGTGTGTGTTTGTGTGTGCGTGCGTGGACTTGTGTGCGTGTCGTCTGTGTAGTGTTCGAGTTGCTGCACGCTGTTGTAACACCCCGTTGCTGCCGTTCTGCTGCAGGCATCGGGATGGCGTCGTGTTTCATGGCCTACATCGTGGCGTTTTACTACAACATCATCATCGGCTGGAGTTTCTTCTATCTCTTCTCATCGTTCACCTCGTCCTTGCCATGGACCTCGTGCTCGGGCCCGTGGAACAGCAGACGTTGCTGGGAGACCAGCTGGGCCTTCAACTCCTCCAACCTGGCCAACAGGACCTACAACAAGAACACGTCCGTCACCTCCACGCTCGAGTTCTTCGAGTGAGTACTATTCACTTCGAGTGAGTACTATTCACTTCGAGTGAGTAGTATTCACTTCGAGTGAGTACTATTCACTTCGAGTGAGTACTATTCACTTCGAGTGAGTACTATTCACTCTCTGCTCAGCCTGCGCACAGCTCGTGGGCACCGTCCACCTCTTGTGAAAAG